>CAMZMU010000027.1:53692234-54053688 GCA_947311845.1 Poa pratensis | reverse complement strand
CAGGGTCCGTCGGCGGTGGTGGGCGAGTTCGAACCGGTGGGGAATGCGGACAAGCCGAAGGCCCGGAAGGCATACACGCCAAGAGGCTCGTCCTACTCCACTTTTGAAGATGTTTTGCTTTGCCGGGCTTGGTTAGGCACAAGCATGGATCCTATATGTGGAACCGAGCAAAAGGGCACAAGGTTGTGGGAGAAGATACATGCCCATTTCCATCACCAAAGGAATACATGACACCCCACCCCATTGTGTCCGATCGCAATGCCGGCTCTCTTCAACATAGGTGGGCGGCAATTCAAGAAAGCGTCAACAAGTATTGCGGTTTCCACGCACAAGTGGTGAACCGGAATTCTAGTGGCGTCAACGTGACTTCCTATGTAAGCTATTCCTTATGATTTGTTCATTTGCATCTCTTCATTTTGCATCAAACTTCATGGGTGGTCATTAAAATTGTTGGCTACTTTTGTGTTTGATAGACAAGTTTGGCCGCCACTTTGTACCATCAAGTGGAGAAGAAACACTTCACCCTCTCACATTGTTGGCTAGAGTTGAATGGAAAGCCCAAGTGATGCTCCAATATGATGATCACAAGAATCCGGCCAAGAAATGGAAGACCAACGATGGATCAACCTCTTCCATCCTAATTGGAGTTGATGAGGAAGATGGGCCATCCGAAGGTGGAGGTGGCCGGAAGAGGATGATGATGGGGAAGAAGTGGGAGAAGGACCGGGTGGCACGAGACGGCGCCGCCGCGAAGATGTCCACCACATGGAAGGACATCTTCGAGAAGAAAAATGAAGCCATGCAAAAGTTGGAGAAAGAAAGGGAGGACAAGAAGGCCGAGAGGTATGACGCCTTCTTGGCTTTGCAAAAGGAGAGAATGGAGTTTGACCGCATCCGGCTCAAGGAGAGGTTGGACATTGAGAGGGAGAAGTTGACCGTGGCGAAGGGAGGAGGCTTGGTTGAAGCTCCAATTAGAGCAAAAGAAGATAGCCAATGCCTATGAGATGGAGCAAAAGAGGATGGCGGATGCCTATGCCATGGAGCATGAGAAGAACATGATCGCAAAAAGTATGGAGGAACAAAAAAATCATGTTCCAAGACGTTTCACTCTTAGATGAGGCAAGCGCCAAGTGGATTCTCATGATGAAGAAGAAGATCTCCGACCGTGACATCGGCGTTGATGGCTCCGGTGGATCCGCCCTTCATCCACCCCTTGATCCGCCCCATAATCCGACTTTTGTATTGGACAACTTGTTAAACTTTCATTCAAATTTGAACTCTATGTCTTGTAATATGATCCGGTATGTATCGGATCGGATCGACGTTGCATGGCTTGCATGGATTTGGGTGTCAATTTTTGTGCATTGTGGTTGTAGGAGCCAAACTATGGGGGTCGTCCGGTCGGTGTCCGCGGCGCGTCCGGTCGCGTCCGGGCGCAATTTGGGGGCGGATTTGGGGGCTCCGCTTGGAGATGCTCACGTGCTGGACATTGCCCGGACATGTCCTCGGACAGGCGAGGCTCGCTCATCATTGACACATAGCGGTAGAGGGCGGTAGTAATTTGGCCCCACCCCGTCCCATTGTTTCCTCTCACCGAGGATTCGCAATCCGTCATGTAATTTGGGGGTTTCCCAATCCGTACGCCGGAAGGATGCCGAAGCAACGAAGAAGATTTTCGCCATGTTTCGCCCTCGCCTCCCCCACGCGTCCCTCGTCGCCACGCACTCCTCCAATTATTTAGCCACCGCCTCTCGACTCCTCCCCGCTCCTCCGTTCTTCTTCTTCTTCTCCCACCGCGCCCTCACCAACTCGATTCCCCCGCTACCAGGCGAACCTTCTCCAGCCTTCTCCCCGCAATGGCAATGCAGCCTCCTAATCCCGGGGACGACGCGCGCGAGGCGGCCGCGCTCCTCGACCGGAGCGACTCCGCCGGCCGCCGCGCCGCTCCTCGTCGGTGCTGTTCACTTCCCGAGGCCCCCGGGCCTCACGAGGCAGTCGTCGTCCTTCCGCGAAGAAGTCGGCCACGCCGCCTCGGAGACGTACCTCGTCACGCGCCTCACCTTCAGCCTACTCCAGTACCTCGGGTAATCCCACAAACTCCTTGCAGCTCTCGCCCCGTCTCCCTCACAATTCAGCTAGTCCAGGGCGGATGCTGCGATGCGCAACGTGCGGTGGTGACAGTTTTCATGTTCTGGCGACCCAAAACTTCTGTTTCACTAGTAAAATAACGTTCTTTATGGTTGGTGGTCGTTGGTTGCGATAGTTGAGTTGCCAAGGCAGCATTCAAATCCACGGAGAAGCCAAACACCAGGATCGAGCACGTTTGATGATACGGTTGCGTGCGATGGACTCCAGTCTATGTTTCGGTGACCACGATGATGTTTAGTGTTTTTGTGTTTCCTTGCCGTGCGGACTTCGTTGTTGCGTAGCACATCACGTTTGTTCAGCCAGAATGAAATCAATACAATTTTATGGCTCAAGCAAACTAGTTGGATATCGATCTTCGTTTGGTGATGACTTGCCAAACTTTCTTTATAATGAAGAGATTCAAAAAAGAGGGCAATCATGATGCAGGATTGCTTTTATGCCTTGTAATTTTTATTGGACTAAAAAACCGTTGACATCTTCACTAGAACAATACAACTATTACTGGTTAGAACAGTATACCAATTGCAGTTATTGCAGTTAAAAAAATCGTTTATAAGAGATACAGACAGGGGAGGATCTCGAAAGTACTTTGACCGAAACATAAATAAGCTCTTAATATACCCATGAGAGTAGACACCCACGTTCATTAGTATTCCCTCCATTTTTTAATATAAGACGTTTTGGGATTTGTCCACATTCACATACACACAAATGTATGTAGACACACTTTACTTTATATGTTCACTCATTTTAGTATGTATATAGATAACATGTGTAACGCCTAAAACATCTTATATTAAAAAACTGAGGGAGTAATATATAAGTACATAGCTTCCGGTATTAAAAACTACAGGGAGTATATTAAGGCATTGTATTCTGAAGTATGGCACTGGCAAGCGATTCAAATTCTCACTTACTGCAGTTCAAAAACTTCATTTATCTTGCTACGTTAAGTTTCACTGACAATTTTGCCCTTTTTATCAGAATGTATAGATGCATAGAACTACTGTTGGTATCTTATTTTTCATCTCTCTTCTAATTTTATTACTTTCAGGTTGGGTTACCGCTGGATGAGGCAGCTTCTTGCCCTCACAGTCTATGCTATTTTACTTATGCCAGGTTTTTTGCAAGGTAATTTGCAGATAGCCCGTTACCTTTTCAGGGGTTGTACTATCAGTTTTTATTATGCGCATGAAAGAGCATGCAGGTGGATATTCTTTTTTATTCCTGATATTCATGTGGTCTTCTGGAATGCCCTTGCACGGTTGGCTCATTTCATTAGAATACGGTATCATAAATGCGATATAGCATTCTGAAAATGCCCTTTTATTGTTGCAGTTGGATATTACTATTTCTATTCAAGTCAGGTTCGTAGAAGTATTGTTTATGGAGAACAACGAGAAACAGGTAACATCAACCAACCCCCAACCTCAACCTCCCAGAAGACATTCCTATGTTTGTTTGCATTTAATGACAATTGTACTGTACAGGTTGGATTTGTATATGCCTAAAGATAGTAGCAGACCATCTCCTGTGGTGGCCTTTGTAACTGGTGGGGCCTGGATTATTGGGTGAGTGTTGATAGTTTTGCAACTAGGTATGGCATTAATCCTAAGCAGGAGCTTCCTTTGTTGACAAGCTTGCTCGAAATTTTCAGTTACAAGGCCTGGGGTGCCCTTCTTGGCAGGCGGTTGGCGGAAAGAGGAATCATAGTTGCTTGCATTGTTTACAGGTGCTGCTGTTTTTCATTGATTTTCACTCCATTTTATTTTATTGCCAATATGAAATGATTGTTTCAGTTTTTATTTGCTTGACACAGTATACATACATTTATTTTCAGAAATTTTCCGCAAGGGACAATAAGCGACATGGTTAGTGATGCTTCTCAGGGGATTTCATTTGTGTGTAACAACATTGCTAGTTATGGAGGTGATCCTAATCAGTAAGATAACCATTCTCATTTTTTCAAAGGTTACTGTTGAAGGGCACATAGAGCAGTTTTTTTTCCGTGTGTTAAATTTACGTGCCAATACATGGCATTTGCTTAAGAAGATGTGATATTTAGTTAATCCATGAATGCCAACGAGATGGCCACAAAATGTTGATGAATAACCCAGAAAAGTCGACCTATTCTGATACACTTTCTACAACTTTGTTTAAACCCCTTGTGCTAACTTAAGTTTTTTTTAAATACATCCTTTTACTTGTGCATTATGTTGATGGCATATATTTATATCATTCTGTTTATTGTCCTTGCTTACTGACTTACTGTTTGATAAGATAATTTCCACAGAGTAATGTTTTGTTATATAGCATGGCAATTCAGTTTTCATAACTCTGTTTAACATGGTTGGATTTACGATAAACCTGTAGGATCTACTTGATGGGTCAGTCAGCAGGAGCACATATTGCTGCATGTGCCCTCATGGAGCAGGCAGTCAAAGAGTCTAGCGGGCAGCCAATTTCTTGGAGTGTTACACAAATCAATGCATACTTTGGTTTATCTGGAGGGTGAGATCTTCGGTTGCTTGCTGATTAGCTTTCCTGGCATGACTATTTTGACTACTGCCGAAACTGGAGATAGTACAACCATCAGAGTTCCTGTAAGCTCTGATGACTGGGTAAATATTAGGTTCATCCATAGTTGGTCAGATACTGGGTAAATATTAGATTGCTTTCTGTATATTCGAAAAGAAAATGCGGATCAATTTTGTATGTTTTGCATTTGAACTGATTCGAACGTGCCCGTATAAGAACTAGTCTTAAAATGGGAGACCAAAACCAATCTTAGTCATTGTATTGCTCCAGTTGTCTCATGTTTGTCACCAAGAATGGATAAGCCGGAATGCCTTACAGAGAGAAGATCTTGTTAGTTATCCCATGTTGTAGCCTACTAGGTTTATCCTATATGTTGTAGTCTCGCTTTCCTCTGTAAATAATCACAATAAATGCTTGGTGCACCATTTTAGAATGATACCACTACCAACTGCTCAAACTGCTTCACCTAGTTCCAGTTTGATACCTACAACCATTAACGGCTATCTATGATGCATTATACACATTATGCTTTACTATCTCAACCTCTTGCAACCTGGTTTAAGTCAACCATGAGTGCAATAAAGTTGCTTCTAATCTACAAAGGGGATACTATCAAATTCTTAATATCACTGGAGTATGATCAATTTGTACTTTGTTGCAAACTATATGTAGTGATATTTCTTTTTCATCGGACTAGAAAAAAACCTTGACGTATTTGTGTTTTCCTTTTTGAGGATGTATACTCGACATGGTTTGGTAAGTAACATTAACGCTTTTGCAGATACACCTTCATAATTTGGTCGACCATTTCCATCAGCGTGGTCTGAATCGTTCAATATTTCTCAGGTACTGATATGACTACTTTGGTCCATTTATTTAATAATAAATTGATACAAATACCAAGCACAATATTTACTTACTGTTTCAGCATAATGGATGGAGAGGAATCGTTGTCAAATTATTCTCCAGAAATTGTCGCCAAGGAGTCAAGTGCCCAGACCATAGCTCTACTACCTCCTATTTTTCTTATGCATGGAACAGATGATTATTCGATACCATCATCTTCCAGGTCTGTTCATATGCTTTCTGGAGATGTTTATTTAAGACAGTGAAGGACAAACCGTACCCACCTACTCTCCAAAATTTCTAGATATTAATGTAAAAGGAACTGTCCAAGTCCATTTGCACTTCAATTTACTGAAAGCAAACTTCCTTTAGCTTCTTAATCAGGCTTAATGTCTGCTCTCTGGTCTAAATTATAAAACTTCGGTGAACTGAGAGGACTACAGAAAATATTCCAGTTGGATTTTATAAACAATAAGCAAGCTGGGGTGAGAAAGTATCCCATGAAAACCAAGTTTCAGTGGAAACCGGTGAAAACCACACAAAAAATATGTTTAAAGTTCTTAAAAATCCCAACAAAAATTTATTATGCTGAGAAGATTGAGTTCTATAGACATGAGAATTTGCAAGTTGAAACTCACAATTGTTTAGGAGTTATAAAAATGACAAATCCAGCTATAATAGTAGCAAATGTTACTATTCATTCCTGAGGCACTATTCATGGCCGAATTTGTCATTTTCATAGATGTTAAACCGTTTTGAATTTCAACTTGCAAATTTCCATGTATATAGAACTCAACATTCCCGACGTAATGCATTTTTTGTGAGAATTTTTAGAACTTTTGAACATGTTTTTTTCATGGTTTTCACCGGTTTTCACTGAAACTTGCCACCGGATAGTAAGGTTTTTGAGTCGCCGAGCCAAGCCAAGTCGCCATGGCTCCGGCTAGTGACTTGCTGGCTTGAGTCAACGACTTGGCTTGATTAGTCGCCCCAAGTCGCGGTGTCTTAGAAGAGGGTTTAGGGGTGAATTTAGCAAGAAAATTAGTACTCTAAACAGAGCAGCAGATTAACATATGCATGTATAGTGACTAACTGTTGGCCAGCGTTTTGGCTTGGTGACCACTATAACAGACACTATTTGTCTGTACAGTGACTAACTTTAGGACTGTGGCGGACACTATTGATGTACAGTCCACAGTGACCAACTGTATCAGACAGAATCAACCGCTCCATTCTTTTCCCTCTCTTTCCATCTGAAATCCCGCTCGATTATCTGGCAGAGAGAGCATAAGAGGGCCCCCAAACTTTTCTAGCAGTGGGCAAGCCAAGCGACTGGCAACTGCTAGCCCGTGATTAGTCGTAGCAAGTCGCTGGTGAGTCAGCAAGTCAGGCGACTCGCTCCTTTGAGTCAAGTCGCGTGCGTGAGCCAGCCACGCCCCAACGACTTGGCGACTAGACAGCGATAAGTCGGCGATTAGTCGGCGACTCAAAAACAGAGCCGGATACTTTCTCAGCTGGGGTAGGGCAACATAACCTTTTGCCATCACAGTATCAAACTTTTCTAACTTAAAGTTCCTCGCATTTCCTTCTCCAGTATTAGGCTTTTAGCAGGCAATTCTTCAACATGAAATATACTAAACCAAAACTGAAACTATACATAAGGACTGGAAAGTCCAAAAGATGTCATTCACGGTTTTTGGTAGGGACAATACCAGAACTTTTCATACAGCACTCCTTGTTACACTCCAGATGATAGTATGTTTGTCCAAAATACTAGTACGTTAGGGGATTGACTGACTAGAAATACCAAATTATGTGGGAATATTCATTAAGTGTCAACTTTTTCACATGTAACAATAATACTATGGTTTGAAAATTCTTTTTGGCTTCCTACTCATCTATATTCTGTGCTTTAGTGCAAGGTTTGATTTGTAGTTTGTTGTTTGGATTGATATTTTGTTGCTCCCTTGTTAAACCAACATCATGTTTCCCACTTTCACTATACAAGTTACTCTGCTTCTTTCATGTGCAGTCAAACTTTTGTAGAAGTCCTTCAACGAGCTGGTGCTCAAGCCAAGCTATT
The DNA here is from genome assembly GCA_947311845.1 of Poa pratensis. Taxonomy (NCBI): domain Eukaryota; kingdom Viridiplantae; phylum Streptophyta; class Magnoliopsida; order Poales; family Poaceae; genus Poa; species Poa pratensis. Next base: position 54,046,073 of record CAMZMU010000027.1, on the reverse strand, counting down.
ATTGTACGAAGGGAAAACACATACCAATATATTTTACAGGTGACAAATGAGTATTACCTATTTAGAGTCAGATCTTATCACGTCTAAAAGCTTATTTTCATTAGTATTTGCTTAACTAGCCCTCTGGACCGGTAACTGCACAACTCCTGTATAACTTATTCAGTTGTGGGGTTAAACAACTCGCCTAATTATGAACTCTTATAGTTGTGGACTTGCTACTCTTGAGTTTTGTTCTAACTTGTTTATTTAAACCTTTTCACAGGATCCTCTTAGGGGTGGAAGGGATCCTTTGGTTGAAGATGTTTGTCTCTTATTCATGCTGATGATGTAACTTGCAGTTTGCCCGTTGGATTAGTCCCTTCTAATAGGTATTTTTCTTTGCCTTAATCTCTTACCCCGTCTAGAATTCATTTTGCATAGTAATAAGTTGTTATTAATTCTCATTAAATTATAAGAAGGTATAAGTTGCGCTTAATAGTTCAAGTGTCAATATTTTATTATCCTATGCTATAACTCTTTTGTTATGGGACTCGGATAAGTTCTGTAATATTCTAATTGTGTTAAACACAAAACTAGAAATCCCTATCAAAAGTTGTTTTAGCTACATATTTTTGTTAGTTTTTCTAATGCTTCGTGGTATTTTGGGAAGTTCCCAGCCTTTTTCTATCTCCAAGTTAGCGTGTGCGTTCATCGAATTTTTGGGCAAGTGTGATCGGTCATACATGAGAATTGAGACATCATCAGCGTTCAGGGTGGTTGGTTGTGACGTTGCAACAGTTCTGCTTACTGGGTTTCTGTTCGTTTGATCATTGTGGTTGTGTATGATCCTGTTGATCGTTTATCATGTACTGGTGACATAATGCGTGGCTTTCCTTTTCAGGCGACGCCATGGAGACGATTAATTCTGTAGGATTTCAGGCGAATGGTTTTGCATATATCTGCCAGTTGAACCTGTACAAAAGCACGTAAATGGGAGAAAGCACCGAAACATCAAGCAAGATAAGATGAAACGGATGGTAGAACTACGCGTCTTATTTGTAATATTCATGACATGGGATCGTGCACACACCGTCGAGGCCTGTGTAGGCATGATCGACATCATGGGAGACAGAGGAAGGGAAAGACGGGTTTCATATAAAATTCATAGCATCATGAAGATCGCCATGCGAGCTCCATTTCTCATGCTGCCGTTGTCAGTTTTTTGCTGCTGCGGGCTTGCTGCTCTTCACTGCTGTCATTTGGAAAACACTAAATCACAAGGGAAGGAGCATGCAAGGTGAAGGTAATAAGGATCTCAATATAACATCAGCTGGAGGTTGTACCTCTTCTTAGTCTCCCGGGGCTTCGATTCAGCCTTCTTGATGCCACCCTTGGCGGCTGCTGCCTTAGTAGCCGTGGCACTGAGCTTCGCAGGCTCCTTGGTGGCACTGAGCTTCGCAGGCTCCTTGGCCTGCCCTGCAACTCCGGCGGGCTTCACGGCCTTCAGGGACGCCATTCTTGTATGCTGCTCTGTACTGGCACTGAGGAAGACTCGGAGGCTTAAGCTGCTGTGTTACTTGATGAACTGGGAATAGATGGCACAAGGTATTTATAGGCCCGCTTGTTGCATCTCCCAAGTGTGCTGAGTACAAATCCAAGATGAGCAAGAATAAAGTTGTCCTGAATTATTGTAGCAAGTGATCGATGGAACTATGCAGCTGGGTGCTTTCTTGAAGAATTGGATGCCTTGTAGCCTGGTAGGGGGTTGCTGTTACGGACGTGAAGCTTGCCATTCGAAATGTTTGAGGTATATTATTCTGTTAGTCGGTGACGCACAATGGCGACAGGAAGAAGGTTCGAAAGGGATAAAAACTTATACACGAGATTTTCTTAGTGTAGATGCTAGATGGAGATCATATCTGTAAGTGCGTTGTATAATCTTGTTCCGTAGCTGATGCTTGGAACTGATCTATGATGCAATGGTAATCTTGTTCCGTAGCTGATGCTTGGAACTGATTTATGATGCAATGGGCAATGAGGTGTCTGGATGTTGACGTACGTACTCAACTACTCATTGCAGACCAGGCCTCCCCAGATCGAGCACAGTAGTGGCCCATGTTCTAATATCTTTGGGTTACTTTTGAGCACTCGGATTCAATGCAACTTGCCAGCGCATGTCCCACTAATGGGCCGACCCATTTAAACGGTTTGTTCTTTTATGTTTTCTTTTTTTTTTATATTTTATGTTTATTATAAGTTTTTCTTTCTTTTTCATTTTCTTTTTATATTAAAAAATGTTCACGTTATAGAAAAAGTGTTCATGGTTTTCACGAGGTTAAATAAATACTTTAAGATATTAAAAAACTTATTGATTTGAAAAAAATGTTCTGGGGTATTTTACAATGTTCATGAGTTCGAATTTCTTTTTACACCATTGAAAATATAATCTTTCATAATAATATATGCTTGATAAAATTATATATTTATTGAAAAACAAAAATATGATTTTTTTTTATTGCGCCACATCTGGAGGGGTTAATGAAGTCACCTTCAGGCGGGTGAGGCACGTTGCAATCTCTGAGCAGAACAGTAACTATACACATATTACCATATAATAATGTTTTTAACTTGCTAAGTGTTCACAGGAGAAGGGCAAAAGTGATGAAACAAAGGCATTTGAAACTGATTGTAAAAAGGGTGTGTAGCTCAAATCGCTTGTCCGAGTGAGTATTGACTTGGCAACACTAGATCCCACTTGAGTATGTTTAGGCAAATATTTTGGGATTTTGTTACACTTGATGCATTGGTTAACGAGTAGAAATTTCTAACTCATGCGCTCCAGTGCTCCCCTTTATTAAAAAAAACTCAAAAATCGTATCTATAAATTTTAAAAAAATCTGGCATGTTCCGATGAAGTATCCCAACAATGTGAAATCTCGTTTTGAAATACTTTGTATCCTGAGATACACAAAAATGACAAATGTGTGGATCTAAATATACACACATTCAAATCTCCAAAATCATTGACAATGCACGATGTTTTTTTTGTATTGTTTGTAAACTTATAATATGATTTTTGAAAAGAAAAAATAGAGAGAGAATTGTAGGTTGGGAGCCAAAATGACCTTCAGATTGGTTATCATCCTATATTGTGACGAATTATCACGTGTTGAATTTGGTACCGGTCCCAAGTGACTTTATAAATAATTGTGTGATTACAAGGCAATTTTTTATCAAAACATAGTCATCTGTAGTCCAGTTTTGAACAATGAAAAAAATAGCGCGCTATAGTGTATGAGAATTGTATCGCTAAATAAATTGTATATAAAGTCTCGCTAGTAGCACGCTAATAGTATATTTTAAGGTCAGCTATATTTTGTTATATCGCGCTATTTTTTCCCTTGGTTTTGAAGCTCTCTTGATATCATCACTAATCATGGTTTTTTGTTTTGTTTTTGAAAATCACTAATCATGGGTTGGTATAAGTGAAGATATAACGAGCAGCATCACGTCACAATTGTTGCCTGTTAGCTCCATCCATACCGATTTAATACGCGATGTAACGTGTGCCCCTCACGTGATGCCTGCCTCCTACCGTTACCGTACGCACGGAAGGGATCTCGTCTCGGTATTATACGCACGCATATACGGTGGCCTGGCCTGGCGAGTCTCTTTATCGAGTGCCGTGCTGGAACAAAAGGCCGAAAGAGGGAGCACACATTGTCCATCAATCATGCCCGCCTCACGAGGCACGAATGACAGCCATAATACAATTATCATTCACAGGTCCATCAATTTCCATCTCAAAAGCCACCGCAATGGTGGCGGTAGAAAATTTCCAGTCAGCCAGAGAGAGAGAGACTTGCTCGACAGGGCAGTGAGCAAGCATCGCCGCATGGGCACAGCGGTCCTGGCCTTCTGCTTTTTTTCTCCTGTGCTGTGCATTTTTTTTAATTTTTTTTAAGGATACGTCCAAGCGGACGCATCGGTTTCAAGAAGGAGAGACCAAGCGGCCTTTACAACGCGTTTAAGCACATGCGTCAAAAACGCCAATCCACCAACAAAAGAAAGAGGATCACTCGCCAACCCTCCACCTGTCTACGGGTTCTAAGCTACCCCTAAACATCCTCGCTGCCCGCCAGAGGTCAGCCTCGGCCTCCACCATACTAATGGCTGTCTGTGCTGAAGGCCTGTGACCTTCGAAGACCACACCGTTCCTATGTCTCCACAAGGTCCAGCAGATCAAGTTGACCGCCGTCCACAAGTCCTTCTCATCTCGGCCTCCCGGAGCCTTGGCTGGAAGCCAATCCACAAGACGATCGTCATGGGCAGGGGCCCAGTCCACCCTACCCCACCTGCTCAGGAAGGAGTTCCAGACCTCTCTGGAGAGGACACACCCGAGAAGAAGGTGGTCAATATCTTCCTCCACCTGATCGCACAGCGGGCAGGCGGCCGGCCTAGGTAGCCCTCTCCGTCCTAAACGGTCTGCGGTCCAGCATCTGTTCTTCAATGCTAGCCAAAGGAAGAACTTGCACTTGTTGGGCGCTCGTGAGCACCAGACCTGTTGCGCACCCGCCAGCCCAATCTTGCCCTCAAAGAGGGCTCTATAAGCCGAACGCGCTGAGTACTTGTGGTTTCCCTCCCAGTTCCACCTGAACTCATCTGCGACCCCTTCAGTCAGGGGGAAATCTGCCACACTGTCCGCTAAGAACAGCAACTCGCGTAACTCACGCGCGTCCAGGTCTGGCGGAACGTCGTCTAGCCATCCACTGCGAGCCCCTCTCTAACTCTGCGGGAACAGATCGCGCCCTTGGGCACTTTCAAGTAGAGGTGCGGGGCCAAGTCCTCCACACGCCCGGCGGGCAGCCACCTGTCTGTCCAGAAAAAAGTGGAGGCTCCGTCGCCCACCACTGAGTTAGTGGCTGCCTTGAACAGCTGACGAACCAATCGGGGGACTTGAATGTTGAACTCCCTCCAGGGTTTTGAGTCGTCTGTCCTGCTAAGCCAAAGCCATCTGGCCCTGAGAGCGCGGTTCATAAACCGCAAGTTGGGAATTCCAAGACCCCCAGATGCTTGGGCATGCAGACTCGTTCCCACGCCACCAGGCAGTGACCTCCACGGGCGTCTTTGCGCCCAGCCCATAAAAAGCTACGGATTATCTTCTCAATCGCCACAAAGGTCTCCACTGATAAGTCAAGAGACATCATAGCGAAGATAGACACCGCAGAGAGTGTGGTCTTCACAAGCTCAAGGCGCCCTCCACGGTTAAGCAGCCCTGCACGCCACCTAGAGAGGTGGTTGGCTATACTATCCACCAGATACTGGAGCTGGCCCGCCGTCAGTCTCCTGAGGGAAAGCGGGAGCCCCAGATAACGAAGCGGGAATGGCAGTAGCGGACAGTGTAGCACTTGGCCCACCAACGCCGTCTCAGCCTCATCACAACATATCAGATGCGCAGAGCATTTCTCAAGATTCACCCTCAGCCCGGACACCAAACCAAAGTCGTCAAGGAGCCGAGCAAAAACCCTGAGGTCCCCCTCCAGAGGGCGAAGGAAGGTCACCACGTCATCCGCATAGATCGACGTGCGGTGTCTAAGACCCGTGTCAGACAGAGGTGTCAACAATCCACAGGCCGTAGCCCTCTCAATCAACAGATGTAGAACCTCCATGACCAAGATGAACAATTGAGGCGAGAGTGGATCTCCCTGCCTCAGTCCACGTCGGTTGAAAATCTTTCCACCGGGATGACCATTGAGAAGCACCCTAGTAGAAGCCGACGACAGAAGGGCACAGATGGTCGCAATCAGGAGTTCCCCGAAACCCATCTTTCTCAATACCTCCAGGAGGAAGGCCCAACTGACGGTATCAAAAGCCTTCGTAATGTCAAGCTTCAGGAGGACTGCTGGCGTGTTCGAACTATGAAGCTTGCGCGCCATGCACTGAACCAGCATGAAGTTATCGTGCAGGCACCGTCCACGCACAAAGGCACTCTGGTGCACCCCAACTAGCTGTGGGATAGAGGGGGCCACTCTGCAGGCTACCACATTTGCCACCAGCTTGGCGAACCCATGAATCAGGCTGATAGGGCGGAAGTCTCGAACTTCCTCCGCTCCCACCTTCTTGGGAATCAAAGTGATCAAAGCCTGGTTGACTGAACTAAATCCACGGGCATCACGCCGAGATAAGGAGTTGAAAGCCTCCATAACATCCGCTTTTATGATTCCCCAACACGCCACATAAAATCTGTTGGAGAACCCGTCCGGCCCCGGGCATTTGTCAAGAGGCATGCTCCTAATGGCGTTCCACACCTCCTCCTCAGAGAAGGCCATCTCCAGGTGGGAGAGATCCACCGTGGGCAGCTGCAGGTGTTGTGCATTGCATTCATGGAGCTTTCTCCTGCTCATTGGCCATGGATGTGTACTGCCTGGCTGCACGGCCGGCCGGCCGGTCCGGCAGACTGGCGGAGCAGCCGGTTGCCTCCTTCGGTGGCCATGGCACGCCAAATGAAGCGTGACAACTGAGAATCAGTTGCGCCCCGGGGCCCAGGGACGACCGGCAGCTGGTCCTAGTTCTTCTTTTTCGGCCGGAAACTCTTTTTTTAATGTGCCGAGGTTCCTACAATTACAGGATGCAGTAAATATCTGTGGTAAAAACTGTCAAAAATTAAGTGCTAGTGCATGCCCTAAATAGTGCTCATGCGAAATACGTACTGCTATGCACATGAGGTTTTGACAAGTCATGAGTTCGATCTTCTAACTTTCCGCTCTGAAGTCGAATCATTTCGGGACTCAAAGCTTAAATTTCAGATCACACCTTTTGGAAAGTGGGTTCAGACCTCCATATGTCGATGGTAGGAAAGACTTTGGTATTTACATGCATTGAGGTAAGGCGAGCTGGTTTCCTTTTCTTTTCCTCCGTTTTGTGCCAATGTTGTGTTTCTCTTGCCTCTGATCCGAACAGGGCCTACACACCTCCTGCTTATTAGCACGGCATTAGCACAGTTAATTCAGACATTTCAGCTCGTGTGAACCATGTACTAGGACTATGACTTTCTAGAGCCAGCGTGGAGCTCCTTACATCATTACGGCCGCTGTTTTGCGTCTACAAACCCCCAACTTTTCCATACAAAAGTGTAATTAGCCTTGTCCTGTGTGTTTTATTTTTGTTGCTTTAGTTGCAACGACGACAATGGATTGAGATGCTGTCAAGCATGGCTTCATGGGCGACGGCGCACGCTGTCCTGAGCACAACCTCATCCAATGATCATCCGAGGTGGCCTCTCAATTCGCAGGCCATCATTATCACTTTCTTGCGTCGTGCAAGGCCGCAGCCGTCGTGGTTTCCACGTCCTACATGACACGCACGCGCAGGTGCCTACCTGGCTGTCTTTCGCGGGCCGGCGGCCGTCCACGTATCTCGCTGGATCGCTCCCAGGATTAGCTGGAGGTTACCCTAACCTCGCGCGCCGGCCGTCTCACGAGGACTAGTAAACGCGGCCAAAAGACGCCGCTGCTGGCTGCTGCCACATGGCCCGTTCTCGCGATGCTTTGCGTCAGGGTCGGATCGGATCAAGTCAAACACTATCTAATTACTACTATTAAGCATGATCTCCTTACTATATACGACGGTGTCCCGGATTAACTAACGTTTAAGGCATGTTTGTTTTGGGATGCGTACTTTATTGACCGCTGCTGGCTGGCTGGCTGCAGCTCCTATCGTTCGTGCTCCTTCGCCCGCGGCACGGCAGGTCGTTTATTTTCGACGGAGAGATCGATCCAGCCGGCGACGCACTGTTCATCTTCTTCCCTGAGCTTTCGTCGTTTTGCTGTCTGAACTGCACGTGCGCGCGCGCTGGTCGGAAAACGCGCGAGCAAGCTGGACTCTGACGGTTTTGGTCGTAGCCGGTTGCCCTTTTTATGTGGGAAGGAAGAGTTGCCTTCTTCCGTTCCTCTCGACTTGCCACTTTCTACAGTAGTACTATAGGACAAGCAAGTACCATGGCTGATGATGTCCGAATTTGGCGTATGTTTCTGTGCTCACACCATTCGTGTTGGACATCAAGATGCTTTTACTCGGTTGAGCGTCAACTTCGTGAGCAAACTGACTCGCCAAAAGAAGATGGCTAATTTTTATAGCCAAGTGTGCCACTAGATGGAGTGCATAAAACAGAAAAAATGCTCCCATGCCAACATCTTTCGAAACGAACTAGCACCTGTGTGTGGGGAAATGGTCTTCGGTTGGACGGAAAGTGTCTTTGCCCCTCCATTTTAAAAATAGAGGAGACATAATTATAAGTTTCAATAAAAAATCTGAATGTAAATTTGGATGTGCCAATGGTTTATCAAACGTGCAAAATATCAATTCAAAATACTTTATATTATGGGCTACACAAGAATAACAAAATCTCATAAAATAGAGAGATTTGAAAATATGCACACTCATATCCATATTTTTGTCATTTTTGCGTAGCTTAAAGTACAAGTATTTGAAGTTGGTATTTTGTAGGTTTGCGGGATATGCCATTGGCTGCATCCATATCTTTTATAATTTTCTGAACTTAATAATATGGTTTTTGAATTTTTAATTGGAGAATCAGTAGACCTCGGGATTTAAAAATCTCCACACTAAGTTGGCGTCCTTTATCATATGAACAAACCATTGCGAGGAAGTATCTTAACATAATAAAATATGGTGAAAATAATATGTGCCTTACATTTTTGGATGGAGGGAGTATCTTAACGTAATAAATGGGTAATTTGTGGAAGAAAACAACCACCACGGGTCTCTTCGGGCGTATGAACAAACCAATGCGACCAACGGCAACAAGTTCCGTTAGCATGTGATTCTCTTTCCGGTGAGTCATATCGGTTTTATGGAAATCTACTTCACTAGATTTTAATGTTTACTTATGTGCAACATATTTTTATTTCATAGGCGAATGATAACAAAGAAAATTGTGTCAGATCATATTAAATAAGAAACTTAGCCCATGCAAACATACTAGAATGCACACTATTTTCACATTAGTGATTACTCTAAGCAATATTATTTCAATAACAAGCACAAAGCATGCACATTTTACTAAATTTTGACTTGGTACACAATTTTGACCTTAAAACAATAGTTTCAATGGTTTAGTTTATACTTTGCAAGTTTTGCAATGATATTTACTTAATCATACATTAGAAACTGCTATCGAGATATTTGTTAGAACATATTCTTTGCGTATCTTTACCATAACATTTCTAAATTATATAAATTACGCATTGTGAAAACATAGTACTAAAACAAAATTCATTACAAAATACTTATTAGTTTATTTCAATGAATTCAATAAAAACGAAAAATACACAACTAAATATACATTAATATTACCAATTTATGGTTTTACTATGGAACAAAACGATAATTATACTTGTAATATTATAGCATGATAAAAGTAAAACTTAGAGAGGTATTAAAGTTCAGTACAAATATTATTAATTTTTATTTTTCATGTGCACAAATATTTGTTGGACCGGTCATGGTATTTTAGCTAGGTAGACTTAAATTTTATAGTAGTGGGTGCAGATTTACTAAGATTACTTAAATTTAATGAGATGACAATACAAGTAGATTATTTCTTGAGGTGTATAACTGTATGTAGTGGTGTTCTGACATACAGGGGAATCAAAGGACAAAGGCCGTGCATCCAGGCTTTGTTTGAGTTGATTCATATGCATATAATAATAATTATTTCTTTTGGCGGCTGGCAGGGGAATATATAGTTTGCATTTTCTGAGTCACAAATGGTACATGGATCATGGATGTTCCAAAGAAGACTCCAAACGGTCCAAAGCGAAGCCACTATGTGTCTACTAGAATCGAACGGCGCGGCTCGCCGCGCGGCACCTGTTTCTTCTTTGAATTTCTTGCCCGTGGTTACCACCATTTATACAGACCACTAAAAGGAAATTTATATCTATACTGACATAACATATGACTGTTTCATGATAGTTGCATTCAGGAGTACATAATACATATGCCCAGATTGAAGTAGTTCTAAATACATAAGTTTTGATCAGTTCACTGATCTAAAGCTAGGTAATGATAACATGATCTCAAATACGTAATGAGATCCCAAAATACTAAAGACTACATCTTGCTGAGGCAGTCACGCGCAGGCAGTATGTACATGCAAAATAAGTCCGATCTGTAGAAATAGAATTCAGAATCAGTCGAGAGCGTAGTTGCACGGGTAGAAACCGCAGTAAGCATTGTCCGCCCATACCTTGAGAAGTAACATTTCTGGAGTGCATCCTAAGTCGCGTCTTTCTTCACCAGGTGAGCGCTTCCATTTTTCAGTGATGGTGCCTCACACCTAGAGTGAAAAGAGGAGATGAGGTCATGGTTGAACAGGAGTTCATATTATAAAGGTTATCCAAAATACCTATAAGTATCATGAGTGGGGTTTGCCGTTGCAGGTGCACCGTCAGCTGTATGGTTAGGTCCCTGAAACAAAGCCTTACGTGTAGCTGAAGTGTGTGCTACATCTCTGTTCCTGTACTGCTAATCAAATTCAGATAAGAGTGGAAACATGGTCTTCAGAAGGAATTCATTTTTAGAGGAGCTGATCACCAGTCTCGTATAGCAACCCAGCAAAAATAGCACCGTCCAGAGTGGTGGCAGTCTCTTGCAAATTTTGAATTAGTACTAACCATGATCATGCTTCGACAGGGTCACCACACTGGGCCTTCAGTCCTAGACATGTTTTTGTTGGCTGCCACGATAGCTGCACCTTTCCTGGATGATGAATACACCCACAGTTAAGAACAGAGAAGTACATATAATCAGACAAAGAGCAGAAGATAAAAGGTACAATACATTCACATGGACATGCATCACAAATGCTTTTCCGATGAAAATTGTCAGATTTAACCGCTTGCACAAAGTAGAAAATACGATGAATTGGGATTATACTTCTTAGTATACAATGCTCGGAACCGACGCGGTCTGATGAAAATTGTTACCAGTTACTATAATAAACACATGAATGACAAATGCTTTTCTAGGATGCCTGAATGCATATTTTTGCGCTGGAGAGTTATGATGGACACATTACTAAAATTGTTATGATGGACACTCGGTTCTTGAATAATCGGTGCTAAAATTAAGGTTGAGGATCAGTGCTCATAATTATTTTCATTCTCTTCCAAATGATCTTTTTTAAGTTGCTGCACGAAGTATGCTAAAGGAACTTCTCATATTCAATGAGCAAAAGGAAGAACACAGTCAAGGAGGGATCACAACTTGTCAAAACTTTATAGGTCATGAGCTAATAATTAATTAATGAGTTGTTTACCAAAAACATGGAAATATATCTTGTCACTCTCTCTTCCTCATCCTATCTCTGCTTTCTAGTAAGATAGCTAGGCATTGATGACTAAATGCACAATTTAGCGAACGCCTAGGGTTTAGCGCCTCTTGAAAAGAGACTAAAAATGTAAGCATGCCGTTTACCTGTATATCGAAGTCACGTTATTCGAACACTTTTGAAATGAGAAACACAGAAGGAAAAAAATAGAAGCAATAATCCCAGTAAAATAACAGAAGGAAAATTGTGTTAATACGTGATGAGGAAGATCATATACCCTTTCCTTTTGCGGTTTGTGACGTGTCTCTCCTCACTTGAATAGAGTTGCCATGATTTTATAAAATCCTTGTGAATCACATGGACCCAGGGATGCATCATTACAATTCATAACACATGGTCACACACTACTAAAATAGAAGCCAATGCATGGTCAGTAGGAGAGGAAGAAAGCTATCTAACAGATCAAGTGGGCTAACACATAGCGTCAAGAAACACCGAAGTGACATATTAGTGCAGAAAGCATGATACAGCATCTGCATGACTACTCTATGAACATCTCATCTATCCTTCTCAAGACGGGTTGCACGAGTAAAATTGACATAACTATAGAATCTCTGCTAGAGATTTATTTTCAAGCTCTAATCAACACAATGAAAAAGGGAGCTGCCATGCTAGGCCACTCATTATGTTGCTATAGAAAAAAGCAAAGGAATTAAGTTGAAAACTTTATATTAATTAAGTTAAACATCTCTGCATTTTTTACACTATGCATTAATATTGCAACAAACATCCAAAAAGCTAATTAAGTTGAAAACATCTCTGCATTAATATTTCCCCTTTTGGTATTATTAATCATGTTTTACTAAACCGAATGGCAACAAACATCCAAAAAGCTAATTTTAGACCCACATGGAAATTAACTTCCTGTCATACTATGAGAGCCCATAGCACAACACAAGAACCAGCAGTAATGTTCATATTTACCTACAGCCAGTCTGTAAACTTGAGAACCCAGGCAATTTAACTGTTCTGTTAACTAATAAAAAGAAGGGGAAATGCATTGTTTCTGACCAGGAAAGAGAAAAGTAGTCCTTTACCTCAAGGGAGTCATTGCAGAGAGGACACTGGAAAAAGAAATCAAAGACCTGCAAGGAAACAAATCAGAAAAAGATGAACACTGTGTTAAACTCGCCACTCGAGAATTACTTCGGGGGCATTGGTATACAAAATTAAGCTAAATATCTCACATTTTTGCATCAATGGCTTTCATCGATCTTTCTAACATGCAAAATATCGTGCACTCTGAAGCATGCCAGTGTCAAGACAACAAAGGTGGATGGCGCATTCATCTGTGCACTGTTGTATAATGCCGCTCCTGAATAAATAGCTACCTGATTTGCACAATTGCAGAGTTGTGTGCTAAAGAATCCAAAAGAAGTGTCGGCAATGTACACCACCGAAAACAACAATCTATCTGTGAGAAAGAGATAAAAGTGTTCGTAAGTTAGGTAGGCAAAAATGCTATACAACAAACGGTACAGATCCTCTATAAACCAAATTACTGCCCACAAGAAGTACCGATCATATACGGTTGTTCACTCATAAAAATAAAAGGTTATTAGAAAGGGGAATCTATTTTGAGCAACATAACTAAACAGGCTGGAATGTTAATTGGTGTGCATTGCAGTTATTACTACATAAAGTTTTATTATAGCAGCCAAATTCTTTATATATAGGCAGGAGAATTATCTTCATCCACAAACAATAGCATTACAGCTCTAGAACATGCCTATGTTGGAAAAAGGTTGTCATGCATGGAACAGAGGATGTTGATCTTTTTCCCTGTTCTAGGAAAAGTTATCATTATGAGATCAAAGATAAGATGATGTCAACAATAATTAACAGTTTATCTCATTTCAATACCGTGCATGGACTGGTGAACATGAGCATATCTATCATATGGTATGTGTCTCACTGAAAGAGAGAAAGAAATGGATTAACAGCTAGACAACGACACATGTATGTTCCGTCTCCAAGAAAAGTAAAGCGCTGATAGAAAAATGGATGTAGCGTGCATCTGATTTCGACACACCAGTATTCCAGGTCGCAACAGAGCCTCCAGCAGAACAGGAGCAACCATGTCACTAGGAAAAGGAAAAGAAAAAAAAGTTGAATAAGAGAACATGAACCAAAGGAAAGTAGCATCCTTCGGTGGACAATCCGTACCTGCAGCGAGGGGCACCTGCGACATCTGATCTAATCGATAACACTTGTTGTAGAATTATAGTAACTCCATTTGTTATCTGGTTATAGTATGTGAGACAGGTTAAATCCAGCGTTTCAATTATATAAGAATATGCATACGTAGTATATCAACTCCAGCAAGTAGTTATACGGTACCACCTAAGAAAGAGATATACGAACTAAGTATAGAGCAATTGTTAGCTGAACACAGTAGATGCAGTACTTGTATTGAGGATCGAACTTGTCTGCATCCTATTATCATTTAGAGGACAACATAAACTCAAAAGCTAACCAAAATAAGAAAGCTGACCTTAATCAAGGATTCAGACGAATATAAATACGCCTAGGACTAATAGACCAACAAAATAACATATATTGGAAATGTCGGGGGGCTACCCCGAGGTAGGGTCATGGCAAGGTGTAAGTGGAGTCCAAGTGTGGACCGAGGTATAGTAGTACCGAGACAGCAAGATCCGAGGTATGGTCCTAACCATGTCACTTACCTCATTGAGCAGAGCAAAGCTCAGCTTGATGTCATACCGAGATATGCTATTGAGGTAAAACCGACATAGCCCTGGCCCAGAAGGGGCCGGGATATGGCGTCCGCGTTATGGCGCCCGACACATTGTATCCGAGGTAACTTTACCGACATATGTATGTCGGTTTATGTCTGTATTCTCTCTTGTGCAGGACAGAGCTTCCCAGGAAGGGAGATCCGAGTTATCCGTGCCGAGTTATGCTAACTCGGTACATAAGTCCACGGTGCTGTCACTTCCCCTCTGACACGGGAGTATGTCAGATGGACGGTGCAGAGGTGCAATGAAGGTGCGCTTATCTCTGACAAGGAAGATAAGAGGGAACAGACTGCGAGGCAACCCTGGGCTCGAGGTAGTGCGGGACTCGAGGTAGAGCATGTCCAGTCCTGTCTGGGCAGAGGCACAATGATGACCAAGAAGCTGACAGCATGCCTCTGGCAGCACTGTATGTCGGCTACAGTGTCGGTTTTGGACCGTAGTGTTTGTACTCTAGTGAGTGTACAGTACGTCGGTTTAGGGGTACTTTGGTAACTCGGCAAGGGTTATTACGGTAACTCGGTACAGCCTATAAATATGACTGTACCCCCTCCTGCGTGAGGGATCGATCGATCGAGCGAGCGGATCCAGAGACCGATCCACGGTGACCTAAGAGACATTTCTCCACAGCAGCTAAGCCTCTTCCTCCTTGAGAGCTGAGCTAGAGTAGTGTGGATACAGCTCCAGGAGGAACATTGTACTTGTGAGATACCCGTGATATACAGATCAGTGCAGGACGTAGGGGTTTTATCTCCTCACGAGAGCCCTGAACCTGGGTAGATCCTTGTGTGTGTTTGTTCTTCGTGTGCGCTCCTCAGCGCGCTAGCCCTCCCCGGTATCACCAGCGTCCATCGGCCCCAACATAAGCCATCCTATGGCATCTGCCGTGACACCACCACGACAGTTGGCGCCCACCGTGGGGCTGAAAGAGGCGCTGGCTGGTGTGTTTATCCGGACGGGCTCCATCATCGACTCCGGTGAGCGCGTCGTCTCCGGGCTCATCTGCAAGCTCGGTTCGCTGAGCTTCATCAGCGACAACGCTGGATGCCTCGGCGGCAGGCCGTTGCCGAGGAACGGCTGCCTCGTCACCTTTGGCGCGTTCGAGGTCTACGTCGCCACCGAGGTTGTCTGCAAGTACCCCGTGGAGGTGCTTGTGGCAGAAGATCCTCCTGCTGTTCGCGCGGCTCGCAGCCGAGGTTTCGCCAACCTTGCGAGCTGCGCCGAGGTAATGATGACCGGGCCAGCAGGTGGTGCTGGTAGAGGCAATGCCAGCGATCCTGCCGTCAGATCAGCCCGCTCGCAAAGCCTCCGCTGGAAGGAGGTGAGAGCCTCCGAGATCAGGCTGGTGCATCCAGTGTGCCGGTTAGACCAGCTCCGCTGGAAGTTCTTATAGAGCAGTTGGCGGTGCCGGTAGTTGCCGGAGTAGATGCTGTTGTGACAGCAGCTGGGTTAGAGGTGCAGCGTCAGAAACTACATCAAGAGGCACTTGAGATGGCCGAGATCAGGAGAGATTTTGGGATAACACTCCGTGAGTACAACAAGGCTCATGGTTTTACCCCCATAGCTACTCACCCTAAGCGCTTAGATGAAGTGCGCCAGAGGGGCCGAGACCTCAATGCCGAGATAGACAGAGATGGTAGGGCGAGTTCTGGTAAAACTCCTAGCCTTGTGTCGGTTGAAAAGCCGATGTACAGTTCTCCTGCAAAGACTCTTAGAGCTGCCGAGGCAGCAAGAGCCGAGCTGTCAGGTTTATCCGGAGAAGCTCTCCGTAGGCAGCAAGACCGAGTCAATGAGCTAGTAGCCGAGGCTACGCGGCAGAATGAGGCCTACCACAAGGGCCACACAGCTGCAGGTATGTCCGGGGCAGTTCACTCGGCTAGAGGAGCGTCCAAGGGACAAGCTTCATCACCGCATGTCGGTGTAAGCCGTGAGCGGAGTGTAAACTCCGGAGGAAACAAGCAGATGCAGACGTATGATCCGGCGCTGGCCGGAAAGCAATTAGCTGCGCAGGGCAGTATGGGCCGAGGTAAGAGCAATCCCGGTCAGGGCAATCCGGTTGCAGGAAGAGGTAACTCGGTTGGCCGAGGTAATCCTCCTCGGTATCCGGTGCAGAGCCAGCCTCGGCAGGAGCAGAGTGTCGGGCATCTGCAGCAGCAGCAAGGGATTGGCAATGCAGCCAATCGTTATGATGATGGTAACTCAGCTATGGAGAAAGCTGGGTATCCGAGGTATGAAGGTGCACTGGGATCTCGGTTGGGACCTCGCCAGTTGTCCGCGAATGATGCGCGGTATAAGCTGGACATAATTTACATGTCGGAGATGCTGGAAGAGCAAGGTCCTCCTGGTCCTGCCTGTTTTGGACCTCGGATCATGAAGGAGCCCCCGGTGCATCACTTTCAGTTAAACCGGGGTGCGAAGAAATATGACGGCAGCACTAAGCCGGAAGATTGGCTGACAGATTATCTGTCTAATGTGCATATTGCGGGTGGAAATCGACGTTGGGCGGTGAGGTACATCCCGCAGATGTTGGAGGGGCCAGCTCGGATCTGGCTGAACAATTTGAGGGAGAACAGTGTGGAGTGTTGGCTGGACTTTGAAGAAGCATTTGTTAGCAATTTCTCCAGCACTTACAAGAGGCCTAACCGTCCTCAGCAGCTTGCCATGTGCAAGCAAAGGAATGATGAGAATGACCAAGATTACTTGACTCGGTGGAGTACCATTCGCAATTCCTGTGAAGGAGTCGTTGAAGCGCAAGCCATATCATGGTTTGCACAAGGGTGCCGACACGGCTCCATGCTGTGGCAAAGGCTGCAGAGAGAAATGCCAGCCACTCTGGCTGAGACAATCCGGATTGCGGATAGTTATGCACTGGAGATCCCATGCAGTCCATGCTGAACTCGGTAGAACCGAGTAGAAGGCATCCCGGTAACAATGGTCCTGGACCATCCAGGCGAAGTGACCACCAAGATTATGGGGCCAAGAGAGGAAGAGAACCAGATCACCGGTACAGCTCGAACCAAGTTGCGGCCGTGAACCAAGATCAGCCTGATGCCGGTCACAGTCAGCGTCAGAAGAGCAGTGGCCCTGCTTGGGGCCAGAACTCAGATGGGAGAGACAGGAGATACGGAGTGGAGAAGCCGAGATTAACCTATGAGGCAATGATGGATGGACCTTGCAGTTTTCACACGCCTGACCCACGCAGGCCAGCTAATCATTCAACTCGGCAATGCAGCTGGTCTAATGGGAAGGACTGGGAGGCAATGTTGGATGGGCCTTGCAGCTTTCACACGCATGATCCTCGCAGGCCTGCCAATCATTCAACTCGGCAGTGTAGCTGGTATCAGCGCATGAGGAAGGAAGGTGAAGGAAGTCAAAGGGGTGCACCTCAAAGAGCTCCCGCTCCGAGGTCTGGGCCACTTACTGGTGCAAACAATATCCTGGTGAATGCACCTTCTCCGAGGCCAGCAGCTTCAATGTCTGTTAACCAGGTAGATGTCAGAGGCAACAATGGCAGTGCTGGTGCAAATCGCCAGGCAGAATATCGCCAAACTCACACTCTCACCCTAGCTTAGCTACTCTAGCTGAAGGAAGAAGAAGACCCCTGTCTCTCTCTCCTAGAACACACCCTTGCCACAAAGGAGCTTTCGGCAAGCTCACTGCATTGTAACCTCTACAAGCAGCAATACAGACAAGCAGGAGTAGCGGTTTTACCTCTCGAGGGCCGTGAACCTGGGTACGGGCCTGTGTCCTTCTCTGCAGTGATGTCCCTCCTCATGCTCGACGAGCACCGTCGCCGTGCAGGTTGAGGGTTGTTTGACCAACGTGTTCAGCCCCTTACACGAACTCTCTTCGTGAGTGTGACTACCCCTGCTTCGTGGGAGTCATTCTCTGACAATTGGCGCGCCAGGTAGGGGGCTGAGGCGCGTCTTCAACCTTCATCGACTTCTGCGCCATGGCGGACGCTCGCGCAGCACGCGCTAACCGGCGCTCGTCAGGCAGAGCTGAGACCGAGCCCGCCGTCCACGCCGCCAGGCCCCGCGGTCGCCCACGCACCAACCGTGCGTCAGGGCGCAACACCGCGGAGCCACGCGTGGAGCACCCCGAGGACGATGACGGCCACCACGACGACCGCAACGACGAGGATGTCGACCACGAGCACAGCGAGGACGCTGAGTCCTCGCATCCGTCCCGGCGCCAAAGCGCGTCCACTCAGGGACGCCCGGCGCCCAGCCCAAACACCGCGCTGCTCATGGCAGCGGAGCTCTTCCGCTACCGCCCCACCGCCGAGGCGCACGACAACTGGCTTGGCCGCCTCCAGCACCTCGTCGACATCGCTGCCGCGCCGCGTGCGGCTCCAGCGGCGTCGCGCTCTCTGGTGCACCACAACTCCGGGCGCGCAGGGACCACCGCGCATGGAGCGCCTCCGCCTCCGCCTCCGCCTCCGCCGGGACCGCCTCCGGCAGCGCCGCACAAGGCCGCCTCTCACGCGTCCTCACCGCACGATTGCCAAATCGTGCAGCGGACTCCGCCGGACGCGCGGGTGGAGATGGAACGCCAGCGGGACCTCTAGAAGCGCATCGTCGAGGAAATCGGCCAGGCCGGGCGCCAGAACCGCAGGGCTCTTCAGGGCGGCATAGCCACGTACGCCACAGGCTGCGCGGCCTTCACCCGCAGCTTGCGTCGCGTCATCTGGCCGCAGAAGTTCAGGCCTGACCTCCCCAAGGGCTACGACGGCACGAACAACCCCATCGAGTTCCTGCAGCTCTACACCACCTCCATCCAGGCTGCGGGAGGAGACGACAAGGTCATGGCGAACTGGTTCTCCCACGCCCTCAAGGACTCCGCCTTGTCGTGTCTCCTGAACCTCCCCGAGGACTCCATCGACTCGTGGGAAGACCTCTGCAGGCAGTTCGTCGCGAACTTCAAGGGCACGTACGAGCGCGCCCTCACCTACAACGACCTGCGCTGTACGCCAAAAGTCTGGCGAGACCCTCCACAAGTACATCCAGCGCTTCAGCCAAGTCCGCAACAAGATCCCCAACATCCCGGACTCGCACGTCATAGCTGCCTTCAGAGAGGGCGTCACCAACCGCAGGATGCTCGAGAAGCTCGGCATCCACGACACCCTCTCCTCTGTCGTGAAGCTGTTCGACATCGCAGACAAGTGCGCCAAGGCTGAAGAGGGCCTGCTCTTCACCAAGGTGGCCTCTGCAGACGACCCTCCCGAGGGGTCCAAGGCTCACAAGAAGCGTGACGAGACCAAGCGCAAGCCTACCGCTGTTCTGGCAGCTGAGCCTGACGCCAAGCATGCCCGCGAGGACTCTCCCGAGGCTGGCGAGAAAAAGGTGGACAATCGTCCCTTCTGCATCTACCACAACAGGCGCGGCCACGCGACAGAGAGCTGTTACGACCTCAAGCAGCTCAGCAAGAAGCGCGAGCAGGAAGAAGGCAGCGGTGGCCGTGGCAGAGGCCGCAGCTACCGCAAGGGCGGACGCAAAGGCAACTACCAGAGGCCTCAGGGAGCGCAGGCGAACGCCACTGAGAAGAACAACAACCTCCCTGACGAGGAGCCGGGGGGCTACCAGGCTCCTAAGGGAGCCATGGCGTGCACCTCCTCCTGCGCTTCGGGGGCTGGGCCTGGCTGCCCAGCCATCGCTAGGTCCGCTGCGGCCGCGTCTGGCGTGGCCTCAGAAGTGGCTGCCTCCCCCTCAGGCTCCGCGTGCGGAGGTGGCAGCGGAAGGACGTCCTCCTCCATCTCGACAGCGGCGCCTTCCGGCGCCGGCGTGCCGCTCCCCGCCGTCTCTGTGGCGGGTGCCTCCTGCTGCTCCTGCGGGTCATCGGGGCGCTGCGGCGACGGTGCCCTCTCCGCCGTCTCCTCCACAAGGCGCTCCTCCACAGGAGGAGGCGAGCCCGGCGCCTCAGCCCGAGGCGCAGTCTCACCAAGCCTTGCGGCTTCATCTGCTGCTGGCTCTGTGGTGCCTATCAGCACAGGCTCAGCGGTCTCTTCAACTAGGGGCTCCACAAGCCCCTCACTTGCTGTCGTTGCAGCGCTCCGCACGTCTGCGGCCTTGCGGAGCCTGCGGCGCTTCGCTTGAACCAATTCCCTGAAGAGCAAGAAAGTAGGATCCTCAAGAGGAAAGCAAAGATTCTCCGCAAGAAAAGGCGAAGCAAGAAATCGACTCTTACCCAGACGACTTGGCGCGGGAATCCACCCACACCGTGTTGGACGAGCGCCGCAGCCCCGACGACGCGGCTTTGGCGCTAGGCTCCTCAAGGGCAGCCTCGGCTTTCCTCTTGACAGGGGTGCGCTCCAGGCCCCTGGCGGCCCTGTCGTGGACGGCCTTGGAGCGGGGCTCGCACCTCTTCGCCGCGGCCTCAGGGCCGCTATCTTCTTCCTCCTCTGTGGCCCGGCGAGAAGGGTACACCGTGTAATGCTCGTCCTCACTGGACGAGATCTCCAGGATTTCCTCTACAGGAGCCGCAGGCCTTGAAGAGCTTGCCACTCCTGGGGAGGGATCTGCGCTTCCTGGCGCTGCGCCCGCGTCGGTGCCAGATGCGGCAGGAGAGTCCAGGGGCCAGTCCTCTTCCACCGCGGGCGCCGCGTCCTTCTTCGCCACCTCTCCCACCAGGCCCTCAGGCGTAAACTCCGGCATCAGCTCCAGAATTGTGAGGCGCCTCTTCGGAGAGAGCATGTGGATGGGCCTCAGGAGTTCGGTGCTCGGCATGGGAATCTGAGGCACGGTGAAGAGGGCTCCCATGATGGAGGCGATGGACTCAGGAGTGTAGGAGCTGCCGTGCAGCCGCATCGGGTCCGCCGGGCCTGAGTACATCCACATGGGCTTCTTGTGCGCCTGGAGCGGAGCGATGCGGCGCCTCACGAAGTCCTCCGCCACCATCTGCCCTGTGAGTCCAGCCTCGCGGACGAGCTTCATGCGCGCCACCAGGTCGGCAATCTTTGGGCTGGCGAAGTCCTCGCTGGACCAGTTGGAGTTCTTCAGTGGCGGCGCTTCGGGGATGTCGAAGAAGTTGCTCCGCACCTTGGTGTCCACGAGGAGCCAGCGCTGGCGGAAGTCGTCCACCCTCTTCGTCACCCGCGTCACGGGCTTGTCGCCGTCCCAGGACATGGGGATGTAGACGCCGCCCATCCCGTCCGCGATGCGGAAGGACACGCATCCGGACCTCTCACCGGGCGCCATGTTGCGGAGCGCGTAGAAGCTCCGGAAGAAGGCCACGGAGGGCATCACCCCCAGATACGCCTCGCAGAGATACGCGAAGATGGCGAGGATCAAGACGGAGTTTGGGTGGAGATGCAAGAGCTGGATCTGGTAGAAGGTGAGAACCTCCTCGAGGAAAGGGGAGAACGGCGGCACCAGGCCCGCGAAAAGGGTCTGGAGGAAAATGGGATACAGCCCCGCCGCGAGCTTCCCGAGGCGCGCCGCCTTGAGCATGGTGGCGCCGTGCTCGTTGTTCCTGCCGGCCGCCAAAGGTCGGAACCTGTCCAGCGCCTCCGCCGTAATGCGCGTTCCCACCAGCGCCCGCGCAAACTCTTCAGCCTGCTGCGCCCCAGCAGCGTCCTCCACCATCACCGCCTTGCCCTTCTTGGGACCCATGATCGCCGGAGGGAAGGTGATGGAAGAGCTCGGAGGAAGGAGAAAATCGCCGGAGCAGTGAAGCGCAGGAATTGAGAGTGAAAAGACAGGAGGGAGATGGTGCAGTAACTCCTGCCCGAACGCTCAGCGCAGGCCTTTATTCTAGCCCTGGGCAGTTACCCAGGCGTGGTGGGGCCCGCCACGACGCCCATCTCCTCCGGAGAAGCCGCCGAGACGCAGCAACTGCTCTCCACGTGTCTCGGGCCGGCCGGACACTTTGGGCCCATGACGCTTCGCCTGCGTCCGCTGGACCGCGTCGTGCCCATCATGGGCCCGGGGGCTACTGTCAGCCCAGTAAGAACCAGGGTCTGCTGGGCCAGGCCTCTACAACCCTCGCCACGCGGAGGGTGAATTTTGCTAAGTACCAGGTCTACAAGCCTGAAGAGTCCGCGAGGCGGAATTGCCCCGCGAGGGCCTGAGGAGGCAGCGGGGGCCCGCGGAGCCCCTACGAGGCTGCCCCCTCTACAAAGATAACCTCCTCTGAAGAGAAGTCAACGCCGAATCCTCCACAGGGCATCCGAGCCCTCGTGAGGGTTCCTTCTCTGTCACGCAACCTCTGCAGAGCGCACATGGGCTCTGCCGCGGCCGCAGAGTGACGCGCGCCTCTGCGCGCGGTGACGGCAAGGCCGCAGTTGCCATTTCGGTGAATAAAGCAGTCAATAAAGCTGCGCCATGCAAACCGGACTACAAGAACTTCCTCTTTGGTGATAAGGGGACCGGCCGGCGCTACGCTCCAAGGCAGACGTCGGCATGGGCTCCGCCACGTTCCTCTGCAGCTCCGCTGGCCGTCCTGGATGGCCGGTGGTCTCCCTGCCACCGGCCTCAGCTTTTGCGCCCATGGACCGCGTCCATGGGCTGCTGCGCCGCGGTGCACCGTGCTCCCCCTCGTTGTCGCCATGTGGTAGCCCTTCCACTCTGCTTGGACAGGGAAGAGGCCCGGGGCGCCTATAAAAGGAGCCGGTGCTCCACCGTAGCAAGGGATCGCTAAACTCACACTCTCACCCTAGCTTAGCTACTCTAGCTGAAGGAAGAAGAAGACCCCTGTCTCTCTCTCCTAGAACACACCCTTGCCACAAAGGAGCCTTCGGCAAGCTCACTGCATTGTAACCTCTACAAGCAGCAATACAGACAAGCAGGAGTAGCGGTTTTACCTCTCGAGGGCCGTGAACCTGGGTACGGGCCTGTGTCCTTCTCTGCAGTGATGTCCCTCCTCATGCTCGACGAGCACCGTCGCCGTGCAGGTTGAGGGTTGTTTGACCAACGTGTTCAGCCCCTTACACGAACTCTCTTCGTGAGTGTGACTACCCCTACTTCGTGGGAGTCATTCTCCGACAGATGCGGCCAGGCCGAGCCGGCGCCGGCGACGTCGCTGCGGAGCTGCGGCGGAGAAGGCGGCGGCGAGACGAGACTTAACGAGGGAGGTGGGGGTGGGGTGCTCGCCGGCGACAAACTCCGGTGTGCGGGGGGTTTAGAGGGATGGCCGGGGGCGGCGGCGGACCGGCGGAGGCCGCGGTTGGAGCAGGTCGGGGCGGCGAGGGGCCGGCGGCAGCGGTGGCGACGCACTGTTCATCTTCTTCCCCGAGCTTTCGTCGTTTTGCTGTCTGAACTGCACGTGCGCGCTTGTCGGAAAAACAAGCGCGCAAGGTGGACTCTGACGGTTTATCGGTCCACTGGAAGCCACTACGTCACGCTCGCGCACTATTCCGATCTCCGAATCACGGCGCGGTGCCGTCATTAGCAACGCGCTCGACAGTCACACCCACAGATTACTCGCAACCCATTCCTTCCAGCTCCGTTCCACTATAAGTAATTAACAGATGTTTTACTTAGCACGCCGTCACTTTAGGACAAGACGATGCAAGCCTGCGAGGACGAAGCAGTCTGCACTCTGCAGCAGTGTTGACAGAAACTGGCTGAAAGAATTGAAAGCTGTCGGGGAAACGCCATACGGCCTGTTGCTTGTTAATTGAGTTTGGCAGTAGCTATGGTGAGATTCCAAATTAAGTGGGGGCAGTACATGGTGGAGCTTCGTCGGTCGTTGTCAAGATTTTTTTTTATAAACAGCATTTTATTACTTAATCGATTTAAACATTACAGCCAGCCTCAGCGTAACAGGATGCTGAGATACCTTTTCTCTGAATTGTGCTAGCATCATGCATTACTACCGTTAATCCAGCCAAACTGTTGCTCTACATCCAAACATATTCTCCAACATTTTGCCTGTGTTCAACTCCAACATTTTGCTACCACAATCCAGATTTCCTATTCTACTTCCGCATTCACAATTCCTCTCTTCGGATCTTGTATGTCGTTAAGTCTATGCTGTTTATATTCATTTTCTTTGTGCCTAGGGAAACACCTGGTTCCGTGCCCGTAGGTCTAGTACCGGCGCAAGAAACGAAAAAGGATTCCACATGTGAAATCCTGTATGGGATTTACCTGCATCTGACATCATGAAGACATCAATCGCTCACATGAGATTAGAAAGGAGCGAGAACAGATACGGAGTACTCCAAGCACGTCGCACCAGACTAACGATCAGGTCTTAAAGTGGGCATCCTTCCATGCGCCATGATTTGGCCCATCGGGGTATAGAGAGGAGCGAAAAATTTGACTCTTTGGAGACGACGACCTCTAGCCAGGCTCCAGTCACCTCACCGTATCTCTGTTTCAGTGTACTAATGACTGATGTACTGCTACGCACTAGTAGCCGGCACTGGCGTTGCATCAGAACAGTCGGTGCATTGACTTTGTAGCAAGGTTTCTTTGAGTACAGATCCCCGGGTCTATTTTAAAAAAAATCAAAATTTATATTTATAAGTTTAAAAAATCTAAAAACATTCATGATGCACTGGCGTTGTAAAATATACAAAAATTTGTCATTTTTTGTAGCTCAGAATATTAATATTTTCAAATCGATATTTTACATGTTCGTGGGATACATCATCACAACTTACAGGTTTTTTTAGTGTTTTAAACTTTTAAACATTTTGTTTTAATTTTTTTTTAGAGGGAGCACTTGATCTCGGGAGCCAAAATGACTTTGCGGATATCTTTCATCTTGATTTATTTCATAAGATTAAGAAAGGAACGCAAAGAAGATACATTTGAAAAAGGCCTGTATATAAGCATTGCCAAAAAGTTGCTAGCATATTTGGACGGAAAATATTCTTTATGTCATGACAAGTTTATAGAAAAAAGGGCCGAGGAGGCGACCACCTGATTATATTGACGCTCAAGGAGTAGACATTTCGATTTATCTCCAACATCGACGTCGTTGCCCTGGCTGTGGCCGCGCCACCTAGGAGATGACGTCCCCGAGTAGCTCTTCACCAATGGGCTCCTGGTCCATCCTGGCTGTCGACTTCCGGCCGACTGTGACATAAGCGCGGATGGGCGGGTCGTCCGCGTGCTCCCCGACGCCAGCACCGAGGAGATGATGGATCTCATCCTCGACAGGTGGAGTCGGCTACCCGACCCTGTCAAATCCGATCTGGCGTTCGATCCGAACAACCGGTGTTGGCCGGAGCTCTTGGCGGTGGAGCGGGCGAAGAGGATGGAGCAGAGCGACAGTGATATTCATACTCGGGGCCCGAAGAACGACGACAACAGGTGGCGCTTATGGAAGGACATGATCTCGCCGGGAGGCGCCTCCTGCGTTCCCGTGGCCAGCTATTCCAACTGCCCGGGCCACGCATTCTTGCGGTGGTGTCCACGGCGACTTCTTCAACGACGTCTGCACCAGTCGGCCGCCGCCTGGTGACTCTCCGAGAGTCGCACTTCACCAGCAAGCACAACATCCCAGTGCCGGACGACGACATGGTATCGAAAGACTGGGTGCCACACATTGTGAAACCGGAAGACCGTGGTAACCGGGCTTGGCGTAAAGCTGGCCTCTTAGATTAGGTTGAGATTAGGTTAAGGTTAGGTTAAGAATAGGCTAAGATTAGGGTTTAATTCCGGTGACTTTGTAAGGTCTATTTATAATGAATGAAAAAAATTCGGTGACTTTGTAAGGTCTATCGGCTCCCCATATTATTGAATCTGCCGGTACCGGCGATCCCCGGCGAGGAATTTCCGTATCGCCGGCGGCAAGGTCAATGGTGGCGTCTATTTGGAACGCCACAGATAACACATGTCGGTGGTGTGTGAAAGGATCGGTATGGCCACCTAGAGGGGGGGTGAATAGGTGCTACTCAAATTTTAGCTCTTTTTCAAATTTAGGCTTGACACAAAGGTAAATTCTCTAGATATGCAACTACGGTGAATTTACCTATATGACAAGTTAACACTAGACTAAGCACGATACAAGTAAGAACTAGCAAGCAAGGAGTAACCGAACGGGAAGCACATGGAGAAAAGGATGTATTCCCGAGTTTCTCCTTTTTAGGGGAGTACGTCTCGTTGGAGGGGTGTGAGTTTCAAACTCAAACGCCACAAATGGCCTCACCCTATTCTCCGATGAACCTTGCCCAAAAGCTCGGTTCACCTTCCACTATCGGAATCCTTCAAGGCGGAATCCGGAGCCCTTACAACAAACTTGAGGCTCAACCCACAAAAGGATTAGGGGCTCCCAAGCACCACAACACCTGCTACACAAAAGTAACAAGTAAGTACACAAGATGCCTAGGTTTTCCTAGTGGAAACCCTAGGCTCGAATCCTCTCAAGTGAATGAGGGGGAAATGAAGAACGGCTTGGTAGACTTGTAGATCGGGGCCTTCTCCTTTGGATCTCCAAGTATGAGCTTGGTTTGTTGGTGAAGTAAAGAGATCTAGGAGCTTGAAGCTTTGCTTTAATGGAGGGGAGAGAGAAAATCTCAAGCTTGACTTCTTTGGAGAAGAAGCATCTTTAAATACCCCCTCCACCAGATCTGCCCGTTGGGCAGAAAACTTGCTGCCCGGTAGTACCAAGCTCCGTCCGGTACTATCGCCCAGCCAATCAACTCGACGGACAAAGTCAACCTCGAAGCCCGGCTGATTAGAGAATAGCACACGTGGTACTACCGAGCCAGGGGGGCCGGTAGTGCTCCCCAATCGGTAGTACCGGGCTCCTCGGTAGTACCGACGAAAACAGAGCCCGAGTCCAGAACCTCCAGGGCTAACTTAGCACTACCGCGCGACACGATGCGGTACTGCCGCCTTCGTGCCTGGCGGTACTACCGGACAAGGTCTGGTACTACCGGACACAGAAAGCAGGCAGACTGGAGAAGATTCTTCGCGCTAAAACCTTTTTCGATACTTGATGCATTATGTGAAATTATCTAATAAACCCTGCATCACTTGTCATCACATTAGATTGTTCCTAGTGTTGTTACCTAACACACAAAACATCAAGGGATATAAAATATGCTCTTTCAGCGTGCGAGTTGCACGTGCCGCAACCTGCTACTTACCAGTGGCGCTTGGGCCGCACACCACCAGTAGCGGTTAGCAGTGTCTCATAACCAGTGGCATGTCGAAAACGCGCCACTAAGGGCGAAATCGGCGCGGCATTGTAAGGCTTTTCCCTACTGGTAAATGATAGTTTTTTATTCCTCCGATAAAAAAGGCAAGATATTATGTCCCTTGCATGTATCAAAAGACGTCCTGGACAAAGTACCTTCTAAGCAATTTTAGGGTGAATGCATTTTCTGGTTGTGTACAATTAGCAAGGTACATGAGCGCTAAGGCAAGGGAGTTTCGGTCCCATAATTGCCCCCATCTTTCTTAGGCCTGAACGGTTCCTTATCTTGCTGTAAAGATCTCCCAATCATTGGGGTCTTAGAAGTATATTCCTTGTCAAATACAAATCTATTAAACACCTTGTGGGTGTAGGCAAACTGCTGCATTAGAATCACAAGAGGGGGAATGTTCAAGTTGCAGACTCAGATAGAAGTACATATTGAATTTCAACATCATGTACGAACTCCATTCCTCTATATTTTTATAATATCACTGCGACAATTCCATAGAGCCCAAAGAATGGCCGCTACACCAATTCTGATACGGCCTTTGGTAGACTTATCTACCCCGTTCAACCAGCTACCAAACATATTCGATATACTAGTTGGTGGGTAAATATTAAACGTGAAATGTATAAGTCTCCAAATATCACGAGCAAAAGTACAAGATATAAAGAGGCACTCAGCAGACTCATCCGCATCACAGAAAAATCATTTCTTACAACTTGTCTACCTCTGCTTAACCAAATTATCCTTCGTTAGGAGTTCTTTTCTGTGAGATCCTGGCCTAGGGCTCAATAGGATTGATAGGATACTCATATCAACAAGTTGCAACTTCTTTTCCGGAAGCTCATCTAGAAAGAACTCCGAGGTTAAGCGTGCTTGGCCCGGAGCGATTTCACGATGGGTGACCGACCGAGAAGTCATTCCCGGGTGCGCACGGGTGAGGACAAAGTGCGCAGAAAAGACCAGTATTGATCTGTGGGGCCAGTCTAGAGAACATATAGAGCTTCCAGGGGTGACAGGCTCGGCCCGGGGGTGGGCTGGGGTGTTACATTTGGTAACAGACCCGACCCTCGCGGTAATGCGGGTGTGTGCGTGTCAGGGCACGAACATGTGGGACATGTGCCGGCACTGGACGCATGGACGGGTGCCAAGAGGGGAAGTTCCTAGACTGGGGGTTGACCGACGAGGGCGTCGGTCTTCTAAGGGGGAAGGATGTGAGATCCTGGCCTAGGTTTCAATAGGATTGATAGGATACTCATATCAACAAGTTGCAACTTCTTTTCCGGAAGCTCATCTGGAAAGAATTCCGAGGTTAAGCGTGCTTGGCCTGGAGCGATTTCACGATGGGTGACCGACCGGGAAGTCATTCGCGGGTGCGCACGAGTGAGGACAAAGTGCGCAGAAAAGACCAGTGTTGATCTGTGGAGCCAGTCTAGACATCCTATAGAGCTGCCAGGGGTGACAGGCTCAGCCCAGGGGTGGGCCGGGGTGTTACATTTTCTATGCAAAAACCATAGGAAAATCTTTATCTTTAACGGAACATTTAGTTCCCACAAATACTTCCGCAAATACCTCGTATGCCCATTGAGTATTCATCTAGTAAATTGACTCACATTAGTTTTTCAACAAGATGCAACCAGGATGCTCTAGAATTACCTACTAAAGTCCGTCTAAAAGGGAGATTAATGGGTATCAAATCAAAAACATCAGCTACTTTTGCGTTTTTGTTGGAGGCAATGGCAAATAAAGAAGGATATTCATTCACTAATGATCTATGGCCTAGCCATATATCCTCCCAAAACCAAACCTGCTCGCCATTACCAAGTACAAAAGGGCCAAGAGCAAAAAAATCGTTCTTCACCTTCATTAGACCTTTCCAAAAAAGTGAATCCATCGGTTTACTTTGTACTTGGGACAACGTTTTATCACCTAAGTACTTGTTAATCAATAACTCTTGCCATACCCCCTCTTCATTTAGCAATTTATGAAGCCATTTACTCAATGACTCTTGTTAACCGATCTGCATATTTTTTATCCTACATTTAGCAAAGAACCAACTAAATGAAGTATTCTGAAGTCTGAAAACTGATTCCAGGAAAAACTCAAATAGAGCTCAGGCTACAAGAAGCTTTAAAAATTTAAATGGAATGGAGATTTAAAATTGAAAATGTGTCTAGACATAACATTGCAATTATGCCGCCGTTCGACAGTGGGATGTTGTGCTTGCGGAACGGAGGGAGTATAAGTTATATGTAGATACAGATGCATCTAGACACGGATGCCACTGAAGGGGATCGTAGAAAGAAAAAAAAAATTCCTACCGACGATAACCAGAAACTAGCCAAGATCTATAAATATGCAGATATACTATACGGAGGAGAACGGAGTACATACCCTTGTAGACCGAAAGCGGGATTAAGTTCCCGCACAAACGTTGCCGATGAAGCCGACCTCAAGGTCGTGTAGAGGAAGTAGACGTACTCCCAGCGCCACCCGTGTAGCGCCTTGTAGTTCCACACATGTACGGTGTACATGACGACCTCCGGGCTCCAGATCCAGCAGAGCAGCGGAAGCGGAAGATTGGATCTAGCAACGATGGTGTGCGTATAGTGGAGAGACTTCCCTCCCCGTACGCAGGTCCAGAAACGGAACCACGCTCAAGGTAGGAGAGAAGAAGAGATGGGTGAATTTCCAAGGCATGGGGGGGTCCCCTATTTAAAGGTGGAGGGGGAGGCCACACCCATCGGCTAGGCCATGTGGGACTATTCCCACATGGCCACCGCCGGCCATGGGGTGCGCCGGCCCCTGGTGGGCCCCATTCGGCCCACCTAGGGCGGCGGGCCCTCCCCCTTTTTTCCTTTTTGGGATTTTCCCCTAATGGGCCTCTAAGGCCCATTTAGGTTTAATGCCTTTAAAATTCGAAATTAATTAAATAAAAATATATTTAATCACTAATAACATTTATTAATATTAAATACATATTATTTAATTCATTCGAGCTCCGAAACATATTTCGTTGCCTCCGATCAACATCGGACATGTCCCGGAACGCTTCCGGAATCTCCGGTTTCTTTCTCTCTTATATCCAATCTAATCGTCCCTACCCTTAAGTGTGTTACCCTACGGTTCGGGATCACACAGACATGATCGAGACACGTTCTCCGATCAATGACTAACACGGGGTCTGGATACCCGTGATAGCCCCTGTGCGTCCACGAATGTATTTTATCGTTTGAACCTTTAGACGTCCAGTCTCATCCTCTTGCCTAGCGATACTTAGATTGTCCGAGCATCGTTCTCCGGTATCACGATTACCGAGCATGATCTCGTCATTGACAAATCTATCTTTACTCGTCTGTGATATTACATCCCCGTGACCTAGTCACATGCTTGCAAGCTCATTGATGTAATCTCACCGAGTGGGCCCAGAGTATCTATCCTGCTATGTGGATTGGCAAATCCCGCTCTTGATCACTCGCCTCCACTGCTTCCTTCGGATACCCGAAAGTGTCACCTTTATTGTCACGCTATATAAGACATGCCGTTTGATGCAATCAAAGCACCTTCCAGAAGCAGCGATTTGATATGATCTCACAGTCGAAGGTATGAGCACTACGTTTCTATATCTTTTGGGTATGTCCATCACATCATTCACCTAATGATACGACTCCGTTGTCAACCGAGCAATTATCCATGATCAGGAAACCTTGATCATCTGTTGCCCAACGACTAGTTAAATAGAGGCTACTAGGGACCTGGTTGTTTACATACCACACGTGTATTAATGTTTCCGCGTAATACAGTTATAGCATGGTACAAAAACATATTATGAACAATTGAGATATGACAAATAAAATCACTTTATTAATTGCCTCTAGGGCATATCTCCAACAGTCTCCCACTTGCACTAGAGTACAATTTAATCTAGTTTACAACTTGGTAAAAGCCTAACACCTATA
The DNA here is from genome assembly GCA_947311845.1 of Poa pratensis. Taxonomy (NCBI): domain Eukaryota; kingdom Viridiplantae; phylum Streptophyta; class Magnoliopsida; order Poales; family Poaceae; genus Poa; species Poa pratensis. The sequence goes on along the minus strand of CAMZMU010000027.1, from coordinate 54,014,870 downwards.
GCAGCTTGGTGTTTCTCATGCTTGTCTCGTGGAAGAGGTTTCGTCAGGATCTGCAACATTCAGGTCCGTTGTATTTTGCAAATCTTTACATCGCCTTCCTTGACGTACTGTCGTATCACATGGAAGCGTCGGAGAATGTGTTTGGCGGTTGAGTGAGACCTTGGTTCCTTCACGTTGGCAACACCTGTGTTGTCGCAGTAGAGGTTCACAGGGTCTTGCGCTTGGGAACACTCCGAGCTCGATGACGAACTTCCTCAGCCAAACAGCTTCATTTGCAGCAGCCGCAATATACTCCGATTCCATTGTAGATTGGGCTACTATGGGTTGCTTCCCACTTCTCCAGCTCACAGCGCCTCCGTTCACCTTAAACACATAACCTGTTTGCGATTTCGAGTCATCTGGATCTGTGCAGAAACTTGCATCAACGTAACCTGTTACGCCAAGTTCCTCTTCACAGCCTCCATAAACAAGAAACATGTCCTTGGTATACTTAAGATACTTCAGTATGTTCTTAACAGCTATCCAATGATCCTTGCCAGGATTACTTTGGAATCGACTCGTCAAACTGAGAGCCAATGCTACATCGGGTCGAGTACTTAACATGGCATACATGATCGATCCTATAGCCGAAGCATATCGATTGCCATCCACCTCGGCTTTTTCAAGAGCCGTCACTGGACATTGAGGTGCTCAACATCTTACCCTTGACAACTGGCAGAAAACCTTTCTTTGCCAAATGCATATTGAACTTCTTCAATATCTTGTCAAGGTAAGTACTTTGACTTAACGCTAATAGGCGCCTTGATCTATCACGATAGATTTTAATGCCTAATACGTATGCAGCTTCTCCTAAGTCCTTCATCGAAAATTTACTGTTTAAATATTCCTTCACGCTTTTCAGAAGTTCCACATATCCCAATTAGTAATATATCATCCACATATAGAACTAGGAATGCAACTGAGCTCCCACTCATTTTCTTATAAATGCAGGTCTCTTCCGCATTTTGGACAAATCCAAAACCTTTGATCACCTCATCAAAGCGAAGATTCCAGCTCCGAGATGCTTGCTTCAGTCCATAAATGGAACGTTGAAGTTGCATACCTTGCCAGCATTTCTGGATCGACAAAACCTCAGGTTGTACCATATACAACTCTTCCTCAATGTTCCATTTAGGAACGCTGTTTTGACATCCATCTGCCATATCTCATAATCATGATATGCAGCTACTGCTAGCAAAACCCGAATAGACTTTAGCATCGCTACCGGTGAAAACGTTTCATCGTAGTCAATTCCATGAATTTGTCGGAAACCTTTTGCGACAAGTCGAGCTTTTAGACGGTCACGTTACCGTCAGCGTCAGTCTTTTCTTAAAGATCCATTTATTCTCGACGGCCTTACGCCCTTCGGGAATCTCCATCAAAGTCCATACTTTGTTGTCATACATGGATCCTATTTCGGATTTCATGGCTTCAAGCCATTTCTCGGACTCGGGTCCTTCCATCGCCTCTTTGTAACTCGTAGGTTCGTCTTGTTCAATTAACATGACGGTGCAAACAAGATTGCCGTACCACTCAGGAGAGGTACGGGTTCTTCCAGACCTACGAGGTAAATAGCCTCCTCGACATTTTCTCCCACTCCATCTGTTATGGAGGACGGTTCAGGAACAGTTTCCGTTGCGCCACTCGGAATTTCGAGTTCAGGATCAACTATCTCGTCGAGGTCTATTTTCCTCCCACTTACTCCTTTAGCGAGAAACTCTTTCTCGAGAAAGGTGCCGTTCTTTGCGACAAACGTTTTGCCCTCGGCTTGGTGTAGAAGGTATATCCTATGGTTTCCCGCGGATATCCTACAAAGACGACCTTCTCCGATTTCGTTCGAGTTTGTCGGGCTGTAGTTTCTTAACGTACGCCTCACAACCCCAAACCTTCAGGAACGACAACTTAGGTTTCTTCCATGCCATATCTCATACGGTGTCGTTGCTACGGATTTGGATGGAGCCCTATTTAAAATGAATGCGGCTGTTTCTAACGCATATCCCCAAAACGATACGGGCAAGTCGGTAAGAGACATCATAGACCGCACGCTATCTAATAAAGTACGATTACGTCGCTCGGACACACCGTTGCGTTGCGGTGTCCGGCAGGCGTAAGCTGTGGCACAATTCCACAGGCCTTCAGATGTGTGCCAAACTCAAAACTCAAATATTCGCCACCACGATCGGATCGAAGGTGCTTGATTTTCTTGTTGAGTTGATTTTCAACCTCACTCTGAAATTCTTTGAACTTTTCAAACGTTTCAGACTTGTGTTTCATTAAATAGATATACCCGTATCTACTCAAATCATCAGTGAAGGTTACAAAATAACGATAACCATTGCGTGTCGACACGCTCATTGGACCGCACACATCTGTATGTATATCCCAATAAGTCCGACGCCCGTTCCATAAACCGTTGAACGGTGTCTTGGTCATTTGCCCATAAGACATGGTTCGCAAGTGTCAAGAGATCCAAAATCTAGTGACTCCAAAAGTCCATCAGAATGGAGTTTCTTCATGCGCTTTATACCAATATGACCGAGACGGCAATGCCACATATACATGGCGGTATCATTACTAAGTCTAATCTCTTGGCATCTACGTTATGGATGTGAGTACTACTATCGAGATTCAACAAGAATAAACCATTACTCTCAGGAGCATTAACATAAAAGATATCATTCATCGAAATAGCACAACCATTTGATACTGAATTGAACGAATATCCATCTTGCAACAAGCAAGATCCACTGATAATGTTTACACTCAAAGCCGGTACAAAATAACATTTATTTAAAACCAAAACTAATCCCGATGGTAGATGTAGAGGGAGCGTGCCGACGGCCACCACGTCAACTTTTGATCCATTGCCGACGCGCATCGTCACCTCGTCCTTCGCCAGGCGCCGTTTATTCCGCAACTCCACCTGAGAGTTACAAATATGAGCAACAGAACCGGTATCAAATACCCATGCATTACTCCGAGCGCTAGTAAGGTAAACATCTATAACATGTATATCAAATATACCTTTCTCTCTTCCGACAATCTTGCCGGCCTTCTTGTCTTCTAGGTACTTGGGGCAGTTGCGCTTCCAGTGACCATCTCCCTTGCAGTAGAAGCATTCCACGCCAGGTTTGGGACCAGGTTTGTTAGCCTTGGATTTGGCAACGTGTTTGCCATCCTTCTTGGGCTTCCAGTTCTTCCTTCCCTTGCCGCCAGATTTCTTAAAATCGACGGTCTTGTTGACCATCAACAGCGTGTGCTCCTTCTTGATTTCCACCTCAGCAGTCTTGAGCATCACGAACACCTCAGACAGGGACTTAGCCATGCCCTGCATGTTATAGTTCATGACGAAGCCTTTGAAGCTAGGAGGCAACGATTGCAGCACCCTATCAATCGCCAGCTCATCAGGAATCTTGCATTCCAGAGCGTTCAGGCGTTGAACGTAGCCAGACATTTTGACCACGTGCTCGCTCACACTGCTATGCTCTTCCATCTTGGCTGAGAAGAAGAGCTCAGAAGCTTCATACCTCTCAGCCTTGGCCTGCGGCGCAAAGACAGCTTTGAGATCAGTAATTATCTCAAAAGCACTCATCTTCTCAAAGCGCTTTGCAGGTCGGCTTCCATGGCGTAGAGCATGCCACTCTGGACAAAGGAGGAATCGTCCATCTTGGACGCATAGACTTCTTCGTCAGAAGCATCGTCTGCGGGCTTGTCACCTATGGCGGCTTCAATGACGTAGGCCACCTTGTGGGGAGTGAGGAGGATCCTCAGGTTGCGGAACCAGGACATGAAGTTCGACCCATTGGTCTTAAGCTTTTCTTTCTCAAGGAACAGGCCTAGGTTAAAGGTGGGGCGAGACATCTACAATGGAATTTGCAAAACATAAGACTTTGTTCATAATAAAATATGGGTTCAAGTTTTAGTAAAATAAAACTACCAGAACTCCCACTCAAAACGAACATCCCTCGCATCGTTTTAGTGATTACACGATCCTAATCCATTATACTACCCCCGATCGTCACGGCCGATAGCATAACTTCAAAAGTGGACATCGCTATGTCGATCACAACAACTATGTGACTCGTGCTTAACCTTTCGGTCACTGTGTTCCGAGGCCATGTCTGTACATGCTAGGCTCGCCAAAATTAACCTATAGCGTATTGCTTGTGCAACGTGGCTTACACCCACGTTATGCGAACGCAGATACGTCTGACACCCGATCGTCACGGCCTGCCTCGTATCGGAGAACTTTCGGTGGTGCACGCTAAAGGGAGAACACTATTTGGTATTTTAGGAGGGATCATCTTATATTACTACCGCCGTGTAACTAATATATAAACATATATATATACACAATATAAGATGCACACAATAACATAACATCAAAATGAAATGTAATGCGACATGATATGGTCTTGCGCCGATGGTCTCCTTCGCGCCACAGTTTATAAACAATTTACTAAACTTACCTCGACCATATCACATTGCCCCTGCAAAATAAAGTTAGACGCTTTCTACTTTATCTTTTGCATATTTTACGTGGCTGCTAGGGCTTTCGCAAAGAACCGTTTCTTACCTACGAATACAACCACAACAGCGATAAGACAATTGTCTCTATTACACCCCTTTCGGGCCCTCCATTGTAAATGCAATATCAACTATTGTAGAGATACAGACACCCGCCAGCCACATATACGGTACAAGCCGTATGTCAAGTGTGGAACCAGTCTCGCGTAAGAGTACGCGTAAAGTCGGTCCGGGCCGCTTCATCGAACAATGCCGCGATATAAACAAGTACACGCGAGAGGGTAAAAAATGTAGAATCGATGCCCACATTCAACATGTGTTCTAACCGTACAGATATATCTACGCATAGATCTCGCTCTGATACCACTGAAGGGGATCGTAGACAGAAAACAAAAAATTTCCTACCGACTAACTAGAAACTAGCCAAGATCTATAACTATGCATATATACTATACGGAGGAGAACGGAGTACATACCCTTGTAGACCGAAAGGGATTACGTTCCCGCACAAACGTTGCCGATGAACCCGACCTCAAGGTCGTGTAGAGGAAGTAGACGTACTCCCAGCGCCACCCGTGTAGCGCCTCGTAGTTCCACACACGTACGGTGTAGATGACGACCTCCGGGCTCCAGATCCAGCAGAGCAGCGGAAGTGGAAGATTGGATCTAGCAGCACGGCGGTGTGCGTATAGTGGAGAGACTTCCTCCCGTACGCAGCTCCAGAAACGGAACCACGCTCAAGGTAGGAGAGAAGAAGAAGGAGATGGGTGAATTTCCAAGGCATGGGGGTCCCCTATTTAAAGGTGGAGGAGGGAGGCCACACCCATCGGCTAGGCCATGTGGGACTATTCCCACATGCCACCGCCGGCCATGGGGTGCGTCGGCCCTTGGTGGGCCCCATTCGGCCCACCTAGGGCGACTGGCCCCCTTCCTCTTTTTTTTTCTTTTTCCTTTTTGGGATTTTTCACTAATGGGCCTCTAAGGCCCATTTAGGTTTAATGCCTTTAAAAATTCAAAATTAATTATAAAAATATATTTAATCACTAATAACATTATTAATATTAAATACATATTATTTAATTCATTCAGCTCTAAAACATATTTCGTTGCCTCCGATCAACATCGGACATGTCCCGGAACGCTTCCGGAATCTCCGGTTTCTTTCTCTCTTATATCCAATCTAATTAAAATGTCACCTACCCTTAAGTGTGTTACCCTACGGTTCGGGATCACACAACATGATCGAGACACGTTCTCCGATCAATGACTAACAACGGGGTCTGGATACCCGTGATAGCCCCTGTGCGTCCATGAATGTCTTTTCATCGTTTGAACCTTTAGACGTCTAGTCTCATCCTCTTGCCTGGCGATACTTATATTGTCCGAGCATCGTTCTCCGGTATCACGATTACCGAGCATGATCTCGTCATTGACAAATCTATCTTTACTCGTCTGTGATATTACATCCCCGTGACCTAGTCACATGCTTGCAAGCTCATTTATGTAATCTCACCGAGTGGGCCCAGAGTATCTATCCTGCTATGTGGATTGGCAAATCCCGTTCTTGATCACTCGCCTCCACTGCTTCCTACATATACCCGAAAGTGTCACCTTTATTGTCACGCTATATAAGACATGTCGTTTGATGCAATCAAAGCACCTTCCAGAAGCAGCGATTTGATATGACCTCACAGTCGAAGATATGAGCACTACGTTTCTATATCTTTTGGGTATGTCCATCACATCATTCACCTAATGACATGACTCCGTTGTCAACCGACGTAATTATCCATGATCAGGAAACCTTGATCATCTGTTGCCCAACGGACTAGTTAAATAGAGGCTACTAGGGACCTGGTTGTTTACATACCACACGTGTATTAATGTTTCCGCGTAATACAATTATAACATGGTACAAAACATATTATAAACAATTGAGATATGACAAATAAAATCACTTTATTAATTGCCTCTAGCGCATATCTCCAACAGCTACAAGGAGCCCTAAATTGAAAACGTGTCTAGATGCATCCGTATCTACATATAAGTGGGTCATCTAATACGAAATGGAGGGAGTAGAAGTTGTTTGGTTGCATGTAAGAAAATGTAAAAATGAATTTGAATGATTAGGTGTTTTCCATGGTTTACTGGAAATAAAGGATATATTTTGCATGACTAGGCTCAGTGTAAATTTCCTTTTGACATCATATACATGGTAATCCATAAGACAAATGCATCTATTATACAAAGCAAATCCGAGAGATGATAATAAGGTTTGAACTCATCTTAAGATTACATTCAACATGGAGGCTTAGGAGTGGATTTCAAAAGAATTCGGAACCCTAATCTGGTTCTCCAAATGCTCCTTACAGGAGAAACTCCTAAGAACTCAAAGCCTTTGAAATATCTAATAAGATGATCTTAAAATTCAGAAGAGCATGTGATGACATGGATCACACGTTCGTTGGGAGACCCCAAGAGGAAGGTATGAAGCAGTGTAGCAGCAGTTTCCCTCAGTATGAAACCAAGGTTTAATCGAACCAGTACGAGTAAGAAATCACTTCTGAAGGTTGTCAGTGGCGCGCTGACATGGAACCTGCACACAACACAATCAAACTATTTTGCCCCAACGAAACAGTGAGGTTGTCAATCTCACCGGCTTGCTGAAAACAAAGAATTAAACGTATGGTGTGGAAAATAGTGTTTAATTGCAGAGAATGAAAAGGAACAATGATTGCAGTTGGTTGTATTATCAGTGTAAAAGAATTGACCGGGGTCCACAGTTCACTAGTGGTGTCTCTCCATAAAAGATAACTAACATGCTGGGTGAACAAATTACAACTGGGCAATTGACAAAATATTGAGCGCATGACAATGTATATATATGATATGATGATTACTATGATATTCATGTGGGCATTACGACAAAATAGATAGACCATTATCCAACAACGTCTATGACTAATAATCCACCTCCAGGTTGTCATACCGAGTTCCCCGTTGGTATTAAGTTGCAAGCAACGGATAATCGCATTAAGTAATGTGCGTAATGTAAACAAATGCATTAGACCTAACGGCGCACCTTAAACTAAGCATCGGTTATTTTATCCCTAGTGGCAACAACACATCCACAATCTTAGAAGTTGCTGTCACTCTCCCAGATTACCGGAGGCATGAACCCACTATCTAGCATAAATACTAACTCTTGGAGTTACAAGCATCTACTTGGCCAAAGCATCTACTAGTAACGGAAAGCATGCAAGATCATAAATAACATATAAGATAGATTGATAATCAACTTGACATAGTATTCAATATTCATCGGATCCCAGCAAACACAACATGTAGCATTACAATAAGATGATCTTGATCATGATAGGCAGCTCACAAGATCTAAACATGATAGCATAAAGTGGAGAGACAACCATCTAGCTACTGCTATGGACCCGTAGTCCAAAGATGAACTACTCACGCATCACTCCGGAGGCAGGCATGGTGATGTAGAACCCTCCGGTGATGATTCCCCTCTCCGGCAGGGTGCTGGGAAGAGCTCCTGAACCCTCCCGAGCTAGGGTTGACGACGGCGGCGTCTCTGAAACTTTTCGTGGATAATGGCTCGGGTGTCTAGGGTTTTCCCGTGAAGATGAATAAATAGGCGAAAGGGCGGCGGCTGGAGCGACCCGAGGGGCCCACACCACACCGCGGCACGGTTGGAGGTGGGGCCACGCCGCCCTATGGTGTGGCCGCCTCCTCGGTCGCCTCTGTCTCTCCTTTGGACTCCGTGTACGTGTTGGAAAAATAGGAGGTCCTGTCCAGGTTTCGTCCAATTCCGAGAATATTTCCATAATAGCTTTTCTGAAATACAAAAACACCAGAAAACAAGAACTGACACTGTGGCATCTTGTTAATAGGTTAGTCCCAGAAAATGCATAAAAATGCTATGAAGTGTATGTAAAACATGTAACAATTGGTATAATATCAACATGGAACATCAGAAATTATAGATACGTTTGAGATGTATCAGCATGGCATATTGGAGGGATTTATTTGACGTTGTGCTAAGGTTTATTTGACTATCTATTGGAGAGATTTGTCTTTGCTTCTCGGATGGTGAAAGTGCATGAGCCCTCATGTGTGGTTTTGATAATTAATGGCAATCTCTATGGACTAATGGTTGCATTGAGCTATCCTTGTAGGGCTTGTCCATTGGCAATGCTTGAACACCATGTGTTGGTATCAAGATTGAAATAAGAGGATATAGTGATGATCAAAGTAATATTCAAGGTGTGTTCCACACAAATGGTCACTTAAAGTTGAGCATATTGCAAGTGTGGCTTGGAAAAGAAGATTGAGTGAACATTCATGTTTATCTCCAAGCCATCATATATGTTAAGAGAAGAAGATGATGTGCAAGTTCAAGAGAAGCATATCGAAGAGAAAAGCATATCGAAGAAATCCTATGCTTGAAGCTTGTCAACCTTTTTGGAGATATTGGTCAAGTGAAGATGTGCCTTATAGAGGCTCTCCCATATTGGTGTATGGGGGAGCGATATGTGAGTCTTCACCAAGCGAAGCGCAATCAAGAAACGTGGTCCACTTGAAGAGATCAAGATCGTCACCATCTAGCTCAAGTGGAATGCGCAAGGCAAAGGTATGATCTTGATAGGGTGTCTATTTTACCGGTCTCGTGGTGTTGTGGGAGACCGGGTCATAGGATAGACGACGTACTATCAAGAGGGGCTCTCAAGTGAGTAACATGATCGTATCTTTCTGGAGAGCGCAAATGTCGGGGGGCTGCCCCCGGGTAGGGCAAAGATGATGAGTTATGAGCAGTTAAGGTCTAACCGGATCAAGAGCCGGCTAAGTTATCCGGGTCGGATCTCAAGGCGATTCGGTCAGTCCTACTTCAAGCCAGTGAAAGAAAAGACCAAAGGGGATCCGGTGAGGTTTAACCGGATCCAGGAAAGAAGAGCCGGCTAAGTTATCCGGGTCGGTCAGGAAGGACCCGGGTAGGGCAACTCGGATGATGCACAGGGGCCAAGTAATGTCAGTAAAAGTCACGGGCACTGTAAGGTTGCTGACCGGGGCTCAGAAGACAGCAAGGTGCTGCCACAGGTTTTCCGGGTCACAAGCCCCTAGGCGCTGACTCGGCCTATTCGGGAAAGGGGCAGTGGCTAGGCTACTGTGGTCTACACTGCCTTAAGCTCAAAGAGGAAAGATAAGCCTGTGGTGAACAGAGGGTGAGCTGGGCTGAGTGACAGTGGCCAGTGTTTGTCCTGTTCTCCTTGTCCATGCCATTGTCCTCTGCGGCCAGGGGCAAAAGGGTAATTCGGTTACTGTATATAGGCAACACCACCTCCTCTGTGGGGAGGATCGACGATTGTGAGCATCATTTCCCCCCCAAGCTTCATCTTCTACCTAGAGCCCGTTCCTTTGTTCATCATACAGCTCAAGGAGCGCTCTGTACTTGTAAACACTTGAGATATAAGAGAGTAGGCTAGAGCTGCAGTAGGGGTGTTACCTCCACAAGAGGGCCCCGAAGCAGGGTACATCGTGGTGTTCTTCGCTGTTCTTGGTTTGCTTTGTTCTTGTTGATTCCTGCGAGGTTCTTGTTTGGTCTTCATGCGTGCTTCGTAGGCGCGCAAACCCTCCCCGGTTCCCCCAACGCCCAAGCGAGCCCACACTTAAGCCATACCCATGGCATCTGCCGTGACACCACCACGACAGTTGGCGCCCACCGTGGGGCAAGCATTGGCGTTGGCTGGGGTTTCCATCCGGACGGGCTCCGTCACTGGTGCCGGCGAGCGGGTCCTCTCCGGGCTCGTGTGCAAGCTCGGCGAGTTCAACTTCATCAGCGACAACGCGGGGTGCTTCTCCAACAAGCCCTTCCCCGCGGATGGCTTCCTCATGACGCTGGGCAGCTTCGTCACCTACGTCGCCACCGAGCCAGTTCGCGAGTACCCGGCGCAGGTGCTCGTGGCTGCGATCCTCCTCTTTCCGCGCAGCTCGCGGAGGGCGTAGCGCTCGCCCTGGGAGCAGCGTGGAGGTCATGGTGGCTGCCGCAAACGCTGCTGCAGGCAAAGGAGGTGCCAGCACGAGCGTGCCAGAGGAGCTGGCCACGCCAGTCGATCCGGATGACATGCCGACTCGGACAGCTAAGTTCCCTAAGGAGAAACCCGATCCGGTTGGTCCCCTTGGCACGTCAAGCAGGGGTGCTTCCTTAGAGGGTATCTTGGAAAAGCTAGCTCGGCCAGTGGCTCCTGGAGCAAATGTTGATCTTACTGTAGCTCAGCTAGAGGCAGAGCGCCTGAGGTTGCAAAAAGAGGCTCGGTTAGTGATAGAGTCTAGGCAAGAGTTTGATAGAGACCTGAGAGAATACAATGCTGCCAATGGTATCACAGATGGCTTTACTCCTGTAGTGCACCGCTCGCGCAAGAAAGCCGAGCTACGTAACAGAGGCAAGGACCTCAACGACGAGTTGGCTAGAGCTGCAGGTTCGAGCTCAAGTAAAGCCACTAGTCATAGGTCCGGAACAGGCAAGCCGGTTTATAGCTCCCCGGCTAAGAATCTTAGGGCTGCAGCAGCAGCGCGAGCTGAATTAAGTAACCTGACCGGGGATGCTTGGCGCAAGCAGGCGGAGAGAGTGAATGAGCTAGTGGATGTGTGCAACAGGCAGAATGAGGCCTACAGGAAAGCTAATCCGGATGCTGGTGGTTCCCGGGTAGTTGTCTCGGTTAGGGCTGCTAGCCAGAAGTCTAAGGGGCAAGCGTCCTCTCCGCATGTTGGGATTGACCGAGCCCAAAGTGTGAACTCGGGTAAGAGCAAGCAGCTGCAAACTTATGATGCGGTATACGCAAGCAAGCAACTTGCAGCCCAAGGAAAAGGCGGACAAGGCAGAAACAGTGGTGGTCAAGGCAATCCGGGTACTGGAAGGGAGAATTCGGCTGGCCGAGGTCAACCGCCTCGCCACCCCGGACAGCAAATGATGGCACAGGTGCAGCAGCAGAGTGGTGGCCAGGTGGGCTACCATTATGACGATGGCAATTCGGCTATGGCGCGAGCCGGATACCAGACGTATGACAATGCACTGGCGTCGAGACTGGGGCCTCGGATGTTGGATCCGGATGATCAGCGTCTCAAATTGGACAGAATCTACCAGTCCGAGAAGCTGGAAGAGCAAGGCCCACCGGGTCCACCATGCTTTGGACCTCGGATAATGAATGAGCCAAGTGTGCCTTTGTTTCAGCTCGGCCGCAACACGAAGCCGTATAATGGAGCACCAAGCCACAGGATTGGCTGACGGACTATGTATCATCAGTGCACATTGCGGGGGGCAATCGCCGATGGGCGGTCCGGTATCTCCCGCATATGTTAGAAGGTCCAGCCCGGATCTGGTTGAATAACTTGCCGCCGGGTAGTATCAATTGTTGGATGGATTTGGAACAGGCGTTTAACAGCAACTTCTCCAGCACCTACAAGAGGCCAAACCGACCTCAGCTCCTGGCTGCGTGCAAGCAGGAAGAGAGGGAGACAGACCGAGAGTATTTGACTCGGTGGAGCAACATGCGCAATTCTTGCGAAGGTGTAGTGGAGGAGCAGGCCATTTCATGGTTTGCACAGGGATGCAGGCATGGTACACCACTTTGGCAGAAACTCCAAAGAGATATGCCGAAAACCCTGGCAGATATGATCCGGATAGCAGACACGTATGCGCTGGGTGATCCAACACAGCCCGCATTGGATGCAGTGGGAGCAAACAGGAGGCAACCAGTTAATAACCGAGTTGGACCATTAAGGCCTAGTGACCGACATGAATTCGGTTACAAGAGAAGAGATCCGGATTACAGATACGGTTCTGATCAAGTTGCTGCGGTAAACATGGATCAACCCGGTGGAGGAGATGCGCAGAGGCAGAAAACTGATGGTCCAGCTTGGAGGCCGAATCAAGGTGCTTGGCCGAAGAAAGTGTGGGAGGGACCAAGTCCACCTCTGACTTTTGAGTCCAGATTAGATGGGCCTTGCTGTTATCACACCACCGATCCGCGCAAACCGGCTAATCATTCGACCCGGAACTGTAGTTGGCATCACCGCATTCAGGCGGAAGGTCAAAGAGGACCACCTCAAAGAGGTGCTCCTAGACCGAATTTCAGGCCAAACATGCCGCTAACCGGAGCCAATGCGACCCCGGTCAACGCTGGAACTCCAAGGCCAGCAGCAACGAAGCCGGTTAACCTGGTGAACATGGGAGGCAGTGACAATGGTGATGGCCCAAGTAGGCAAGGTGGATACCCTGGGAATGATTACAAGGAAGCACATCAGAGTTATGTGGTTTTCGTGACCGAGCCAACTGACAAGAAAAGTCAGTTGAGACGAGCAAAGGAGGTGAATGCCGTGATGCCAGCAGTTCCAAAGTACTTGAACTGGTCTGAGCAGGAGATCACTTGGAGCAGGGCGGATAACCCAAGGATCATGCCAAGCCCAGGGAACTATGCACTGGTGGTGGATCCAACTTTGGTTGGACCCAAGCTGAACGTGAAATTTAGCCGAGTCTTGGTCGACAATGGCAGTGCCATAAACATCATGTATCGGGACACAATGATCAAGTTGGGTATTTCGCCGAATCAGTTGCAACAGAGCAGCTGTACTTTCCATGGCATAGTACCCGGGGTATCTTGTTCCCCCATGGGTAAGATCTGGGTAGATGTGTTGTTCGGTACCAGGGACAATCACAGGCTTGAGAGTCTCGAGTTCGAGGTGGTGGATTTGGAAAGCCCATACCATGCTCTGCTTGGCAGGCCAGCATTAGCCAAGTTCATGATATCTACTCATGTGGCCTACCTCAAGATGAAAATGCCTGGCCCGAATGGTGTTATCACCGTTGCGGGAGACTACAAGAAGGCCATACAGTGTGCTACAGTTGGTTCCAACTTAGCCGAATCACTGGTGATACAAGCTGAAAAGAGCAAGATGCACGAGGTGGTGGCAATGGCGAAGTCGGCTCAGTTAGGCGTGCTGGCCATGACCAACCGGATGGCGGCGCAACCTTTGAAGTGCCCAAGGAGACAAAGAAGATCCCCATTGACCCGGAGAACCCAGAGCGCATGGCCATCATTGGAGCCGGTTTGGGCGAGAAATAGGAAAGCGCGCTCTGCCATTTCCTCCGTGAGAATCGGGATATCTTTGCATGGTCGGCTAAGGACCTGCCTGGTGTTCCGAGGGAATTGGCAGAGCACTCTTTGTTTGTCAGGCCAGAAGTAAAACCGGTTAAGCAACCGACTAGGCGTCTCTCAGAAGATAGAAGAAAAGTGGTGCTCGATGAGCTGGCTAAGCTACTGGCAGCCGGATTCATTATGGAGGTGCTGCATCCAGACTGGATATCCAATCCGGTTCTGGTAGAGAAGAAGAAGGACGAACCAGCTGTGGTCAAGGTGTGGCGCATGTGTATAGACTTCACCAATCTGAACAAGGCGTGTCCGAAGGATCCATTTCCTTTACCTCGGATTGATCAAGTGATCGATTCCACTGCTGGGTGTGAGTTGTTGTCTTTTATTGATGCGTACTCTGGTTTTCACCAGATACCACTGAACCCTAAAGATCAAATAAAGACTGCTTTTATTACCCCGTATGGGGCGTATTGCTATCGTGTCATGTGTTTCGGTTTGAGAAATGCCGGTGCTACTTATCAGAGATGTATGCAGAAATGCCTACACTCCCAGATGGGCAAATCCGTGCAGAGGCCGGTGTACTATTTGAGTGAGGTGATCTCAACTTCGAAGCAAAATTATCCTCACTACCAGAAGATGACATATGGTGTGTACCTGGCGGTCAAGAAATTGAAACATTACTTCCAAGAGCACCCGATTACAGTGGTGTGTGAAGCTCCAATTGCGGAGATCATTGGGTGCAAAGATGCAACTGGCCGAGTTGCCAAATGGGCGATAGAAGTGTCTCCTTACACACCGCATTATGAGAGAAGAGACGCTATCAAGTCTCAGGCTTTGCCGGATTTCCTTTGTGACTGGGCTGAGATGCAATATGAGCCACCTAAACCGGATTACAATTACTGGAGGTTGCACTTTGACGGTTCCAAATGCAAAATCGGGCTAGGTGCTGGAGTGGTGCTCACATCACCAAAACAGGATCAATTGCGATATGTATTGCAGATTCATTTCTCAGCGTCAAACAATGTAGCCGAGTATGAGGCACTGATCCATGGGCTTAATGTGGCTCGGGACATCGGCGTTCGCCGAATTGAATGTTTCGGTGATTCGGATTTGGTCGTACAGCAATCTTCTGGAAATTGGGATGCTCTTGATGCCAATATGGCACTGTATCGGTTTCATGTTCAGAAAATTTCGGGATTTTTTGAAGGCTGTGAATACAAGCATATACCTCGGCTGGAAAACCAAGCTGCAGATGTTCTGTCAAAACTCGGGTCGTCTAGGGAGGCAATCCCACCTGGAATATCCTTGAATCATCTAAGGGTGCCTTCAATCAAACCGTCGCCTGATTCCGAGTCGATTTTTATTCCCAAGCAAGAATCCGAAGCTATTCCTATGAATGTTGACGTTGAGTATATCGAGGAAGACCCGGGGACTGCATGCCCGGACTCGGGGACTGCTCACGCAGATTCGGAAAATGCTATACGAGTCTTGGGAAAGAGGAGTAGAGATGATGATGCTAACCGGATTGTGGGGAATGGACAGAAGCTGATAGAAGAGATAATGGCGGCCAAACCTGTGGAAGAAAATGAGCACTTGTTCCCTTTGCATCCAGTACCAGAGTGGGCTGAAGAGATCATGAAGTTCATCGAGGAAGGAAGCTTGCCAAGCGATGAGACCAAGGCTAGGCGTGTCCAGAGGAGATCCAAGGCTTATACCATCATCAACAAGGAGTTATACAAAAGAAGTGTAACCGAGGTGTTGCAGCGCTGCGTGGAGCCAGCAGAGGGCAAGGAGATGCTCCTAGAGATACACCAAGGTGAATGTGGACATCATTGCAGTACAAGAGCCCTGGTGGCTAAAGTGTTCCGGCATGGATTTTATTGGCCCACTGCTCATGCAGATGCGGAGGACATAGTCCGCAGGTGTGAAGGATGCCAGAGATTTGCTAAGCAAACACACTTACCCGCATCGGCACTGAAGACAATTCCTATTACTTGGCCATTTGCGGTGTGGTGTTTGGATATGGTGGGAGATTTCAAGCCGGCTAGGGGCAACATGACACATATGCTGGTGATGGTGGATAAGTTCACCAAGTGGATAGAGGTGAAACCAATACGGAAAGTGGATGGCCGTTCAGCTGTAATCTTCTTGAAAGAAATCATTTTGAGATACGGATACCCTCATAGCATCATCTCGGATAACGGCACAAACTTTGCTGTCGGAGAGTTTGCCCGATTCTGCATGAATAAGGGGATCCGGTTAGACATAGCCTCAGTGGCACATCCAGAGTCCAATGGGCAAGTGGAAAGATCAAATGCTCTAGTGTTAGCCGGCATCAAGGCTCGTCTCATTGAACCATTGTTGAAAACTCCAGGGTGCTGGATAGATGAAATCCCATCAGTTCTATGGGGTCTAAGGACTACACCGAATCGGTCGACAGGCTATACGCCATTCTTTCTGGTGTATGGGGCAGAAGCTGTCCTACCCACTGACATAGAATATGATGCACCAAGGGTGGCAATGTA
Source organism: Poa pratensis (assembly GCA_947311845.1). Classification (NCBI taxonomy): domain Eukaryota; kingdom Viridiplantae; phylum Streptophyta; class Magnoliopsida; order Poales; family Poaceae; genus Poa; species Poa pratensis. The sequence continues at coordinate 53,998,615 of CAMZMU010000027.1, read as the reverse complement.
CACTGAAACCGAGGCAAAGGAGGCCCGGGAAGATGCAGTGGATCTGCTAGAGGAAGCAAGAGAGTTGGCCCTGTCTCGGACAGCAATATACCAGCAAAATCTCAGGCGTTATCATAGCCGGAAAATCAGTCCTCGAGTGTTTCATGAGGGTGATCTAGTGCTGAGGCTGGTGCAGCGCAGCAAAGGCCGACACAAATTGTCACCTCCATGGGAGGGACCATTCATTGTGAGCAGGGCTATGCACAATGACTCGTACTATCTTATAGATGTACAGGAACCAAGGGAGGATGGCTTGGACAGACCCGGACAGGAAACCAAGCGACCTTGGAATGTAGCTCTGCTTCGACCCTTCTACTCTTAAAGGGAGCAATGTATGTATTTCAATTTATCATGAATGAAATCGCAGTAATCCGAGTCTGGACTCGGGGACTGCTTCGTCCTTATGCGTGTGTTGTTTATTACGGCTTTTGTTTGTTGCCGTTCATGTGCCGAATCGCTTTGAACCTTGTTCTGAGTTTCAAGTAATGTATGTTGTGTTGTTGATCTCGTGACTCGACTGACAAACACCAAAATGGTAGTCAAGAGCAGAGATGAGGAATATGGGAAACATGAAAATGGACACGGGGACTCGGTCCAAAACCGATTCGGCACATGTCGTTTACTAACCCATGTTATTTATTTTTTCGTTTATGTTGAATGATTCTAAACCACAACTCGCATGTTTCAAGTACTGTATGCTATGATTCCTATCTTGTGACTCGACTGTCAAAACACCCAAAGAGGTAGACAAGAGCAAAGATTTGGCAAAAGTAGTTAACAAGAAAACAGACTCGGGGACTCGGTTTAAGATGATCCAACATAAACCTTGTCCGGATCACGTTAAGCATGATAAGCATAGTCTCGAAAGAACTTAAAATAGTCTATTACATCTGCTCCCGGCATACCGGGGATTTAATGTTTTTGTTAAGTACTTCAGGGGGCAGCGGACTCGGTCGCGGCAGACTCGGTCATAGGAGTTTCAGTTGCGGGAACTTCTGTGGGAGGAGCTTCGGTTAGCGGAGCTTCGGCGCGCGAACCTCGGTTACGGGTATTTCGGTGGAAGTGGACGCGGTTACGAGAGGTTCTGTTGCTGGAGCAGATTCGAAGATGGTGGCGCTCCGGAAGTAATCTTGACTGAAGAGCTTGAAGGATGGGCGGATTCGGAAATTTCCGGATCGCGTGAAGCCTGTTTTGTAATCACAGTCAAGTTAGTGGCTGAAATCACAAAAGACTCGGTTGGAGTTTGTTCGGTGAGCTTGGCCGAGTCGGAGGCTGGTACCTTGCTGGTTTTTTCTTCATCAGACTCGCCCTCTGAGTCGGCATATTCTTCAGCGGAGGCGTCGTCTGATTCCTCTTCCTCAGTGTCTTCTCCATCCGAGTAGACTGGAGCCTCCAGATCAAGATGCTTGGTGCGTGCAAATTCGGACATGAAGTTGGCGGCTTCTTCACGGACATCTTATGTTCCAGCCAAAGATGATACCCAAGGGCATTTGTCTCGGGCGCCTCAGCGCGTTTCCGAGATGTCTCTTGGGTATCATCTTTGGCTGGAACATAAGGTGGTGGTAACCATGAAATCGGAATAGCATTGATGGGTTCTAAGATGCAGCAATCTTCATCTTCCTCGTCGGAAAGGTGGTGAGTGTTTGATTGCTTACCCTTGCGGACTGGCTTGGCACGGGGAATGGGCAAATAGTCATCCGTATCCGGATCTTCTTCGCCCTCGCGCGGCGGGCTGAGATCCGGTGTCCATGCCTTGGTGGAGAGATCTCCGTCTTCAGTAAGTTGGCGATCAAACAGCTACAAAGAAGGTAATGCGAATCCAGATCAGGCCGCGGTTATGCGGATGAAGTAGGGTTGGGTTCGGAGAGTGGTGAGCTAACCTGTGGAGGAAGTTTTTCCCGGTAGAATGGCTTTACACCCCACCGCCATTTGTCCGACATCTCATTGACAGCAATGGCGTTTACCCGTCTGAAGACGGAAGCTTTGTTAAGCTCGTGCTTGCTGATCCGGGTAGGATCTAGTGCGCCACGCATGTGGCATATCTTGTGGTCACGCCTTTGAAGAGGGCTGACCCGGCGAGAGATGAAGGTCCGGAGGAGGTCGTCAGAGATCATGCCATTCTTCAAAAAATCCTCCAGAGCAGTGTGCACTGTCTGGAGTTCAGCAATCGTTTCAGCCGGATTGTAACCGAAGTTCAGCTCGGCTCTGGGCGGCTCCATCCTGAATTCGGGCAGATTAAGAGCGTCATGGCCCTCAGCGCTCTTTATGTAAAACCAGGTCCTTTGCCATTTCTTCACCGTCTCTAGGCCGGTGACTCGGGGAAAGGCGGATCCCTGCCGTGGCGTGATGCTAACCGAACCGCAAGCGGTCAGCTCTTTCGGCTTGGTACCCGGGATGGTGTGCTTGCGAAGGTGGAAGTACTTTGCCCATATATCCACACTCGGCCAAAGACCGAGATAGCCTTCGCAGAAGGAAGAGAAAGCTGATAAAGAGACGAAGGCGTTCGCCGGGAGGTGGTGAAGCTGTAATCCGAAGAAGTCCAGAAAGGCCCGGAAGAAGTCACTGGCAGGTAACCCGAGCCCGCGCTCGAAGTGTGCTATGAATACCACGCGTTCACCGGGTTCGGGCACCGGTGCCAGTTCTTTTCCGGGTCGGCGGCAGATGGCTTGGGGCGTTATGCGTCGGGTGGCTCGTAGCCATTCCAAGTCATTTTTGGTAACATCAGATCCTTCCCATCGGCCAGGGGGAAGTTTGGCCATAACCGAATCGGTCCTGCAGCAAAGAGTCGGATAACCGGGTCAGGAAATTCGGAATCCATGGGACCAAAGAAGAATCGGATAACATTAAAGCCGAATCCGATCTATGGTGACTCGGCTAATCCTATCCCGGGTAGGGCTAACCGGGTCCGGTGGAGAAGGTGAAGCGGTTGGAAGTCGCAAACATCTTTCCGCAAGTTTCTAGGGTTGGGAAGATCTACAGCGGTGGTAAAAAAGAAAGAAAATCACGGGTAAAAACATGGTTGAACTGCTCCAACGGGGACAGGTGTATCTAGGCCAGTCTATTGCGGAACTTGGACAGAAAATTTGCGGAGTGTGCTACGGCAGGAACACGGGCTTAGATACACATCAATCTACCAAGAACAGGTGTGTGTATTCCGAGAGTATGAACTCGTCACGGTGGCTATGGCGAGAGGAGGAAGAACTTACAGTGCGAGTCGCTCGAAGGAGGAGTTCGACGGAGAAACGTCGGAGATGGGCGCGAGGCGCGGCTCCGATGGTCTTGCTCTGGTACGCTGTGCGTCCCTGGCGCGGCAACCTTGAATGGCGAGGTTGCGGCGGCGTCGATGGTGCGGGTTAGTGAGAGTTGAGAGGAAGAAGAAGGGGAAAAACCACCGCGCCCTCTTTATAGCCTCCAGCGGTAACTGCCCCCCACTACCGCGCGGTTACCGGAGCACGGTTAGATCCCTTGCGTCGCGGAACTCTGTGGCAGCTGCTGTGGCCGTGTATTTCAAGCACTCGTGGCCACGCCGCAGAATTGGAAGCGGTGGAGCGGATCCTATGTGCCGGTCAACGGAGAAAACGAGGAGACGTGGTCTTCTGGTCAAACACACTCGAATACCCGGTGGATCCGGATAACGAGCTGACAACCCGGGTTATACGGCTTTGCACAGGCTTTTCCTGCCACATGTCCCGGAAAATTCGGAGACAGCTAGAGGTGATCCGGTTAGTGATGTTGGTTTAGAATCTGGAACGGCCCTTCAGCCGATGCCGTAGGACCGCACCAGCTTCGGGGACTACTGTCGGGGGGCTGCCCCCGGGTAGGGCAAAGATGATGAGTTATGAGCAGTTAAGGTCTAACCGGATCAAGAGCCGGCTAAGTTATCCGGGTCGGATCTCAAGGCGATTCGGTCAGTCCTACTTCAAGCCAGTGAAAGAAAAGACCAAAGGGGATCCGGTGAGGTTTAACCGGATCCAGGAAAGAAGAGCCGGCTAAGTTATCCGGGTCGGTCAGGAAGGACCCGGGTAGGGCAACTCGAATGATGCACAGGGGCCAAGTAATGTCAGTAAAAGTCACGGGCACTGTAAGGTTGCTGACCGGGGCTCAGAAGACAGCAAGGTGCTGCCACAGGTTTTCCGGGTCACAAGCCCCTAGGCGCTGACTCGGCCTATTCGGGAAAGGGGCAGTGGCTAGGCTACTGTGGTCTACACTGCCTTAAGCTCAAAGAGGAAAGATAAGCCTGTGGTGAACAGAGGGTGAGCTGGGCTGAGTGACAGTGGCCAGTGTTTGTCCTGTTCTCCTTGTCCATGCCATTGTCCTCTGCGGCCAGGGGCAAAAGGGTAATTCGGTTACTGTATATAGGCAACACCACCTCCTTCTGTGGGAGGATGGACGATTGTGAGCGTCTTTTCCCCCCAAGCTTCATCTTCTACCTAGAGCCCGTTCCTTTGTTCATCATACAGCTCAAGGAGCGCTCTGTACTTGTAAACACTTGAGATATAAGAGAGTAGGCTAGAGCTGCAGTAGGGTGTTACCTCCACAAGAGGGCCCCGAAGCAGGGTACATCGTGGTGTTCTTCGCTGTTCTTGGTTTGCTTTGTTCTTGTTGATTCCTGCGAGGTTCTTGTTTGGTCTTCATGCGTGCTTCGTAGGCGCGCAAACCCTCCCCGGTTCCCCCAACGCCCAAGCGAGCCCACACTTAAGCCATACCCATGGCATCTGCCGTGACACCACCACGACAGCAAACCTTTGCATACTTGGCATCATCATCTTTCTTGGTTCTTATTTGGCTTTTCTCCTTGTTGGCTTTTTGTGCTTGTCGTGATCTTCATGACAAGCTGAAAACTTGTTGCGTTTTTGTCTTGGAAATATTATCGGTTTATCCATGAGGAAAGTTCCACACCTCCCCATGTGTGTCAACTTAACTCTATCTGTGAGGAAATCTCTTGTCGTTACCTTTCCAACAAAATTGGTTTCACCTAATTTGAAGTTCGAACGAAAAAGTTATTGCTGTTTTCGTTTTACTGTTTCTGCCAGTTTTCAGAAAACCGGATATTCCGCTTTTGTTTTCGACTAGAATATCCGGACCCCAGGGTTGCTCGAGAAAATCGACTAAGGACTTTTAGTAACCCTGTTTTGCAACTTTCTGTTGGTCACCGGATATTTTCTACCGGATATTTTGGACCTACCGGAATATCCGGTTCTGGAGAAAATTCGAGGATTTCTGCTAAGGGCCAGAGCTGAAACCTTCTATGGATCGTCGGATTTTTCCAACCGGATATTTCCAGAAGGACCTGAGTATCCGGTGGACCGGAATATCCGGTCATGACATGACCCGGAATATCCGGTCCTCTGCTGCTGCAACGACTCTTTTTCGGGAGGGGCTATAAATACCCCTCCCCTTCTTCTTCCTGCAGCGAGCTCGTTTCTCTCTCTCTCCCCCACCATTCTTGACCTTGGAAAGCTTGCCCCTCTCCCAATTCTTCCCATGATTCTTGCATATCTTTGAGTGATTTAAGAGAGGAGATCTAGATCTACAATTCCACCAATCCATCCCTCCTCTAAGTGAGGGGAACCTAGTAGATCATGATCTTGGAGTTCCATTTGTTGAGTTCTTCTTTGTTCTTCCTCTCTTCTCCACCCATAAGTATTAGTTGCTTTTGGTGGGATTTGAGAGTGAAGGATTTGAGCACTTGTGCTCTTGCCATTGCTTTTGTGCATCGGTTTGTGCTCTCCACGAGGATTCGTGGAAGTGAAAGTTCGTGAGCTTGTTACTCTTGCGTCTTTGGACCCTGGACGCCTTTTGTGACAGTTGAGGCCTTTTATGGTCACTTGGCAGCTCCCAATCCTTTTGTGGGTTGTGCCTCAAGATTGTTGTAAGGGACTCGATTTTCGCCCAAAAGGAAATCAGTAGTGGAAGGTGAACCAAGCTTTTGGGCAACGTTCAGCGGAGAATAGGGTGAGGCCATTTGTGGCGTCTTGAGTTTGAAACTCACACCCCTCCAACGAGACGTACCCACCTAAAAAGGAGGAATTCGGGAATACATCGTCGTCTCCGCGTGCCTCGGTTATTTCTATACCCGAGCTCTTTACTTATACACTTTACATTGTGATAGCCTTCGTGCTTGAAATCTTACATCTTGCTATCACCTTGTTGCTTGTCTTGCTTAGCATAAATTGTTGGTGCACATAGGTGAGCCTAGTATATTTAGGTTGGTGGCTTGTTAATTTAAACACCAAGTTTTATTCCGCATTTATCAAGGCTAAACCGGAAAAGTTTTTAAATCGCCTATTCACCCCCCCTCTAGGCGACATCCTTGTCCTTTCAGATGGTGCAGTCAAATATCCTTGGTGGAATAAATATTGTAGTATTCTAGACATAACATTGCAATCATGTGTTTCTTAAAAAAATCCCCCTGTTATTGCAATCCTACAAAACAAAGATACACGAAAACGTTTTCTACAACCGAAGAACCATTGTGCCCAACATTTGGGGACCCCAGACAGTTAGGCTAGGATATACCCCTCACAGGGCAATATGTTGAATTGTTTCTTCGATGTTGAAAACCATGAGCATGAGAGAACGAAATGGGAGAACCGGTGACAATAACTTAGCACCATGGCTGCCATCACCATTATCATGCCAAACTTAGGCAATGAATTCCTAACTCAGAATTATCATTTCTCAATAAATAGAAGGTGTTTGTACATGTCGGTCTAACTCCTCCCCACATTCGAAATGTTGTCCGTAAGTGATTTTTCTTCGTAAGAGAAAATAAAGAAATGAGGTGGTTCGGTGCAAAGCAATACACGTTACTGAAGGGTTAACTCGATGACCAAGTGTCAATTTTGAGGAAACTTAGTCCCAATCATGTGGATGGTATAACCTTTAGATACTCAATCTCAATGGCAATTAATATGGATTTAATAATGAAATTTATGAATGTTCACTGCTTAACTAGATGGTAACCTTGATTTAAATATTTATGTGAAGGTACCTGAGGGTATCCCCATTCCAAACCAAGATAGAGAAAGTCAGGGAGTCAAACAATGTGGTAGGATGTATATTTATACGGTGATCCCAAGACAGATTTCGTTATATGTAAATGATTTGAATATAATCGATATACCTATCTTTAACAGGACAACAACTTCTCACTATTTGCAGGTTATCAACAAAGCTACTTATTTGATCCACTTGTGGTCCTTTCTTCTCCCTGCGGACCAGTGTGGTCTCATGGATACCGGATATACCGGATGTACGCGCATGATGACGGTGGGCTATCTTCTGCCAGGGTGGGTGGCTACATGCTAGAAGACTAAATGTTTAGTACACCCCTTTTTGAGTGGCTGATTTTTGTATCCACGTTAAGTGATCCGTGATTTGTAAACTATTAAAACTTTGAAACTATGCAATAAATTGCGGAACGTTGTGTGCATCATTTTGATGCACAGGCTGGGATCCTTTTCTGATTTTTTTTTTGGATAACGACATAACTTGTAGTAGTACATACTAGTATTAATTTTATCAGCACATATCTGAAATTACGATACTGACACTTCCTAGTGCTAACTAGTGTTTCATGGAGCTGCCCTTCTTTTTCACTCACACCGTGACCACTAAGCAAGCAACAAACGGCCTCGGCTCCTTTCACGGTGGAGCTGACATCAGGCGGAGCTGCCTGCTCCTTTCGTGGCCTCGGCCGCCGCCAAGGCCTCCCGGTGCCGTTTGCGCCTCGCCGCGCGCTTCTTGGACTCTTCGGCGCGGCGCATTTGCTTCATCTCCTCCTCCACTGCAGCGTCGGCACAGGCGCGCGCGGCGGACATGAACGCGGCCGCCCTCTGCGCATTGCATGTGTGCTGCATTCACCGCCTCCTCCTCGGTGATGTGAGCAGGGCCGCCCACGCGCTCGCTCGGCCTCGTCCACCAGATGCTGCGGCGGCGGCGGATCCATTCCGGCGCGTGGATCTGAGCTTGAAGATGGTGGCCGCCGTGGCCAGGGTTTGGCCGGCCGGCGCGATTTATACAGCTCCACCGCCCACAGTTATTACGGGTAGGTGGCCGTTGGGGTCGATGACACGCGGGGCCAGGGCGGACACGGGGAGGATGCAGGAACGGTCCGCTCGCGTCCGGGCCCGACGCATCGATGACCCAAATTTGGGTCAGGAATGCGTCGCGGCGGACCAAAAAACGGACCGCGGTCCGTTTGCGTCGCTCCGTTGGGCCGTGTTTTTGGCTCCCGCGAACAGGGACGGACGCGCGCAGACTCGATGGGTCACCCAGTTAGAGTCATCCTAAAAGACCCAAAACGAAAATGCTCTCCGTCGCTTCCGTTTTCCGACTAGCTCTAATGAACACCACATGCATTATTCCATAACCAGATACCATAGAAAATGACTACTACATAAAACACAAGAAAAAAACAGCTCAAACCACTAGGGACAGTGCGCGCGATCAAACTCTAAGGAGGTAGACGCTAAGCTCCGGGCCGACGCTGTTGGCGTTGCTGCTGCTGTCCGGGTTCATCATGTAGAACGCCTCCGAGTCCCGGAGCCCACTACGCGCTCGAACCGCGCACGCATGTACATGACGTCGCCGTCGCCGCCTCCACACGAAGCTGGTATGACCCCGGCACCCATGGAAACGGGCTCCAGCGCGCGCAGCACGCGCCAGTCCGCGCCGCCGCACTCGCGCCGCACCGCGTACCCGCAGCCCTTGCCGTTGCAGTACGCGCGCCACATCGTCTCCTCCAGCAGCTTCCTGCCCGCCGCGCCGGCGCCCGCAGGGAACGCGGGGGCACACTTGGAGCGCTCGCACTCGAGCGCGATGCGCACGAGGCCCGAGGCCATCTCGCGCACCAGCGACGCCGTGGGCGCGGTGAGCTCCAGCAGCAGCGCGGGGCACGCGCGCGGGTCGACCTGGAACGCGAGGTGGACGTGGCCGCGACGGTGGCCGTACAGCGTGCCGGTGAGACGCGCGCCGGTGAGACGCGCGCCGAGGCCGACCTGCCGGTGCCGGCCGGAGATCGCCGCGGCCAGCGCCGTGCGCAGGCGCGATACGGCCGTGCGACCCGGCTTATTGTTCTTGCGGTGTTGCTGCTTGAGCGGCTTGGGTGAGGGCGACACGAAGTCCTCCGAGTGGAACGACGGGCAGGTGGAGGAGAAAGCCATGGAGGCCTCCGAGTCATGCTCAGCCGGCTTACCCGACCTGATCTTGACGAGACCTTCCTCGGCGACAGCGGTACTGGTGGCGCCGTGGCTGCTGCTCTTGCCGAGAACCGGCCACTTGAAGTGCCTACGGGAGAATGAGAATGAGGACTCGTGGGGGCTTCTCTCCATGATGTTTCTCATGGTTTCTTGCAGAAGCTGCTGTCTATTGCGCGCCTGATGTGTGTGCCTATGTATAGAGGATGGAGGAATGGGGTTTTGTACTGTGAGGAGAAACTGGTGAGCAGAACCCACCAAACTGAGCAGACAGGAGAGAAGAGAAGAGAAGAGAGTGTGTGTGTGGGAGAAACTATTTGGCTCTGTCTGGCTCGGTTCTGTTTTGTTGTGTCTCGACTCTCGAGGAAGAAATGGAAGACAAGCTGCTGTGGGTCTGTAGACAAGCCCGGGCGGCACCGGCAGGCAGGCAGAGAAAAGGCTACTGTAGCATATGATAAATGAAAAGTGATAAGATATAGACAGGCATGGCGTGCCTGTGCCCTGCGGCTGCCTGGTTGCTAGTAGTACTCACTGTCAGGGATTTGGATTTCGGCCCGAAATTCCGAATTCCGGCCGAATTTCGTATGCTTAGCTTTTTTTTTTTTGAGAATTCCTGGTCTTTTACGGTACCGCTGTAGTATCTGAACTCACGCACAACTCACTCCACACACACTCAACACCACACGCACGCCACCTGTGCGCAAGCTAGACCTAACCAGACTATACTAAGCTTCTGAGCCTCTGTGAGCCTAGACTTACTGGGAAACCCCTGCGGTGGTGGGCACACCACAATACCACTAACTGAACCGCGGTGGATTCGGCCCAGAAGCTGGAACTGGGACAGACTGATTAAGGGCTCAGTCTTCTGCGTAAACGCAGCCCAAAAAACCTCCACAAATTTGCTACAATGTTGGACACTGTTCACGTGAACAGTGCCGCGCTCGTGAGGCACCCGGAAATTTGCTCCCTCCTGGAGTCAAACCCAGGCGGGTGGAGTGCACAACGGCACTGCCAACCATCACGCGAGAGGCGCGTCCTCGTATGCTTAGCTCTATCAGCACATACGTAATCCTAGGCCTATTCGCACGATTTTAAAACCATAGTAACAGTTAAAACATACTAGGAACTTGACGGGATGGCATGTTGAGTCCTCTAAAAATGTCCAAAAACAAGAATCTGTGGCTGATTGCGCTTGGTTGCATTGTAGAAAAAAAATACAATTTTCCTTCTGAATGACTAGATGTATAACATGGTTGTCACTAGAACATTTTTTTGTTTGGCTGTGGAGATTTTTTTTACATTTGCACGCAAAGTAGAATGATGAAATTTCCAATAGTTTCTAGCAGTCCGTTGGTTTCTAGTCATACGAACCAAAACAAGCACTACAGAAGAAAAAAAACTGTGGAAATATTGAATCCTACAACTTATAAAATTTTCCTCCGAACCAAAGATGTCCATATGTTTCAGACATCTCACAGTCACAACTCGCGGGATACACGTGAGGAAAAGCTCCGGTAAAAATCGAATGCTCCAAATTCGTTCAAACAACCGTGAGGCCGGTTTCCATTACCATGATGATACGGAACAACAAGTATCAAGCATCCGAGTGATGAAAACGAAACTAAGATATGGTGCAATTACGTTGGTTTGCCTGCATAACTGCATTGCGGTGCGTCTCTTCACTCAGAGTTGTTCACTGTGCTAGCTATATAAGCAGGTTTTTGTCCCGTGTCAGCTGACAGCAAAAGCTAGAAATGGTGTCACTAGTTTGACTGCTGATTAAACCTCCGTCCTCCGGACACCATACGCGAAACATGGCAACTAGGTAATGAACCGGCCAATAGGGTTGCTCTAGCGGCGCCGCAACGACCCGCTTCACTGATTGGCTAGGCTAAATTAAGCTAACTGATTTTAATATGATCGAACTAATTTTGTACCTGCCTGCCACGAAGTGGGCCGGGTTCGGGCGCCGCTAACCAATCCTACCGGCCAACAATGTAGGTGAAATCCAGTTGAGCATGAAGATTTCATTGACAATGTTTTCCATTAGTTGGTGGCTCGTGCTGACTACCTTACATTGCTTGTACTATTTCGCTGTAACATGCCGACTAATTTTATCGGGGTACTAATCGGGATGAGTGAGCAAAATATATTTGATGCCCTATTCAGGTGCAGTCATTGACCATCATTCCTGGTGAGAAAGTACGGAAAATCAACTGGCCAGTAAGTTCTCGACTAAAAATGCAGATGCATACTAAACACAGATCCCATTGGAATGTCAGAGACATACGCAGTTAAGCATGTTGAATCTTGCCCACCCCTGTCTGTTGGCCCAAATGCCTCCAAGCTGCCTCCCCTGAGAAGAGGGATAAGCAGGAAAGTACAGTAGCACGGCTGGCCTAATATGTCCCCACAATGACACTCAGATCCTAATTGGTCCTCACAGTGACGCTCATATCATGGCAGCATCCAGGGAGCGGTTGTCACTACACTCGTGGTAAAGCACTAGAACGAACGTATGCGAATGAAACCAGGAAAAGGAGGTGACAAAGGCCGCTGTTTTTTTCCAACTCTTGGGATCAGTGCGGTCGCGAGTACAAACGACACGGTAACAAATCACCAAAACTGCAAAAGTTACAGCTTTGACCATGGAGGCTAATGAGAATTACACGATCTCTTTTTAGACTTGATTTTAGGAATGAAAACTAATGATCGAGTTTCAAGTGGTTTGATTCGGCAATGACGGCGTTTGTGCGTTGTTTTCCTTCTAAAAATGTAGCTTTTGGAGAACAATTCTCCAAATCCATATGTTGTCAAGTGATGAGTAGCGATTACTGCTCGGCGTCGATCACTGTTGCTCTACGTCGATCACTGTTGCTTGTAATAATGTGACTGTGTGAATCCTCGATGTCTTAGCTAAGCTCTTGATATAATTGATATCATATTGATATTAATATATTACCTTTTGCAGAAAAAACATATGATTTTTTGGATGATTGTATTTTCGAAAATGTCTACCACATGACCGCAAAGCATGTTCGAACCATAAAATCGACACCCATTTCATTTTCTTAGCACAGAGGGATGAGATCTATGCTCATCATTAGAAATGGGCACCGTCAATGACTTGGAGAAATAAAAGATGTGTTCTCACCGGTCACGATGACAACACTAGGATGCTGAGAGAGCCGTGTGGAGTCCCCGCCCGTCGAAAATGTAAAGATGCTAGTTGACAATGTTGTTGATTCGATACCAACTTAAAAAATCCATATATCTTCTAAAGTAAAATCTCACTAACATGTATTCATGATTTTTCTGTTTCAGCATACAAGTTATCCACATCATAATTAATTGTTCATGTTATTTCCACTAATATTTATCAATCACTACATTTAAACTATACATCATCTATCCCATAAACTATCCAACTGTTCACATTAATAATTTATAATAAACACTCATCTCTCATTATCACCTACTCCTGGATATAAACATGGTGACGACGAAAATACTGTATGTGAAAGCAGCCCCTATCATAGCGGCAAATCTCTTCGTCTAACAGAAACATTGCCGGCAACAACAAACAAATCATAGATATAAGAAAATTAAAATGCAAACAAAAGGTATATATTGAAACATCTACCAAAGGAGCGACTTCTTTCTTAGTGTAACTTTCACCTTTGAAGGTCCCTTTGGATCGTAAGATTTTCATAGGAAATTTGGAGAATTTGATTTCTAAGGAATTATTACTATTGAAACCCATTGTATCATAGGATTGGAGCTGCCGAATTCCCCATTTCATATGATCCTCGACATGAATTTAAATCTCATTTTGATTTTCTTTTAAAAATTGCAATACAATTTCACCCTATCTCCCTACTCTCTCTTATCGATTCTCCAAAATTTCTGTGTTTAAACCTTGTGCACCATCCAAAGACACATATTGCTAAATTCCAATGTTTTAGAATCTTGTAGTAATCTAATTCACGTGACATCCTAAGAGCATATCCACCGCCACCCCCACCACCCACCCCCCCCCCCCCCCCCCCCTCCCAAAACACTCGAAAGGCCAAATGTGGGCCTAGACACACACAAAACATCTAATTTTATTTAAATAATACACGGAAATTATTTAATTCCAGAAATATTACGTGTTTTAATTTTTTTGTAGAAGTAGGATCCCGTCGTCTTTGCCAAAGATGACTTTGGCCTGTCGTCGTTGCTGATGACGAGAGGGCCCACACGGCCACGCGGAGGCATGTGTGAGCTGCTGGGCTGTTACCAGTGGCGTGTATGTGCGGATACACGCCACTAGTAATATTATCAGTGGCGCGTATTTGTGCATGCACGCCACTAGTCGTCTTCGCCAAAGACGAGAAGCCACCTGTCGTCTTCGCCAAGAACGACAAGTCACCTGTCGTCTTCGCCAAGGACGACAGGGCCCTCTCAGCTTCGCCAAGGACAACGGGATCCTATTTTTGCAAAAAAAAAAAATCGCGTGTTATTTCCGGAATTAATTATTTTGTGTGTATTATTTAAAAAAATTGCTCAAAAAACACTCCCAGCAGGAGCCCCCACGGTCACCCCCAAAAAACTGCCAGACACCCCCGAGCCGACCACGAAGTTCGAAGGCCTGTTCGACGGATCCACGCACCGGCCCACATGTCACCCACTCTAGCGCGCGGCTAGGCAGACAAGCGATCCAGTGTGAGCATTTTTTTGTGTGCCTAGACTCGTCGATGTGTCATATTTTTTATGTTTCATATGGCCACAGAAGATCCACTCATCCACTTCGCTGCCCGTTCTCGAGCGATCCACTCTTAGATTTTTTGTGCGTCTGCACTCGTGTTTCATGGTTTTTAAAAGCTATGAGGCCACAGAAAATCCAATGAATGAATCAAGTGACCTTGCCAACTCTCAAGCCATCCAGTCATGAACTAAGTGGGCTCATGTGGCATTTTTTTTTTCACGGTCTACAATAATAAAATGCATAGAGAATTCGAGAATCTGTCACACCACCCCTCATTTTGTTGGACAAAAGCGAACACGTTATAAGGGATGCCGGACAAAATTAGTTTATATTCATCGATCCTTTTCTGTTCACTTTTAAAATCGTTCAAATAAGGTTTCCGTTCACCGACAGTTTGTGTTCACTTTTAAAAATTTGTTCAAAAAGAGTTTCCTTTCAGTTTTAAAAATCATTCAAAAATAATATCCATTCACATAACTTTTTCTCTTCACTTTTTTAAAACCGTTCAAAAATAGTTTTCGTTCACCGACTCTTTTCTGTTCACTTTTAAAATCATTCCAAAATAGTTTGCGTTCACCGATAGTTTCTGTTCACTTTTAAAAATCGTTTTTTCTTTTTACACTTTTTTACGATTTTGAGAAATAATCAGATTTAAAAAAATTTAACTCTAGAAATTGTTCAGATTTGAATTATTTTCCAATTTAAAATTGGTCAGATTTAAAAAAAATCAGATTTGAAAATTGTTTAAATTGGAATAAACGTTCTACTTTGAAAATGTTCAGAATTTTTAAAACTTTTTCTAATTTTTTATTTTCATTTTTGTTAGCACCGTACTAGCCCTAGCTCATTTTTGCACCGACCATCATTTGCCTGTAGGTAGCTACAGCCAGTTATCTCTTTTTGAGCGAAGCTACGGCAAGCTCGATCTAGCACATGTCAATGGGCCGGCCTGTTTCCAGCTTTCTTGGTTCGCGCATCTTATACCGCTAACAGGCGGAGCATAGGAACTCCCGCTTGCGCAAGTTGTCGTACTTACCACCATTTTTTCCCATGCTTCCCAGGCTTGGTGGGTTGCATAAAGTTGGAGCCGCCAAAACCACAAATCCAGTGCCAAAACTTCCCACGGACGATGACAATTGACGTGGGGTTACCACGGCAAATCGCATGGTCATGGTACCTAGGGTTTCTTTAGACTGGCGCTGGTGATTTACCCAGGTTCAGACCCCGGAGGGTAATACCCAACTTCATGCTTGTCTGATTATTGATATCAAAGATGTTACAGTTGAGAACCCGGCGAGATGCAATCTCGATAGGGTTTGGTGTATGGATGATAGCGTACCCTAGATCGGTGATCCACCCAACCTTTATATAGTAGGCTGGGTCTCGGGAGTTCGCATCCGATTAGATTTACATGTAAGGAAAGTCTAACCGCCATGGACTATGATTGTCTCGGAATATACTCCTTGATCGATGGGCCTCCATGCTGAGCCTTCTTTGCGAGCCGTACGTGGGCCACCTAGTGCATAGCGATGGTGGGGTACCCGATGGGTATGCCCACGTCAGTCGTCATCATCTGGAAGGCAACGGTTGAAGGCGCATTGACTCTACAAGTAGCAGTCGCATCCTCATCTCGACCAACTAGCGATAGCGGTAACAAACTTCTTCATGTCATCCATGTTTCCTAGGTATCCTGTATGTGCAGGCCAATTTGTTTTCTAGCTCATGCTTCTTATATAATCACAGCTTCCGCCAGGTCGTGTGCCCAGAATGGCATAAATCTACAGGTCAACTCTGTTGCTTCACCATCGACATATCATAGACCGGGCGCCGTGGACAACCATCGTCCACGATTGCATCTGCTGCCTCGCCGTGACGCTCTAATTGTCAATTCAACTGCGGTAGGAAGCACAACAGCGATCCGTACAAGGCACGGCCACCAACCGTAGGAAGCATGATCATGGTCTAAATCGGCCGGTGTGTCCAAAAGATGCACAACACAATATGAAGGAAGCACAAGGACAGTAGCATGACCACCATATGAAGGAAGTAGAGATACCCCAGGAAGGACGCATGCACCGATCGGAATGAAGCACGACAACCATCGGAATGAAGCATATTGTGACCATCACTTGGTGCAGTGTGCATTATGACTAGATGGCATGAAACCGAAACCTAGAAGCCACTTTTGGTTGTACTCGTCGAGGGCGACGGCATGCATAGAAGCATGGTGATGACAGAGGAAGCATTGGCATTTTTCATTACCGATAATTGTAAAACATGTAATTTTAAATTGGTATATGTTTTCCATGGAAGCAAATCTCCATTCGATTGCAGCAAATATTTATTTTTGTAGAAGCACATCCCAGTTCAATTCATTGAAGCATATAAAATTACGACCGTGAAAATAATTTGTTATTCTTGCAAACATATACATATTATGTTGGAAGCAGGTTTGGTCGACTGAAGGGGCACTATGATGCTTCTGAAAGAGTTTAGTTTCGGCATAATACACCTATTTCTAGTAAATCGCACAGAAAATTATTCAACATGGAAGCACAATTTTGTTGCAGTGAATTAGAACCAGGTGGTTTACATTAAATTAAATCCCAATAACAATATACGATTGCTTCCCAAAATTTCGAATTTTCCAAAATACCATAGAGAAGAAATCAACTACGGTTGGCAAAAAAACAATCATGGAAAATCAAATTGGCTGCATAAGAGCAATCACTCGGAATCAATCAGAGTCAAACCGTACAAATCAGTTACTCGTCAATTACATGGCATCTACAAGGGTGTTGAAAGCCTACTGAAGACAGGAATGTGATTAGGCATGTCCAAACTAATAACGTGTGGCAACATACCGTTATTGGTCCACTGCTAAGATGTTGACAATACTCGTTGCACAGCTTCATTACCTCGGTCTGAGTTCTCACATCAATTCTGTTGAACCTCACTTTCAGAAGTACCCAACGCCCTTCGCGTCACCTATCTTGGGACCATTGCCATCGTTACCAAGAAACAGGAGCCGACCTGTTTGTAAGAATCAGGTCATCATAAAATAATCAAAACTTAAACATCAGTGTGAAGTTGAACATAACTCCAAATGCTATGTAACTTTAGTTTGTACGAGGAAACTGAGCGTAAAACTGACCAAGTACAGAAAAACAGTTTATCAATATACTACAGGAACACAAGGACATCATTAACGAGACCATTGGTAATACATAAACTCTGCCATGAACAAAAATTAGTAAATGAAGGGACAATGCTGAAGCCAGTTATGGAGCAGTTGTATGGTTAGTTATTTATCTGTCACAGCTAAATGGTGTTTTGATTATTTTTTAGTGGACTAGATCAAGAGTTGTTCTAAATAAAATGATCATATTCTCCCATGGGTGAATACTTGGAACCCTGCTGTATTAGCACATAAGTGGGAGCCTAAGCGAATATTTACGGAAAAATACAAGCGGAGGGTAAGATTGGCATGGAAAATCGCAAACAACACAGTTTGTGATATTACAATAAAATGCATATCTTTTAGCAAAGATTCGATGTTTTGGTTGCCAGGAAACGAATTACAGCCAGCTACTCTTTTCTGTTAAACGCAGAAGGAAATGTGATCAAAGGAGAAAATGTAGAAGAAGCAGATTCTCCTACACAAATACAAGTGCTTATGTAAGTGGTCTTTCAGTGTAACGATCTAGACTCCTGAAAATATCGAAGTATTTAAGCAACAAAGCTCACACGTAGAATACAGTTCGCGACTTCACAAGTCCATTCAAAACATTGGGTGGTACTACGAGGTTAAAGGACGAGATGCCCCATGAACTGAAGATGGCTGCCATATAGTGGCAGAGCAGCTAAAGATCTTCCCTACTTCTGCAGTTGTGAATCAGCCTGAAGATTATACTAAATCCAGATAGTGGTGGATTGCAAAGTAGACAATGGTGGAATGCAGAAGAGCTTCCTGCTTACATTTTATTGCATTTCATTATGGGGTTTCAAAAGTGTCTTTGGCACGTTCTTCTTCACTACAGCATGGTGTGTGGCTACATTAATATAGGCTGAGAGGACAAGTCTACTGGTTCAGAACAAACGAGGTGATGGAAATGAAACTCCGCAGCTGGTTAGTTTCCTGAATAACTGAACAATGATCATTCAAACCCCTGAAGCAAAGTTTTGAAAAAAAAATCACCGAAATAACAAAATCACTATCAATGACATTTAGCCTGTATTATTTAACAAGTTCACCCCATAGAGTTAAAAACTGAAAGTTTGCCATGCAATGATCATTCAAATCCCTGAAGCAAAGTTTTGAAGAAGAATTACACCGAAATAACAAAATCACTATCAATGGCATTTAGCCTGTATTATTTAACAGGTTCACCCCGTAGAATTAAAAACTGAAAGTTTGCCATGTAAAATCCAAAGTTAATGTTTTCAGGAGAACCCTGAAAAAAGCTAACAGATGTATCAACAATAAAGAAGCTGAATATGCAAATGAATATCTAATAGTGATAGTGTTATACAAGCATACCATTTCCACGCACGGCTATTTCTCTTATGCGTCTAACCAGTCCAGTAATGGGATCAGAGAACACCTTCGTCTCAATATTTCCTTCCAAATATATAATAGACCTGACATGTCGTAATTGATGCAGATTTAGAGGTATGAGTGAAGTCAATCAAC
This sequence comes from Poa pratensis, assembly GCA_947311845.1. Classification (NCBI taxonomy): domain Eukaryota; kingdom Viridiplantae; phylum Streptophyta; class Magnoliopsida; order Poales; family Poaceae; genus Poa; species Poa pratensis. Next base: position 53,979,933 of record CAMZMU010000027.1, on the reverse strand, counting down.
AAAAGGGAGCAGAAACGCAAAGGGAGCAGCATAGAGCATAAACAAAACCGACCATTTCGACACTTAACAATATATGCAAATCTAAGCCTACAAACGACAATACAGATATACCATTTCCACCTAATGAGATAACCAATCCACCGCATATTGCTCTCCAGATCCCACTTGTCGAAACCTAAAAGGTAAACTACATGGCCCATTAATCAATTATCCATCAAGGGAATCAAGTACTCACATTTTCAATCTAGGTGCTGGATTCGCTGGAGAAAACATGAATAGGTTTGAAGACGACATTAGAGGATTTAAGAATGCCGGTTTTACATAAAATTTCAGAACCATATCATCCTAAGGTTATGAAGCTGAATCAGCAACGCTCAAACATCACGACAATCCTCGCCACGACTAAACTCATCCAGGTCAAAATGGCACCCCGTAAAACGGCAATCTAAACAACGCACGGTAGGGAGGAGGCAAGGCGCTCACCCAGTCTTGACATGCGTCAGCGCGAGGCTTCCCAGTCTGTCCGGGTAGATGCATACGCGGTGCCACTGCACGGAACTGCGTTCCGCGTACTGGTGCGGCTCCTCGTTGTCCAACGGGCGGCGGTTGTTGCGGATGCCGCCGGTGCCCAGCGAGAACAGCACGACCGTCCTCCCGCTACGCAGGCGCTTCTGCAGAGGCTCCTGCCCCACCTTCCCCACCATTATAGCCTACGCGAATCCACAAAAAAAAAAGCGCACATCACATTTCGGCTCTCGCCAAATCAAGCACAAAGGGGAAGATAAACACGGGTACCATATATAACCTTGTAGATACCCTGGTCGAGGCCGTTCTCGAGGGGGCGGGTGGTGTTGGGGGGCTTGTGGTTCGGGGGCTGATTGCCCTGATCGGCCGGGGGTTGCTCGGGATCGGGCTCTGCATCGGATCCTGAGACGGAGTGTGAGGACGGAGGGGAGGTGGTGGAGAAGGGGCGGAGAGGGGAAGAGACGAAGCGGCGGGTGAGGAGGAGAAAGCGGCGGGAGAGGATAGAGGAGGAGGTGCAGGCCGCCATGGCTGCTGCCGCGTCGCTGGGAGAGGGGAGAAGGAGGAAGAGCCGAAGAGGGACCGCTGGTAAACCCTCTGCAAAGCCCTAATTTGGTGGGTTCGTTCTGGGCCTTGGGATTCGACAAACAGGTCCTGCTTGGGCCTCCATGGACACACTCGAGTACTAAATTATTGGATCAGAATACGGGTACGACTAGAAAAAGTGGAATTAACTCAAATATAAATTTCACTCAAAATAAAACTCAAACATAAATTATTTTGAATTTTTAATTTCAAGAAAAATGTACGTACAACCTCTACTGCGCATCCCACATCAGAAGAGAGAAGTAATCAAAACTTTGAGAAAGTCGGCCTTCTTCATGATTTCATCAGGATAAGACCTGTTGGGAGCTCAGGCTACATTTTGCCTTTGTGGCTTCTCCTCGTACTCCGCTCCTCTACGGTCAGATCTCGTCTCGCCGGGTCAGAGGTGGGCTGGGAGGCGAGAACAAAAAAGAAGCGTGTGGTAGATCTGGAGGTCCACCGTCTGTAGTTTCGGCATCCTCTCCAGTCAAATTTGTTGCTGAGGATCGCGGATTGTGTGGCATAGACTAGCGCATGGCGTGTCGATTCTTGGCCGGTGCAACTGTCATGGAACCTGCCGTACCGGAGGACGGCGACGTTGTGTTATGGCTAGCTTGAACTCGTTTAAAATACAAAAGTGTATAAAAGAGACAATTTGATTGTGCTCCCTCCACAAGTTGTATCTTAAGGAGTGTTGTGTCTTGATACTTTATCAAGAAAGCAGCGGGGGAGCTCAATGTAATGTTTCCCCCCTTCTTTTCTCTCTTATGTTGTTGACACAATTATCATAGAACTAGCTTAATTCGTTATTTGCATGTAAACATGGAAATCAAACTATACCCTTTCAAGAAGCTCCCCTATTCATCCACCCGTCGGTATTGCGACGTTTTGGTGCATTGTATAAAATATATTTTTTAAATAAGAGTGTTTATTTAGTGTGACCGAAATGTCACATCGTTGACGATATACAAAATTAAGGAAGAAGCAAATACTGGAATTGATGCTAGGGGGTCTTCTAGGGCGATCCATGGAGGACTGATGTAACGAGTGGTGAAGATCAATATGTCCACTAGAGGGGAGAAGATCAGGTTTGGTGCTCGAATACTGCTGGTGATAAAAACGGTTACTTTGCCATGTGGGAACGGCTGGCGTGAAAGTTCCGGCCATGAAAATTTGAATGTTGCCGAAGCTCTGCTGCTGTTTTTTGTACTGGTGACTGAATACACTCGCTTGGTCTGGTTCTGAATTGGGCATTTAGGTTGGCAGCCGTGTATCGCACTTTTATTTTTGGGTCTTTCGATCCTTTTGATTTAGTTTTCACCAGTTCTTTTATGTTTGCACGTTGATGCTTTCAGATGTTGTTTCGTTAATGCTTTATAACGGAATCTGGCTCTCATCAATCGAGGGGAGGCATTTGGAGAAAAAAGAACAGCAGCGATCGGATCTGATACAGACTGATACGAGAGATCCACAAAACAAGAGTGCAGACGTCCTCACACCCATGATGTTTAGAGGACAGGACTAACCCAAACCAGTTCAACACATTAATCTACAGCAGAGGCAGAGCACACAGTAAGAGGCGTACCACTAAAGTAAACCTGAGATCAGGTTCCATAAACGGTAAAAGACACGGAAACGCTGTAGTTCTCGCATGTTTAGGATCAGCCATCAGCTAACTCCTTTGCAAAAGGCATCGATGCGCTGTTGTTCAGTTAAGGATGAGCCAGATCAGCAGTAGAACATAAACTCCTTGACAGTGTCCTTGATCTTCGGGAGCGGCCTCACAGGCGCGGACAGATCATGCATCCGCGATGTCGCCGACATCCGCGATGCGCTACTGTTACAAGTAGCAACAACAAAATAAGCAAAACGTTTGCATGTTAAAAGATATTCATGACCAAATATAAATAGGAGCATGTTCTTCAAAGCTGATAAAGAGACACTCTGAACACATCAGATGCATACCTATGGAGACCGAGCGGGTGCACCGAGCATAACTGCAAGTGAGAGATCATCAGAAGAAAAAGCTGGTTAACAGGTTACAACAGTACGCTGCATTTGCATCATTCACAATGGAGAGGACAGTGACGGAGCAGCTTACGTGTAGCAAAGATTGTAGGTCAAGGTTTGCAGGGCATCAGCGCTGAAACGGTTTTCACTTTTCATCAAGAAGAACATGATAGTGTGTCGGCGGCTTGTTCCCTGCAAAGAGGAAAACACGGAAGAAACATTCATATAGACCAAAGCAATAGTCATCATCAAATAATCAAATTTAGCTCAACCATTAGAACGATCGGACTTCCCAGAAAAGGTTAATCATGTAAGTTACCTGAATACCAGCATGGCTGCAGAGGTAAAAATCAAACTCAGTAGGATGACAGATCTTTGTGTCGACAACAGTTCCTAAGGACAAAGAACACTTGAGACTTCAATCTAGTTCCATTATAAGGTTTTGCTACTTCTGTACTCTACCAAGTCATACATATATTATGCTAACTTACCAGGTAGGATATTTCCACTTCGATCTGTCAAATCTCGCACATTGTGATTTTCAGGAAATAGGCGAGTGTGATGCCTCTTTTGCACAGCAACAAATGTAACTGGTGGAAGATAGCCGTCCTGTAAAGTAGCACAAGCCTGGGAACAAGAACAATATTATGTACCTCACAAACAGCACATGAAATGGAAAACAGAACACCTATATGACTTGCAAATCCCATGAGGCGCAAAGAGGTGAAAAGAACCTTGCGAATTGCATCCATCTCATAAAGCAAAATTTGGCTGAACTGTCCCTCGCTAACGCCATCTCTGCATATTAAATAATTCAAAGTGAGCTGAGACTAAGAAATGATTCTGTAAACAAAGACCGTTGATTACAAACCTATAAAATATAATCCTGCTTGGTTTGCATCCAGTGGCTTTGTAGAAAGACACAAGCATCTCCCTGCAACAGTTAAATGTTACTACAGCAAAAAAGAAAAACTGCGCACTGATTTGCAAAAAAATAATGCTGCATTACCTTATCATCCCACCGGCAGCAAGCCCCATCTGTGGATCTGCTTCTGTGTAAAGGTCGGCTATAATTTCATCCCTAGGACCTTGTGAAGAGACCAAGCATTTGTACTTCGTAACTTCTGGCCAATCCATCGATGCAACAACCTACAATGGGAGCTTAGTATCAAATTCATTTATAATTCGAGCCTTCAATGCAGATTCATTCATAATACGATGCCAAGACGACATACGTCCAATGAGGATCTGAGCTAGTTAGCATAGTCGTGCAAAGTAAAGGTGAATAATTATTTCTCCTTGAAACACAAGAAAGCTTAATTGCCATCACAATGAAAAATGAAGATCGCTACTTTGGTTCAGACAAGACTCATTAGAAATACAAAGCAATTCCAGTGTTGAACGTCCGCACAAAAAGGAAAAAAAGGAAATACAACAGAAAAACAAGAGGGAGACTTTTTTTTCGTGACTACGGCGGGCTCTTCGAGCCAGCCTGAACATTTTATTAAAGATCACAATTCAGGTACATCGTTTACAAGGGAGAAAGGAGCAGAGAAGCAAGCAAGCAGCCTCTAACTAACAGCTCATGGGGGATCAAAATGAATACACCAAGCATTGAGGAGGCTAGCGACTTGCAGCGTAGTACAGAGATATGCCCAAAGGCTATTCATTAGTGTATCTGACTTCAAATAAAGAGAGTGCAACATTGGCATATTATGACATGATGAGCAAGAGAGAACAAAACGACATACTGCTGCGATAGATGGAGATGCATCTTCTCCAGGAGATGGGTGGGTCACATCAGCCCCAAAAACTATGGTCGGCACATCTGTTAGAAGTAGTATCCTCTTGTACAAAGCATTTTCAAGCAACGTGTTGCGATCGCCAACCTAATCACAAAAATATTCAATGGTCTCAATGTTCTCTGGACCTGATTATATAGTAGCTAGTCAAGCATACCTTAACGTTTATCTTCAGAGAAAGATTTTCAAGATACTTATTCCCGCCCTTCTGAACATTTTTAGGTAAACAGCACTGAGTTATTACACCAAGCTCGGTTTCACAAAGCCGTTTAATCCTTCCTGCATTTAACGTCAGAAACTTGCAATTAAAGCCGAGAAATTAAATCATCAGACATCAGTTTGAGAATTGATTTAAAGAGCTTACGATAAGAATCACCAATACTATCAGGTAGTATGATGATCAATAACTCAAGTTGCTTCCCAGCTAGACCTTGTTGAGCAAGTACTTGTCCAGAATGCCTATGGATATTTCTAACTGCAGACTCCACACTATCCTGACGGCTTGGTTGTGTGATATCCACACATGGTTTGATATTCATTTGCTAGAATAGGAAAATTCCGTGAATCAGTATATATGCTTGTGACAAGAATTCCTTCCGGAAGAAGAAATATTTACTGATTGTAAAAGAAATTACCATGCCAATGATATTGCACATGCGGGCCAGATCGTTGCAGAACATGCCAATGTCCTTTGGGTGCAGGCGAGATGCGAAAGTTAGACATGCCCAATAGTTGATAGATCCCCCATTGACAAATTTCTGGGACAAATACAGAAATCAATAGACCAAGACTGTTTGGTGTAGAAAGCAAAAGATGTGATATATAGTCGACACAGATAACCGGGAAACAAACATTTCAATGCATGATATCATATATCAATGAAAGAAAGCATATATGATAATAGCTTCATACCAAGAAAATTAGTAACCAAAATACAAATGTTCCCTTATGTGTCACTCACATATTAGGACTAAATAAAAGGCGAGACAAAAGTGAAAAAAATCATAGGCACTAAGGCATCTATGTTGCAGAAAAATAACGTTTCTAATAATGAACTAGAGAATACTACCTTGTTAATCATGTTCCATTGTCCTACGGATGGATCACATGCTTTATCTCGTCCAGAGTCATGATATTTAAGCTAATAACAGGAGAAATGCGAAAGAGGTCAGATGAATGCAAAATGTCAGTAGAAACAGTAATAGTCGTTACTATATTTTAGGGCAATTACCCTTGGTGCAGGAAGTACACGAGCATCAACCAATGCAAGTTGGTTCGTCACTTTCATGCCAAATTCTTTTGAATAGTAGTCATTGCCATAATCATTCCTGTTGACAATCTGCAAAGATATAAGATCAAATCATATATCTTAGAACCAAATGAATACAGAACACAAACTTGTACACTCTTTGGCAATAAAACACAAAACTGCACACTTGAGGTACCAAGTTAAAAGTAAATGAGACCAAAGTGCTAAATTACATCTAAAATACTCTTCTCCCTTTGTGGCGGACGTTCACATGTCATCTTTAGTATGCCGGTAACTTGGCGTTCATTCAGCTTTCTAGAATACCGTTGTCCCTCAACTATGCTGCAAACCTGAAGAGAACACATGACAATGAATTCACTGCCAAAATAAAAGACCAAACTGATGAAGACGAATCCTAAATATATATAGTTTTCTTTCAAAGATAAATGTCAGATAGACGGAAACTACCTCCACAGGTAAATATATCGGTCTACTATCACTGCCAGCTTGAAGGCATGGCCAATTAGTATATTTCAATGAGTAATTGTACTGCTTCTTGAAGTACTGGACGACGGAAGTGCGCGTCCCATCCTGATCAAAGCTGAAGAAGAAAATATGCATTTTAGTGGACGTTACGATGTATTTCACTGAAAGATGAAAATAGAAGCGTGGAGCTCCTTGATTTTTTTTTTAAACGATGATGTATTGGTGTGGTTAACATGAAATAGTGTAAGAAAAGAGCATCAAGAAAATCCTTCAATGCAGCTGAGGTTATCCCAGTAATTTTGTAACGGATTTTTTTATCTGTCCGATGAGTGGCCACAACCCGGACACCTCTAAGGGCTTTCTTCAGCTGTGAAGCGTAAATAAACATGCAGCAGTTAGGCAAACACACACACACAAAAAAAATCAATGTTAACAAAATTCTACGACCATTAATGATACCTTCAGACGATCCTGCTCAGACAGCCTAGAATTATCTCGCATGTTCAAGTATTCTACTGCAAACTCCATCACTGATTGGGCCTTGTAAAATGATGTTGCCGAAATATCTGAGATCATAATTTGCAACAACAAATGTTAAGGGCTGAATTTATTTTCAACAGGGAAAAAATGTGAACACATATTTTTCAATTAGTGAGAACATTCTATGTACATCCATACCAATGTTTAACGACAATCCCATCTGTGTGGGGCGGAGGCTTTGGTAATACCCCCTCCAGCATTCAACACCGTTGCCAATCGGACCACCATGTCCAAATGATTGAGAGAAAAATGATCTTGAGATTGATAAGTACCTGTTTCAATTAGCTTAAATCAGCTAGCAAACAAAACTCTCTACTGTAAATACGTGTTCTATTCTGTATTTCTGTTTCAATTAGTATTGTGTGGAATATACAGCCCAACAAACTATTTAAATGAAAATACGGATGATGGACTTTTTTTCTGCTATATACAAGGAAAATGTCAGATATCAATGGATTATTACTTTTCTGTGGGGCACTCCCTTAGAGCGATGTCTAGTGCTTGGATGGTGTCCTGTGGCAACTCCCTGTGCCTACCAGGACAAGAACTGCCGAAGATTGTACAGATCCAGATTTGAGGCATGCTGTATAGTCACCTTGTATTCCTCCTCCCTAAAACACAACAACTAGTACTAAATAAAACCATTACATGAACAAATAAGGTGATGACTAAAACAAAAGGTGGAAGGTAATCATCGTACCGGTTGTTCCTAGCGGCATTAACAAGCTTGACAACAAATTCTTTGTTCTTGAATGGCAGTGCGCCAGCGGTATATATGTTCTTTCTTCCATCATAAACTGGCAATCTACCATCCAAATATTGTTTGTGAAATCTAACAAGTTCGTTGATAATCGATCTGTTCCAATCCCGTGACCTTGTTTCCAGATAAATTGCCACCTATGCAACAGATATACAGTTATAAATCTTATATATATATTTACTAATTGGAAGCACCATACGACCCTCCACGTTAATCCTGGAGATTAACAACTTTGGTACGTACGATCGGAACCTAATATGTCTAAAAGCCGTACGATTAAGTTGTCGCCCCGCGCGTCACGAAGGACCCTCCAACTGATCAGGTGGGATGAGTTCGAATCACGTAATCTCCATATTAATTAACCCTTGATTACTTCATGTCTCCCGATAAAACGACGTCAGTCGCCTCTGTCCCTGGGGGCAATCTGCATCGATCTATAGATTACACGTCTCCGCGACGGCGATGGCCCAGTTTCACACACGCCCACGTCACGAATCATTCAATCTTGCCCGAACCAAAATTGGTGTCACGCCAAAGAATCGCATGGCCGCCGGCCGGCCTGCGCGCGTGGAGTGGTCAGGTCGGTCTCTTCTTCTGATTCATACATTCAGCCTTTGCTCTTACAGTACATGATTAGTGGATTATTCATGCTTTTTGTTTCCTGTATGAATGCAATTAATCAACGCTAATATAAGAAGCTAGACTGCCGTCTTCTAAAAAAATAGACAACGCTTTTAGATTCACTTCCTATTCTGATTTCTAATAATTTTTAGCGCATCGAGCTAGCTTCACACATAACAGAAGCATCAGATCAATCAATCGATCAATGAGGCCGGCCAGCTTGTGCTTACTCCTACGTGTGTTTTTCTTCAGCCATAACCACTAATTAATCAGCGGCGAATCGTTCATTAGCATTACATGCTGAGCCAGCTCTTGAAGTACACTAGCATTACATGCTGAGCCAGCTCTTGAAGTACACGAGCTGTCAAGCATGTGGCAACGAATTAGGATACGGGAGCAAGAATGACACATCGGGAATCGATCTATTTCAGGTACTGTAGAGTTCGCATCCTGCCTTATTAATTTTGTTTGCATGTGACCACTTAAAAATTGACCAGTTCGACGAGTAGTTTGCATTACAAAGCTGATGCAAATTGTACTATTTGCGGTCTAATATATCTACTGCAAATTTCTGAATTGAGAGAGAGAGAGTCAATAAAAATATAATATGGTATATTCAAAAAATGCAAAAAACTTATATGTCAAGGTACATCCTGTGTACTCGACGAGTCGACCATATGCCATTGAAGGACCGGTAACAAGGATGACACGTCGAGTATCAGATCAATATGTTTGTGTTGTGGTTTGCATCATGCTTTATAATTTCGGTTTGCATCTGGCCATTTAATAATTGGCCAGCTGAACATGCAATTCTCACTCTTGAGTTGAGCAAATTTGTATTTCGGTCTTACATTTCTATTGCCTTACATTTGTATTGCCGTGATTTGGATGATTGAAACAATTATACCGGGATATATGGCACAATTGCCAGAACAAATAGGACAAGGTATATCACAGCTTCTCAACGTGTCGAGCATGTTCTAACTGAGGACGTGAGCAAGGATGACACATCAGAGTATCAGATAGATGTGGTTCAGGTACAGTTTGAATCCTGCTTTACTATTACGATTTGCATCTAGACATCTAATAATTGAACAGTTCGGTGTGCAGTTCTCACAAAAGAGATGATTCAAACTGAATGTTTTGGGGCTATAACATATTGACGATAGGTTTAAATTTTGAAGGGTTCAAATTAATATGCAGTGGTATATGTCACGGTTGCGAGAAAAAATAAAATGATGTATATCATGGTGCTACATCGACTGATGGGCATATGATCATGGTTAATGGAATCCCCTAAGGAGGAAAGGATTACAAAATAAGGTTGTACAGAATTCCATAAATATATATATTTATTCACATATTTTCTATTCAGTTTTACCAAAGGTTCTAAAATATTTCAACTATGGATACCCGAGCCCGTGCGAATGCACGGGTTGACGACTAGTTAACCATAATTTGTACCATCGTAGAAGTAATCAAAGACTGATCTGAATGTGCAAGACTGAAACTAGACACCTTGCAATTCCCATGAAATTTGTTATTTTAAACTGCCTGTTTTTTATTGCCAATTTTTTTTTAGAGAAACCTGCAGGAGATCTGCGCGTTTATATATTAAGCATACGGGGAGAAGAAGTTTTACACATGTGCCGCTGTTAGGCGAGCACAGACCACGGCCAACACCGCCACAGGGTGCGGCACCTACTACACCGAAAACAGACTACTCTCTCAGCAACCCACACCTACACTAAATTGAAATTAGAATTATTTCGGTTAGCTTTCACAAAAATTTGTGTTTGCTTCTGTTGACCAACACTAAATGTGTAATACTCGGCAAAGCATTTGCTGACATGTTTCTAGCCTTTGCCGTGTATTTCGAAGACACGGTAAACAATCGGATTCCAGTAGTTGCATGCATGTAAAAAGAGCATGCAACAGAAATACAGAATAGAACACACGTACATCGTAATGGTGGATATCGTTGTCGGCAATCTGCACCAGAAAATGGTTGGCGCGAACGCGGCACCTGTTCCCCACGGTCCCAAATCCCGGCCGCGTCGGGAACTTCTCCGCCCTGCTCGACACCGGCGGCAGAATCCCAGGCGAAGCCACCACTGCGGTCGGGTCTTGAGATTGACGAAGTCACTACAGGCGACTCGCTGTCGACGGGAACGTCGCCTCCCAATGAAGAAAATTTCGCCTAAATGAGAAATATCAACGTCAAATCTATGATTTGAACTCTGTTGAGCTGAGGTACAACCACAGTCCTAACCATCCTACCACAGGAGGTTCTCTAACGCGCATGCAATCTCTCGTTCTGTAGCAGCAAGTGATGCAGTGGGTGAATTTTTTCATACTAGTAATTATTGACTAATCAATGCCCTCTGTAAATGAAAATGTCATTACTTTTGTCTCGGTTAGTATTAGACTAGTCATAGTGGGAGTAACTAAGGTACATAGTGGGAGTAGTAACATGCAACCACATGCAATGCCACATAGACATTTTGGTGACATGACATGTCATTAAATGAGGAATGAGAGTCTTATGGTAATATAGGTAGTTACCGTAACATCACACACCCCAAGACAAAATGTGTATATAACCTAATAAATAAGCTACTGCATGACACCACATATAAGTTACTACCCACTATAGAGATAGTAACATAGACTAGTAACATATGCATGTTACTACTCTATGTTACTCCCCACTATGAGCAGTCTTAGTGGTCTTTTATAAAAGCAAAAATGTATATTTGATAATGACTTTTTATGCAAAAACGAAGGGAGTATGTTCTCTAAGAGTTCATCAAATTTTGTTTTCTGATGTGATCCTCACAAAAAAGACAAATTTGAATAACAAAATCGAGTGAATGCCCAGTTAGAGACGCACTACTGGGATTTTTGTGTACCCCAAAGTAAAACACATTTGTTAAAGAAATTATGCATTCTTAATTAGAAATCTACAAAAAAAAATCATATCTTCCTTAAAGTTTTAAAATATGATTGTCAATTTTCCTTTTTGATATGGCGAGCTAACTGGAGCTCCATACGTAACACACTCGATGAGATTGCATCCATTAATCAGTAAAAGGACGCTTTCATGAAAGGTTACTTCGAGTTCTCGTCCCAATACGGGGCTTGCTTGCACGCAACGCCAGATCAGGAGATCTCGGTTATTGCGCGTGGAGGTTTAGGAGTAAGTTGCTTTTATCTTTTTCAAAAACTAATATCAAGATTAATATTTTTGAAATGTTCGTCCAAATTATGAACCATTTTATATATTGTGTTCCTCGAGTCCATATCCCGAAATAAAGATCACCTGTTGTATTTCATCTTACTGGTGTATGGTACATGACGCTACTAACCCATCGGAGGAAGAACTGATCCGGCAGAAGAGGTGGAAGATATAGACATGGTTGTGTATGGCTAGCCTAGTGGCATGATTGTAATAGTGGGCTTCCGCAATAATGTAATAAGTTAGAGGGCTAAAGTGTAATAGTGGGCTCTTGAGGAGTAGAAGTGGGCAGTCCAAGTGTTTGAGGGTTAGAGAGGAAAGTGCACTAGGCCTTTTCCAAACTGCCATTAGATATTTCCCCCTCCTTCACAAAGGAGAGAGAACTCCCCAAACTACCTTTGTATTGCCATCTCACTTACTATATAAAGATATAAAGAGCACCATCCCTCATGAGGAGTACACTTGGTGGCTTGTTCCCACACCCACTCCTCATTTTCCCCCTATGAGAGTGAAGAGAGAGAGACGAGCGGATAGGGGAGGTCGGTTGAGTTGGGCCGCTGCCTCGCCCTCGCCTCGCGCGGGCGGAGCGCCGATGTGCCGCCGCCACTGCGCCGCGGCATCGCAGCACCATCCGACTTGCACCGTCCAAAATCCTAGCCGAACCACCGGCCGAAATCCTCGTTGGAGTTGGGCACCTCGCCAGACCACCGGTCGAAATCATCGCCTAAGTTGGAACCTCGCCAGAGACGAGAAGGATTGTCTTGGGGTTGTCGGGTCTACCTCGACTCTCCCGTGCACCCGCTTGGTGGTACTCGACCACCTTGACGATCGGCCTCGACCACGACAACCGGTCGCGCACAACTACATCAACCTTCGGACGCTGAGAGAGGATCAAGAAGCTCGAAGGATCTCGCCGATCCGAGTAGGAAAGAAGTAGAGGCGCGCTCCGACACCATATCAAAGGTCTCACCCGAAGAGCGTAAGGACCCAACTCGGGACACCCCCTTAATGTCGGACATCTAGGTGTGCGGCAACCACTAACTCACTTTATGAACTGTTTAGTTTAAGTCATTATGTTTGCTTCATTGTTTTCCTACAGTGCTATCTGCATAGACAATCTCAATCAGGTGATGGGTAAGTTCATGATACGTTTCTAACGTATCTATAATTTTTGATGTTACATGCTTGTTTTATACATATTGCTACATGTTTTACATACACTTCACACCATTATTAAGCTTTTTCTGTAACTAACCTATTAACAAGATGCCACAGTGCTAGTTTCTGTTTATTATGTCTGTGCATTGCAGAAAAGGTCCAAAAACCAAAGTGCTCAGAAAAATCCCAAAAAATTCCATAAATTCTATTTCGCCAGAATACTCCGTGAGCCAGAAGGACAAGTCCGGGGAGGCCCGCAGCCTCCTCGCCAGGGCTCGGCGCGGCCTGGAGGTGGGTGGCTCCGAGGGGTGGCGTGGTCGACTCGTGCACCCCCTCGCGTTGCCCTTTGGCCTATTTATTGCCTCCACAGAGAAAACCCTAGAACGTTCGACGATTTTCCCGAATACGACTCCGTGCTCCGCCGCCATCCGAAACCCTAATTCGGGGGACAGAAGTCTCTGTTCTGGCACCCTGCCGGGACGGGGAAGTGCCCCCGGAGCCATCTTCATAGCCATTGCTGCTTCCCATGATGAGGAGGGAGTAGTTCTCCATCGAGGCTGAGGGCTCTACCGGTAGCTATGTGGTTTATCTCTCTCTCCCATGGTGTGATCTATATGTGATCATGAGCTTTGTAATCTAGTTGAATCCATAGATGTTACTCTTCATAATCTTATGAATATGCTACTCAAGTGGTTTTATTAATGTAAACTCCGGAGTCACCTTTGTCCCACGGTGCGAAGTTGACAGTGTGCGCACTGTGTGTGACTCTTTGGATTAAAGATTATGCGAATACTTGCCATGAGTTGTTCTTGTGTTGGATGTCTCTATGAAATTGTGGCGTTTGTTTAGTACTATTTTGGGGCGCTCATAGTGACATCGTGGGGTGCCCTAGAGGTGGAATACAGACTTAAGGCGTGCTTTTATAGCCCTACGCAGTGGATTGGTGTTCGTTATCCAACGGGAGAATAGTTTGGAGTAGCAGAGTGAAGAGGAAGTATTTATGTATTCAATTATATTATTATTGTTGAGAGTGTCCACTAGTGAAAATATGATCCCTAGGTCTTATTTCCAAGCATTGAAACGCCGTTTACAACCAGTTCTGCTACATGTTTGCTTGCTGCCATTTTTATTTCAGATTGCAATTACCACTTATAATCATCCATATCACTTGTATTTTAACATCTCTTCGCCGAACTAGTGCACCTAATAATGCATGTAAAATGCATACATGAACTTTGCCGTGTGGGACCACCTCTTTTATTCCTCGTGGCTCTGATGCCGTCCGTTTTGATCTCTGTGGCTTCGTCTTGACCTAAAAACGTCTATAAAAATAGTCCCCCGAGGAGTTTCGCGAGGAGGCGGCGGAGAAACACAAAACCACGAAACACAGAGTCAGAAGGCTGCCGCCGGAGGAGATCGGAGGGGGGAAACGCCGCCGGAATCACCTCCGGAGGGCTCCACCCCCCTCCAGCGTGTTCATCATCAACATCTACAGCAAGATCATCTCCATCTTCTCCAACATCTCCACCATCATCACCATGATGAAGGGGGAGTAGTCCACCCCCTGGACTTTGGGTTTGTGGTGGTAACTTGATCCAATCTCTCTATGTATGATCATTGTTGAAGTCCATATGATGTGCCTTGCATGATTATGGAACTATCTTTGTAATTCCTATGGTGGATATTGTGGTATGAGATGATATTATGTTATGCATTTACCGTCATGTTGGGATTTCTATGGTTTGTCATACTTTGGAGATATTCTATGATACATGTGATGGTTTGATTTATGCATAATGCCTTGTTTATCCTTGTCATGAGGTGATTGACACCACCAAGTGTGGATAGATGAGAGAGATGTGGTCATGCACACGAAATATGAATCATTGCACTAGTGTTTAGAATATTGTCCATTATGAAGTATGATGTATGTAGGTACGGGATGGCCGATGTGACAACGGCATATGTATTGAGTGACATGTGAAATACAGCCCAACATCCTTTATCTGGGGTAAAAAGGAAGAGTATGATGTGGGAGTGACAGCAACCACGCTAGCCTTACGAGGGTGACCTAGCAACACAAATGAGTACTTCTTTCAACTATGTGTTTTAGGACATGTAGCCGTCATAGAAGTTTACCATTAAAACATGACAATTGTGTGTACTTTTTATCTATAACATGATAATCACCATAGATGGGAGAGAGGATTGAGTGAACCCATGAACCCATGTCCATTGTTCCTATAAGAGAAAACCTTTGTCTTGTCCTCTTGCATTGAAGAGGATTGGGACACTTTTACATTCTTGTTTTGTTACATTAAACTTCCATCCATTAAATCAACCATCTTGTTCTTTAAACCTGTTTAGTGCATAATCAACTAAAACTTGTGACACTTTAGTTGTAGGGAATAGATAACTTTTCCTTCTTGCTCCTGCGGATCGATACCTACTTCCACATTGAGAGGTGCTACAGTGATCCCCTGCTCTTGGGGGTTATCAAGTACTTTTCTGGCGCCGTTGCCGGGGAGCGTAGCGCTTAAGTTTCTATTCTTGTGTGCACTAAACTTTAAATTTATTTTTGTTATATCTTGCAATCATTTAAGATTGGGGAGGATACTATGCCTCATATATATGATGATTACAATGATGATTATGAATGTTTTACTCCCACTATTACTAAGAAGGATTTTACTTATGTGGGGAGTACTAATACTTTTATACTTGTAGATCATGAAAGACATGCTTTATGTCATAATTATATTGTTGAATTCATTCATGATGCTACTGAAAGTTATTATGAGAGGGAAAACATGGTTCTAAACATTTCAGTATTATTACGTTTCCTCTCTTTAAGTTCAAAGTCTTGAAATTGCTCTTGTTTTATCTTCCTATGCTACTTGCTTTGTGTTTCAATGATTTATTTTCTTACAAGATCCCAATGCATAGGAAGTGGGTTAGACTTAAAAGTGTTTCATATTTTTCTCTTGATGCTCTCTTTTGCATTTGAATTCTTGTTCCTATGTGAGCATCATTAAAACTATCATGGCTGTCCAGAAAACAGATTCCTAAGCTTCACTGCAAAAAATGTTAAAAATCACAGAAAAGGAATTTTGACCTGAAATTTTACGACAGCAATCTTCAGTTATTAATACACATTTTATTAGTTCAAAATTTTCTGATTTGAGCAACGTAAGTGCCTCTGAAAATTCACTCTTTACGGGCTGTCCAGTTTTTGACAGATTCTGTCTTTATTTTGCATTACTCTCATTACTTGTGTTTTGTGTAGTTCTATTGATCAAAGAGCAATGCACAACCATAGTAACAGTAGCTAATGTTTAGAATCAACTCATGATATGTCTTTGCTGTACCTATGAGGATTTAATTTATGGAGACACTAACCCCTCTAATCAAGTTTTATGTTGAGTTTTGTGTAAAGAGAATTTTCAAGTGGAAGAGTTGAGGGTGATAAACAATGATCAAGAGGGACAAACACTCAAGATTGGGGATGTTACCCCTAGACTTACCCAACATATGTCAAATAAGTACAACAATTTAAGCTTGGGGATGTCAAGCCACCTCACTCCAACCATCTTGATACCAAGTAAGTAAGCCTAGCTATATGGTTATAAAGAAAACGCTTTACGGGAGGCAACCCGGTTGTTTTTATTTGTGATTTTCTTTGTGTCCTCTTGATGTAACAAGAGACTTTGTTTAGTTTAGTTTCTGGAATTTTTAATAAAGTGCCAAGTTTTACTCATTTTGGTTTGAAGAAGTTGCTTATAGCGTTCGGAGATTTTATTCCTGCACGAATCTGTGCACGGTATGATTTTTAATTCTTATTCTGTAACTCCGAATGAGCTCATATTTGAACTGTAGTTGTAACTTTTTATCCTCTGTATGCATGAATTGTTTCGGATTTTTTTGACAAATTTTAGTAGGGTAGAAAAATACGTTTTGCTGCTGCTGTTTTTCTGGACAGATTCTGTCCCATTTTGTTTGATGCATACTTTGAACTTTTAACTTGAATCTTTTTTATCCAATTGAGTTTATGAGTAGGCATACAACATTATACACTTTCTGGACATTCATATGAATTTTTTTCTAAGGATTATATGCAGCAAGAAATTTATTTGTTTATCACTACTAATGCACCCACAGAAAAAGAAATGGGAGAAACGGTGTTTTAAAGTTTTTCACAGGGATTAGAAGAGATGTACCAAGAGCTATCCAAGGATTGTGAAGACCATAAGCTTGGTGATATGAAGACAACCCCACTGGACCTACACACTGTCGATTTGCACACGTCTAACTTCTGTTTTTCGATAAAAACACTTTATCGCATAAATTTGTAGCGTCTTTTTGTTTGTTTTGATTTTTATTTTGTGAGACCACCACACTATCATTTATATATGAGAGAGCTACTGGAAACGCTACAACAGGGCCCCCTCTACAGCAACTCATTCATCCGTATCTAAATGTCCATATAAGCGTTGCTAACGACTATACCAACGGATGATTATGCGTTGCCTTATCTGGCGTTGCAAAGACACAATGCAACGGATATAGGTGCGTTGGTAACCAGTGGTATAACCGTTGCAAGAATAGCTACAAATGTGAGGCAACAATTGTATGCGTTGGTAGAGATATGGTATACGGATTGAAAATCTATTATATTATTAAGACAACAAACATTGGACGGCTCAGATTTGACATGATTTCACGCTACAAAGGAACGGCTTGGATTTAAAAGGAAAAGTTAAGAAGGATCCACGTCTATTAAGGTCAATCGGGAGAGTCGTGCGGCTAATACAAGAGACATAATCAATCATGTCTCCTCCATGGGAATATACATAGCCATGGCATCCCCTTACGGAACGTAGCGCATATGCATCAGATTGGAAACTTCATGGCAGCCAAAAGTAGTAATCCCATCGTGGAGCGGTTCCTCGACATGTGCCGCAAGCAGACCCGAGTGCCATACAAAAGGTAATAAAACCAAACCCTAGGCGGCTAGGCAAGGGCAATGAGGTTGTGCCGGGAGGAGCGGCACACAGTCGGCAAAAGGAGCGCTGCTACGATTACGATTCGAATTACATGCATGTTGACGCGCAGGCAGACCATCAATCCCTGACGATAGACATGGATACATATCTATACAGAGGTCGATGATGTTCGGTTCAATCAGCAAATCGAAGATCGTACAGCAGCACGCCCAGGATATGAAGGCCCCTCATCCAGATGAAATATTCAAGTAATGCTGAAATCCCCAGGTAATTGCAGGCTGCAATCTTCATGTGTGTTAAGATCTTCTCATCCCACGCTTGCAGTTTTCTCACGAACAATCAATCAAAAAAGGTCAGCAAGCACCTTCGGAAGAAGGAATCTAACGGTAGTGGCACGGTGGCCAGATCAACGGCGGAACATCTCTAAGGGCGGAGTCGGCGGAAGTATTTGCTGGCGCTAATGAACGAGAAAAATCAGCATCGTGAAGCGAGCGGACTGCCCTGCGCAACGAACTCCAGTAGCCTGTCCTAGCAAAGGAAAACGAGCTTGATAACTGATTTTTCCATACGGAGCATTCTCGACGAAGTTAGAGTTTCAAGCCTCGCCATTGACGCATGGAGTCCTGGCCGTGTCAATGCGCACGTCGTAAAAGTCGACCTTGAAGATACCAAGACTAATGTTTTTCGTCTCTTTGCGGGTTTCTATCACTAGGCTACGACAATGGAGGTGAATCACGGTCCAAGTGGGCTTCCGGCGGGAGAGGCAACAATGACGAGCTGCAAGGCTCCGACAAGATCTTTGGCCGCGGCAATGGTGGTGCAACACGGTGAAAGAGGGCTGCCAGCGGGAGCGGCAATAACTGCGCACAGCTTCGACGAAATTCTTGGCCACGCCAAGTCGCCAATGGAGGAGCAGCACGAGGAGCAGACACAATGGCGACCTGCACGGACCTAAATTGTGCTTCCTATCAATCTTACTGCGTGGCCCCTCCACTTCCTCTGACTCCTGTCCATGGCGAGCGGCAGCAACAACCAGGCCAGCAACGGCACCAACAACAGCGAATTGCCTCCTCAATTCAGTGGCTAATCGATTAGGTCGACACTCTCTCTGATATGTCTATTTTTCCTACTTGGAAAACTAGACCAGGCAAAATTAGATAGAAAGTATCTCCAATATATACAGTTATATCCTGATTAATATCTCTTCGTTCATCTTTCTTGGTGGAAATTTAGCTTCATGCGATAGCATGCAGGTATCATGTGATTGCAGTCTAACCAAGACAAATTTGTTTTTCCTGATCCTCAGTTCTCTGCTAGGGAAGCCAAGCCAACGCCCAGATTCTATTCTGCTAATCAAGCGCCTTATGTCTTGCATCAGGTCGAAATTTTATACCTCCGGTAAGACAGCCTACCCATCAACTATTGCTATTTTCTCGCTACGAAATAGCTATGCATGCAAGCTTCACTTTCTTATACATCAGATTACAGGACGTGCAGATTAGAAGTACTACTATGTCAAAACTCAAGTTATGGTTTCGATGTTTATGCACAGAAACGCCTGATAGATTGCTTGAAGTGGAGTTTTTTGTTGCATGATCGAACCAGGTAAATTCTATGAGTTGTAGAAAATCACTCTTTATCACCCCGTATCCCTTCATGTGTGAAGGTGTGTACAAAATATTACGGTGGTCATGGAGCTTGAAAAATAGTGAAGCCACTACTGATGCCTTTACGTTCATAGAGACATCGTCTAGCATATATAAGTATGAGAACATGTATGTGAAATACGCATGTTGGACATATTTGCATCATTGATCGAGGAACGCAAAGTTATACCAGCGTAGATGATGAATCATATTCTACAACTCTTTATTAGTTTAACAAATTTGGTAAAGTCTACTTTGGAGATTCATCATAGTAGTAAAAATGGGAAATTTAGTTCCTGTAGGAAAATCAAAATAAGAATGAAACAAATATTTGTTATTTTGGTTACATGAGAATGGCAGATAAAATCCAAGAAATTAATACCCTATTTTCTGAATAATTTTTTTACGCCAATTAGTAGTATGACTTAGAATCCAACTGCATTAATATATGAAATCAGAAATAATAAGTGAAGGGAAAAAAGTGTTTTTCATGCAAATTAAATAAAAAATAATGAGAGGTATGTAGTGACAGAGGACAAATTTGAACGACGAAAATGTGATACACTATAAAGAATCCAAGAGTATATGCATGCACTAGGGGCGATGGCATTCATACCATTTTTGTATGAGAAAGTAGGGAGGTCGGGAGGAAAAAAATTAAGGTGCACATTTCCATGAAGTGGGGTCCGTTGATATAATGCACAACAACAAAAACTTGGTACACCAAGAAAGGCAAAGAGTATATTCTTGGATTGCGGTGATAACAAAATATAACTGTCTAACTAACAACACCTAAATCTCAATTTTAATACAGATATTTAAAAAAAATGCGTGTCATACATGTCGTAGAATATCTAGCCGCGCAAATGCGCGGGTCACCCTGCTAGTTCTATTTAATACATTAAATTCTTGACGGGATGGTTTGATTGGTTTGGAAGATTGTAGAAGTTTTTCTCAGCGAGTGCACATAGTTCATAGGTGACATACTACGACACACAAATTATAGAATAGGAATGCATTTCGATAAAAAACTCCATATATATTATTAGAATCAGCATTCGATACATGAAAATCATCTGAAGAGTAGACCGTTTACAATTTTACATCAAGATATCATATTCTACCTAGTCCTATATATACATATATCCATTCTAATATTTTCCAACAATTCCAAAGCTGATATCTGAATATAGAAAGTCTTCTCACGCATGCGACCTGCATATACAAAAGGTTTCTTTTCAGTATCAAAGTGGAAAACAACAGTGAAGCATGTAGTGAATTAACTTGCTAAAATAATTGTAGGTATACTCACCCTGGCAGCACACCAAAGCTAATTCTCAGCGTGCAAGGCATTTTGCTGTCCTCTGCATTTGATATGTTAGATTCTCTTGCAAGGAAAAGTAATACTAGCTGTTATGTACGTTATGGGAAACCATAATATAGAAAATAAATTTGGTGTAATTGACCAAACGCATGAAGATCCAGCACAAGAAATGATAAACAAAAAGGATATTGGCATGTTCCAGAGTAACATAAGGGAATAGTGATGAATGGCAAAACAGAAAAATGCAATACCTCTGACAAATCTTCTCCAGTCCCCTTGGATCAGATACAAGGTCTTGAACACAGATTTTCATTTTGTCTTTTGATGGTTAAAATCAAGAGAAGCAATTCTAGCTTGGGCATCTTTAGTACGCATTCCATGAGCTGTACGGCCTGTATTCAACTATACACATTCAGCTGGTAACTTTCCTTGGAACTTCTACCATGAGCTCTAAAATATTATCATACCCTGTAGAACAAAAAATCATTCATTGCAAGGAAAAATTAATACTTCAAAAATAGTGATGATGCATTTATACTTTAAGAGTTACCATTGTGGAAAGGACGATTGTCTATCTATGATTATAAAATGTAAAGGTAATTATCAAAACTTGGAAGTGCTTTAACCAATGTAAGGAAACCTAGCCACTTAAACAAATTAGAATGGCTACCGGCTGCATGGATTTTTCTTTCTTTCACATCTTAATAATATCCTCTGTCTACGCACAAAATAATATACCACGAGACAAATTAACTGGATCCAATTATTATCTGATGTGCGCATTATCCGATCCAATTATTATCTGATGGGCTTGTCGCACATCTGAAGCTACAATGGATATTCATTCTGCAAAAAATGCAACAGTTGTGCTTATTTAAAGATGCGTATACAAAACTAAAAATGGTTCCAGTTTGACAAAAACAAATAGATGAGCCAGCAGCCAGCTATACTGAATTTGAATCATACATAATCATCTTTAACTGAGAAAGTGAAGCAACCAGCCTGTTGGTCTCCAGCAGTGCGAAGGGTGAATTCCTTGTGTATGTGCTCTCTGCATACGCTGTCAGGTTTGGTCATACAATTTACACAATGAGCGAATAGTGTAAAATCAGTATCGGTGAACAAAATAGAGCCTACCTCAATTGATGAGTATCGGGCGATGCAACAAGGTTGCAAAAACATATTACAAAAAATGGTGAACGGATCAAACCAAGGGAAAACGAGAAAGAAAATTGAAACAGGAAAATGAGAAATTGTACGCTGGATTGTCGGACCTTCCTCGTGCGCTCAGTGCCCAAACTCAGCGCCGTCCCTCAGCGAAAGATCGGGATCTCGTGGTACGAGAACAGCTAGCCAACCCAAAACCAATGTCGAGGCAGTCCTTCAGCACCTCCAATTGCACCTTGGTCAGGCTACTCTTCATCCGCACCGGGCCGCTGCTAGAGGCAAACGCCGCCTCGAACATCACGACCACTTTTGAGACCTGAGCTCTCCTTGAACAGGACATTGTAGATCGCCGATGCCGGTAACCGATCTAGGGTTAGGTGCGTGATAGGTTACAGGAAGTGGATACATGATATGATGGTAGGAACGGAGAGGGAAAACTGATAGGAGGTAGGATCTGGGAACCTCAGCGGCCAAGCTTGTCGCTAGCAGAAGATTGTAGCGGGGGCGGAAGGAGGAGACGAGCGTCGGCGGCTAGGAGATGAGGAGGAGATCGATGAGAAACTCACGTCAAAGGATGAGATGGGAATAGAAAAAATGATGTGTAAAGAGGCCCACTCACGTCGTGCTAACTTCCTCCAAAAAAAAAAAAAACAATTCCCGCGCCTCTCCACGTTTAGCGCCAGACCCAAATTTCTAATGTGCGGGAAGTTGTTCGCGTGTAGACGATAAATCAGGTAACGGATAGAATCTGCTACGCATACATCTGTATCTACATAAAAATATCCTACGCATATGAAACAGCGTTGCAGAGTACATGTTGCTATAGGATGGATTTATGTTGGATGCTATTATTAGATTAGAAAAAGGGATGTTGGAGTTAATTTTAAAAGATACATATAGTTGCATGATTCATGAACTTGTTAATGAGTAATAATTTGCAAGTATTTTATCAACAACTATCTTTTATTCATGTTTTGATGCTGAATATTATTTTACCTTGTTTAACATGGACTGGTTAGTTCTATGGACACTCATGCATGCATTTAGATGGTCAACTTTCTCCCTCTTGCTAGCCCAAAAATTCCAACAAGTAAAAACTTGTTTCCAACACCTTCAACCAAAGTTTTTCCAGTGAGTCCACCATATCTACCTATTAGCTTTATGCTATTCCGAGTATGTTTATCATGATATTTGTGTTATCTATACCTCTGAATGAAAATGCTTATGTTGTTGATTGTTATGAGAAAAGTGGTTATAGAGCTCTCTCGAACTTGATGCACACTTTACTTTCATTGCATAGATAAAACATGACCCATTGTGATTAAAATTATGATGTTGTGGGCTTGACAAATGTCTTTGGTTGAAAGTTAGCTCATATGTGCTGTCACATGACAAGCTTTCAACATGCACTTCATTTCATTTAATTGATATCATGTACTTTTGTTTATGGATGCTTACCATGGGTGAAATAAATGTGGAAATGAAGTAGGTTTAAATGAGTTTGTATAAATGGTTAGAGAGATGCCTGGGCCGCTAATCTAAGCCATGCATCATTCATGGTGGAAATTTATTTAATGCTATGGTGAAACTTCTGTGATACACCTTACAATAAAAAGCTATCTAATGGTAAATAAAAAGGGTGTTGAGATTGTTCAATGTGTTTGTTTGTCTTGTCATTTTGATATCGGCTTGTTCCATATCCTGGGACAAGAGGTACCCCACTTGATGCTCTTAATGATACTATTATTACTTACAATGATATTTAACTTGAACTTGCTTTGTTTCCCAAGTTGAGTAACACATGGAGTAGGTACTTGTATTCAAGGGGCATGAGACTTTCAACCTGTACTTTGTCAAGCACACTACTCATATTTGCTTTCACTTTAAACTTAATCATTCAAGATGCTATGATAGGGGAATGAGAGCTTGACACCAAGGATTACCACATTACAATCATTAACTTAAGTATAGAAGTTCAGAAGTTAGATGAAACTTACTCATGCTTTACCTCTACTCATATATATCTTTGCAAAGTGTCCACCTTTTATATTCAGATTTTCATCAATACTCTATGGCCATTATAGGATGTTCTTTCTTCTCATTATGCATACATGTGGTCCATAGTACTTTCTTTTATGTTACACTTTGTGAATTATCATTGAACATCCTTGCATTGAATACTTGATATCACTTCATAATCTATCTTGCACATTGCTACTCCTTTTAAGAATGAATCATTTGACTCTATGTAGCAATAGTAATCATCTTTGATATCCATTGTTAGTATTAAATTGCAAAGTCCATGTTAGTTTTATCACCTTCATACTCGAGGACGAGTATTGGTTAAGCTTGGGGATGTTGATGCATGTAAAATGCATACATTAACTTTGCACTATATTACTTATATTCCAATCATATTTGCATCATATAAGGGTTATATCAATGTTTTATAATGATTTTTGGAATATTTCATGATTTTCCTATTTTTATGGAATTAACCCTGCGCAACCAGAAAACCCCTTTTTCCATGTTTTTGACTTTCAGGGACTAAACGACGTCCAAATGACCTAATATTTATGGGGCCCAATATTTGGAAATAAGAAGATGTACGAGCCAAGGATCCGCGAAAAAGGAAGTCCGAGGAAGAAAATAGATGGTCCCACGCGGCCAGATTCCTTGGCTGTGTGGAACCACCTCTTTTATTTCTCGTGGCTCCGATGCTGTCCGTTTTGGTCTCCGTGGCTTCGTCGTGACCTAAAAATGTCTATGAAAATAGTCCCCTGAGGAGTTTCGCGAGGGGGGAAACCCAGAGTCAGAATGCTGCCGTCGGAGGAGATCGGAGGGGGGAAACGCCACCGGAATCACCTCCGGAGGGCTCCAGCCCCCTCCGGCGTGTTCATCATCAACATCTACAGCAAGATCATCTCCATCTTCCCCAACATCTCCACCATCATCACAATGATGAAGGGGGAGTAGTCCACCCCCTGGACTTTGGGTTTGTGGTGGTAACTTGATCCAATCTCTCTATGTATGATCATTGTTGAAGTCCATATGATGTGCCTTGCATGATTATGGAACTATCTTTGTAATTCCTATGGTGGATATTGTTGTATGATATGATATTATGTTATGCATTTACCGTCATGTTGGGATTTCTATGGTTTGTCATACTTTGGAGATATTCTATGATACATGTGATGGTTTGATTTATGCATAATGTCTTGTTTATCCTTGTCATGAGGTGATTGACACCACCAAGTGTGGATAGATGAGAGAGATGTGGTCATGCACACGAAATATGAATCATTGCACTAGTGTTTAGAATATTGTCCATTATGAAGTATGATGTATGTAGGTACGGGATGGCCGATGTGACAACGGCATATGTATTGAGTGACATGTGAAATACAGCCCAACATCCTTTATCTGTGGGTAAAAAGGAAGAGTATGATGTGGGAGTGACAGCAACCACGCTAGCCTTACGAGGGTGACCTAGCAACACAAATGAGTACTTCTTTCAACTATTTGTTTTAGGACATGTAGCCGTCATAGAAGTTTACCATTAAAACATGACAATTATGTGTACTTTTTATCTATAACATGATAATCACCATAGATGGGAGATATGATTGAGTGAACCCATGAACCCATGTCCATTGTTCCTATAAGAGAAAACCTTTGTCTTGTCCTCTTGCATTGAAGAGGATTAGGACACTTTTACATTCTTGTTTTGTTACATTAAACTTCCATCCATTAAATCAACCATCTTGTTCTTTAAACCTTTTTAGTGCATAATCAACTAAAACTTGTGACACTTTAGTTGTAGGGAATAGATAACTTTTCCTTCTTGCTCATGCGGATCGATACCCTACTTCCACATTGAGAGGTGCTACAGTGATCCCCTGCTCTTGGGGGTTATCACCTATACACCTAACAAGTGTATTGGGTGTGTTGGGGACACAAGAGACTTCTTGTATCTTAATTGCAGGGTTGCTTGAGAGGGATATCTTTGACCTCTACCTCCCTGAGTTCGATAAACCTTGGGTTATTCACTTAAGGGAAACTTGCTGCTGTTCTATAAACCTCTGCACTTGGAGGCCCAACACTGTCTACAAGAATAGAAGTGTGCGTAGACATCAAGCTCTTTTCTGGCGCCGTTGCCGGGGAGGTAAGGTAAAGGTACTCACATCCTCTGGCTACTAAGCTATTTTCTAGCACTGTTGCCGGCGTGTGAGTGCTCGAAGGTATTTCCTTTAGATCCTGCAGTTTATCTTTTTGTTTCTTGTTTTTATTTCACTAGTTAGGCTTAATGGAAAACAACAACAAAATTAGAGAGCTTTATGAAATTTATCTTGAGTTAGGACATGATGTGTTTGAAGAGAAAATTAAAAAACCTATGGAAAATTACTTGCATGATGGTAGCAATGTTATTACTATAAATTCTTTGAACACCATTATTGCTAATGCTATGGAAAAGTCTAAGCTTGGGGAAGCTGGTTTTGATGAATATGATATTTTTAGTCCCCCAAGTTTTGAGGAGAAAATTTTCTTTGATGATACTTTGCCTCCAATTTATGATGATTATAATGATAGTGGTATTTTGGTGCCACCTACTATGGAGGATAAAGTTTATTATGATTATACTATGCCTGCAATTTATGATGATTACAATGATGGTTGTGATAGTTTTACTCCCACTATTACTAATAAATTGATTATGCTTATGTGGAGAGTAATGATACTTTTATGCATGTGGATCATGATAAGAATGCTTTATGTGATAGCTATATTGTTAATTTTGTTCATGATGCTACTAAAATTATTATGAGAGAGGAAAATATGGTTGTAAAATTTCATGTTACTAAAACACCTCTCTTTATGACGAGGTTTTGAGCTTTCTCTTGATTTTTTTTATTTGATGGTTACTTTAAACCTACTGGTCATTATGAGAGAGGGAGACATGGCTTCACATATCACAATAATATTAAGTCTCCTCTCTTTTGTTGAAATTTTGAAGTTGCACTTGTTTTGCCTTCCTATGCCATTGGCTTCATGCTTCAATAATTTATTTTCTTACAAGATCCTTTGCATAGGAAGTGGGTTAGACTTAAATGTGTTTATTTGCTTTTGCTGCTCTCTTATATTCAACTCTTATATCTATGAGGCATCATTAAATTATCATGCCTAGCTAAAAGGCTTTAAAGAAAAGCGCTTGTGGGAGACAACCCATGTTATTTTATTTTCTGCAATTTTCTTTTATTGAGTCAAGGAGCTTGTCTACTTCTGTAACAACTCCTTGTATCTTTTATTTATCTTTTTGTTGTGCCAAGAAAAGTCTCTAATGATAAGATGATGCTAGATTTGGATTACTGCGCAGGAACAGATTTCTGCTGTTCACTGTACGAAAATCCTAAATTCATAGAAACGTGATTTAAATCTGCAAATTTTTGTGCATAATCCTGATATATGTATGCATCTTTCGTTAGTTCAACGTTTTTCGATCTGAGCAACGTAAGTGCCTCGGAAAAATTCGTCTTTATGGACTGTTCTGATTTAGACAGATTCTGTCTTTTATTTTGCATTCTCTCTTTTACTAGTGTTAAGTGGATTCTTTAAGTGGAAGAGCTTCACATAAGGCTAGTAACAGTAGTTAATGTTTAAAATGATGGTCATGTTTGCGTCTTTACAGAACATGTGAGTTTTTGATTTGATGCACTAACCCTCTAATGAGAATTATGTTGAGTTTGGTGTGAAGGAAGTTTTCAAGGGTCAAGAGAGAAGAGTGATATAATAGGATCAAGAAGAGTGAAAAGCTTAAGCTTGGGAGGCTCCCATGGATCTCCTCAACATATTTCAAGAAGACTCAAGCGTCTAAGGCATCCCCTTCTTCATCGACAAAATTATCAGGTCATCTCTAGTGAAACTATATTTTAATTTCTTCACATCATATATGCTGTTCTTGGAGCGTCAGTGTGCTTTTACTTTCAATTTGTCTTTGTTTTATTCTCTGGTCACTACAATGCTTGATCACGACACTCTTATTTGGGAGAGAGACACGCTCCGCTTTTTCATTAGAATACTCCTATTCTTCACTTATACTTGTTGAGTATTCCTGTCTAGCGCTGTTAAGCTTTTAGCTCTTGTTTTCATGTATCTCTTATTCAGAGCTATTAGTTCTTTTAAAGAAAGTACTCTCTTGCTTCACTTATATTTGTTTGGAGAGTTGTTTAAATAAGTTGATTGGTGTTTGGTTGGAACAGAAAATGTTGCATGTGGTAAATGGTATAATGGAAAAGGCTTACATACTCTTGTAGATCACTATCTTGGATAATTTGATACTTGTCAATTGTTTTGAGTTACCAAGTAGGTCATGTTTAAACTTTTGCATCATGTAAGTAAAGCCCATTAGTGGAGAACTACCGTAAAGCTTGTTGAAATTTGGTTTGCATAAGCGGTAATTCTAAGGTCTAGATATTTTCTAGTAAAAGGGTTTGGTTAACAAGGAAGACAGTGTGGAGTCTTATAATCTTTGCAATATGTTTGTCATATAATTCTTGTGTACCGGTTGATAGTCTGTGTTTGCTTAAATAACCTTGCTAGCCTAAACTCTGTACTGAGAGGGAATGCTTCTCGTGCATCCAAATCCTTGAGCCAAAATCCATGCCATCTGTGTCCACCATAACTACCTATATGTGGTATTTTCTTGCCACTCCAAGTAAATTTTTCATGTGCTACCTTTAAACTATTCAAAATTGTTACTACTCCTTTTTGTGTCAATGTTTACCAAGCTCATGAGGAGTGGTGGATGTCTCTATTTCACTTGTCAAACAGACTTTACCTCCAGACTAGCGGCATATACATCCGCTTATCTATTAATTTTGCAAAAAGAGCTGGCAAAGGGATGCCCAGTCCCAATTAATTACAACTTTAACCGCTTAATCTCTTCACATTTTGTCAACTGAATACTCAGTGAAACATCTGCATGTGTAAACAAAAGAGAAAGAGGGATGATCTGCCTTGCTGGTAGAAATAACGTCCTTCATGGGAGCCGCTCTTAAAAGTCTGGTTGGCAGGGGTCATATTGTACTTTCCACTACTGATTCGTTGACAATTAACACACACCTCTCAAAACTTAATTTTTACTCTCTATATGATTTCAAAAACTAAAAAGCTCTAGCACATGATTTAATCCCTGCTTCCCTCTGCGAAGGGCCTTTCTTTTACTTTTATGTTGAGTCAGTTTTCCTACTTCTTTCTATCTCCACAAGCAAACACTAGTGTCAACTTTGGTACAACAATTGTTATATGCTATATATTGGACTTATTATATTGCTTTGTATTGACAATATCCATGAGATAAAATGTTGAAGTTGAAGCAAATGCTGAAGCTTAAATCTTCCTTTGTGTTGGTTAAATACCTTTTACTTAGAATCTATTGCTTTTTGAGTTAACTCTTATGCAAACTTGTGGATACAATGTCTCCAAAGTACTATTCATGAAAAAGTTTTGCTCATATGATTCAGTTGTTTACTCATTACTTATTTGGTAGCAAACTATAGACCATTGACTTGGATCACTTCATTCATTCATATGTGCTTTACAATACTATATGATCAAGATTGTGTTGGTAGCATGTCACTTCAAAAATTATATTGTTTTATCGTTTACCTACTCGAGGACGAGTAGGAACTAAGCTTGGGATGCTTGATACGTCTCAAACGTATCTATAATTTTGATGTTACATGCTTGTTTTATACATATTGCTACATGTTTTACATACACTTCACAACATTATTATGCATTTTCTGGAACTAACCTATTAACAAGATGCCACAGTGCTAGTTTCTGTTTATTATGTCTGTGCATTGCAGAAAAGGTCCAAAAACCAAAGTGCTCAGAAAAATCCCGAAAATTTCCATAAATTCTATTTTGCCAGAATACTCCGTGAGCCAGAAGGACAAGTCCGGGGGAGGCCCGCAGCCTCCTCGCCAGGGCTCGGCGTGGCCTGGAGGAGGGTGGCGCCGAGGGGTGGCGTGGTCAACTCATGCACCCCCTCGGTTGCCCTTTTGCCTATTTATTGTCTCCACAGAGAAAACCCTAGAACGTTCGACGATTTTCCCGAATACGACTCCGTGCTCCGCCGCTATCCGAAACCCTAATTCAGGGGACTGAAGTCTTTGTTCTGGCACCCTGCCGGGACGGGGAAGTGCCGCCGGAGCCATCTTCATCGCCATTGCTGCTTCCCATGATGAGGAGGGAGTAGTTCTCCATCGAGGCTGAGGGCTCTACCGGTAGCTATGTGATTTATCTCTCTCTCCCATGGTGTGATCTATATGTGATCATGAGCTTTGTAATCTAGTTGAATCCATAGATGTTACTCTTCATAATCTTATGAATATGCTACTCAAGTGGTTTTATTAATATAAACTCCGGAGTCACCTTTGTCCCACGGTGCGAAGTTGACAGTGTGCGCACTGTGTGTGACTCTTTGGATTAAAGATTATGCGAATACTTGCCATGAGTTGTTCTTGTGTTGGATGTCTCTATGAAATTGTGGCGTTTGTTTAGTACTATTTGGGGCGCTCATAGTGACAGCGTGGGGTGCCCTAGAGGTGGAATACAGACTTAAGGCGTGCTTTTATAGCCCTACGCAGTGGATTGGTGTTCGTTATCCAACGGGAGAATAGTTCGGAGTAGCAGAGTGAAGAAGTATTTATGTATTCAATTATATTATTATTGTTGAGAGTGTCCACTAGTGAAAGTATGATCCCTATGTCTTATTTTCAAGCATTGAAACACCGTTTACAACCAGTTCTGCTACATGTTTGCTTGCTGCCATTTTTATTTCAGATTGCAATTACCACTTATAATCATCCAGATCACTTGTATTTTAACATCTCTTCGCCGAACTAGTGCACCTATACACCTGACAAGTGTATTGGGGACACAAGAGACTTCTTGTATCTTAATTACAGAGTTGCTTGAGAGGGATATCTTTGACCTCTACCTCCCTGAGTTCGATAAACCTTGGGTTATTCACTTAAGGGAAACTTGCTGCTGTTCTATAAACTTCTGCACTTGGAGGCCCAACACTGTCTACAAGAATAGAAGTGTGCGTAGACATCAGTTCACCACCCAGTCGAGAAGGTTAACACATCACGGGTTTTGCACATAACTAAAGGACATGCACTAGCACCAAAAAGTTTGAAACGACGAACACCATAGTACCAACATTGTGTGTGTGTGGATTGGGGGGGGGGGGGGGGGGGGGGGGGGTTCTGCATTTTAGGATATTGTTGCAGAGTAAACGTAGTGCAGAACATGACCTAGACCACATTTCTACTCAATGAGACTGTGTGAAGCCACAGATTCAAAAGGACAATAATCTATGGGAGTAACCAAACATGTCCTTAAATTTGGGTGGCATCTTCTCAGTACATCAAAAGGCAATGCCAAGAATAAACCATGGATTGAATCGGACAACCGCATGGTTCATGGTTATATCATGTCCTAGTAATTGCATGTGAGGTGATGAAGACACACATTTAACAGACTCACATTCCTCAGACATGCATGAAGCTTCAACTTCGATTTATGTTGTGCACAAGCACAATTCGATTCGATAAAGCCGTAGGCTACATCCATCCACTAATATAAAAAGACCAGAGGGTGGCTGATCCAAATAACGTCAGCCGTACGATCGGTTGCATCTAACGTTTCGGAATTGTCCAATGATGTATCCACTTAAGTCGTACCCTGTATTCATTACCGTTGATTTTCTTAATCTAATGGTCTAGATTAACCCAATGATGTAGCACGGACACAGAACACCAGTGCAGCCTCAGCCTGTCCCGAAGGAAACCGCCTCTCATCACGAATCCATTCCGCTATCCGCGGCCTAGGGACGTGCAGTCCGTCGCAGTGGACGGAACTCGAGCGGGTCTTTGGCGGTGGGGATTTGTCTGGGTGGCGACGGCGGCTGGACTGCGGATGTAGGGTGTGAGGGCGGCAGGACTGCGATGGTAGGGCTGCGATGGCTGCCGGAATGCGGCTGTAGTGCGGCGATGGCGGCGTGACCCAGGAGAAAGTGGGGCGAGGCAGCGACATCACCGGGAAACATGGGGATCGACGCCGCCACCACCACCGGCTGCGTGAGGAGCGATGCGTCCGGGGGAGGGGAAGGAGCTCGGGGAATGGGCGGCATCTTAGGGAAGACGACGCCGTCGCTGGTGAGATGAGCGCGCCACCCAGAACTTCCCTGTAACAGCCGCATTTTCTTCAGGTTCACCTCACTGCTGCAACATCGAGTTGGTTACTGTTTTTAGGCAAACGAAATTTATGATGGATTACGGCTTCCCCGCACTAGGCGCCTGCAGCGCTCTACTCGACGCCAGGGATTAAGATCTAGCTTGAGATCGTGCAAGAGGCAATCATCTGGTTGTAGGCATTGATGACTGATAGGTTTAACTCTGTAACTGTTCTTCGTTACTCTCTTCGTAACTCTGTAGGATTTTTAGGAGTAACCAGCAGTAATAATAATAAAGGCGCGGTTTGTTATTTGAAGTATGCACAGTTGTTGCTGAAGATTTGGTACTTGCTGTTGTGTTAGGTGCAACGAATCTTGGTTAAATAATAGACAAGGAATTTCGTTTTTTTTCTTTTTACCATGAAAGAATCATAAACACTATATTTATGGCATCACAGTATCTGCAAATATTTAATAAATAGGCATCGAGTTCTGTTTGATTCATTTGTTTCATTGCTAATTTTACCATGATGGAGTTGAGTGTTTCTGAACACTGTTTGTTACCAGCCAATATTTGCAAATGCTGAATAACATTGTTTTCAAAAGTCTATTTATTACACTGCCAGTTATCCAATGCATTAGTTTCAGAATAACAATCTTCTATGGCAGCCAAGCTAAATCTCTAGGCGTCTGTTTGTACTCAATAGCTGGTCTTATCACTGAAATTTTGAAGCCGAATCATAGATTAACTGTATTCTACTTATTCATCAAACAAGTATGCCCAGATATTAAAGCAACAGTAGGCCTTATTCTTCCCTGTATAAGTTTAACGAGAGCCATTTCCTCTCTTCCCTCTGCACCGATAAAGATGTTTGCTAGATATCAGATCAGAGGGAGAGTCGTGTATCTGCTTTCCATCGCATCCAGTTGTTGCCTCTTGTTGTGTGTCAAAGGAAGGTACTTGTATCTTTTTCTTCTAGAATTTTTTAAGTTACTTTCTTCCTATTACTTCTTCTAAATCCATGTGTTTGTAGGTTCCATTTATCGTGCCAGCATGCAGTTCCAAAATTTCTGTTTCTATAACACAACAGTACTCGGTGTCAACACTGAGTCTCAAAACTCAAAGGTGCTTGCATCATAAGAAGCAGACACTTAGGTGTATCTATCTGAAGACGATTTACATTACACTATGGTACTCCTCCTACCGCAGATCTTCTCGTGACAGGTAACTTGACGAGGTGTGGGCTCGGCAAATTCCTGGATTATGTACCCCGAGTTGATTGAGGGGGAGAGAAATGGCGCGCTGGTAGTTCCGTCGGCTGACAAGCATGGATTTACCCAGGTTCGGCCCCTCATGGTGAGGTAAAGACCTACATCCTGCTTGTCTGATCTGTATAGATGATGATGATATTACATGGTGGCGCGAGGGCGATGAGAGACGTGGTCTCGTATGGATCTCTCCCCTATGGGGTGCCCGTGCCTGGCTTTATAAAGGGAGCCAGTAGGGTTTACATGAGGTTCTTGTCTTGTACTCCAAGTTGCAGTTGTTGGGCTTCATGGGCCTCCAGGTGCTGGGCCGCATCGGGTACGCCAACGGTCGGGTGCCCGGAGGGTACGCCCACATCAGGAGCCCCCGAGTGTCTGGTCGATACGAAGAATCGGGCAGGGACTCAAAGCAGCATGTCGTGTAGGCGTAGTCGATGCGTCGGGTAAGTACTCTTTCCTCATGGGCACGCCGTCTTGTTCCTGAAAAGGATAGTAAAAGAAATTCGACTCCGGCCGTTGAGGGCTTACAGAGGATGCTTTAGGCGGTAATGTTTCGACTGAGTCTATCGGGAGCGCGAACAGGGCTCCCGATGGGAGTAGCCCTCGAGATTAAGCTGAATTGCTTGTAATTGAGGTTAATCTAAAAAATCTCTCTCTCAGTCGAAAAGAAATTCTTGAACCCCTCCCGATGGGAGTAATTTTAGGAAATCACTGATAAATCAGAGTCCTTTTTCAGCCTGTTTGGCTTACTACGTGTTTGCACTTTTCGAGTGCTTGCTCAGACTGAGGGCTTACTCGTGTGACTCGAATGGGTTCGACTGTTTGCTCAGCCTGACAGCTTACTTCTGGAACTCGAATGATATTCGAGCGTTTGCTCATTCAGCCTGACGGCCTACTTGGTGGACTCGACAAACATATCGAGTATTTGCTCACCCGAACGGCCTACTGCGTTGTTGGACCTGTATGGCGCAGCTCCCGAGTGTTCGAGTGTGGCCTAGGTTTTCTTGTTGGACCTGTATGGCGTAGCCCCCGAGTGGTCGAGTGCGGCCTAGGTTTTCTTGTTAGACCTGTGTGGCGCAGCCCCCGAGTGCGTCGGGTGGCGGCCTAGGTTTTCTTGTTGGACCTGTATGGCGCAGCCCCCGAGTGCGTCGGGTGGCGGCCTAGGTTTTCGAGTTTGTTTATGGCCAGTGCGGCGCAACACCCGGGAGAGCATCAGGTGTGGCCAAGGCGAATTTGTTTGTGCGCGGCGGACCGGAGTCGACGCGGCAGAGTAGTGCCGTAGAGGCAGTCGACGCGGTGGACCGGAGTCGACGCGGCGGAGTAGTGCCGTAGAGGCGGTCGACGCGGCGGAGTAGTGCCGTAGAGGCGGTCGACGCGGCGGACCGGAGTCGATGCGGCGGAGTAGTGCCGTAGAGGCAGTCGACGCGGCGGACCGGAGTCGGCGCGGCGGAGTGGTACCGTAGAGGCAGTCGACGCGGCGTACCGGAGTCGACGCGGCGGAGTACGTCGAGGTTGACTCGTAAAAGTGGTTGTAGAAGTTGTCGAGGATTGGATGCGATCTTGGCGAGTTGTGGATGTCGTAGTGGACGGAGTCGACGCCGTGAAGTGCGACGGAGGGAGTCGAAGCAGCGGGCCGGAGTCGACGCGGCGGGGGCAACGCTCAGCCCCCGAGTCCCTTATTAGGCCGACGAAGGGGAGTCGACGGTGCCGAGTCGATGAAGGAACTCGAGTATGGCGCCAGCCCCGAGTGTCGGAGGAGGAGTCGAAGAAGGCGCCGGAGTCGACGAAGGCGAGGCCGCTAGCCCCCGAGTATCGGAGGCGTCGCCAGTGAAGGTGAGACCGTCAGCCCCCGATTGTCGGAGGCGGAGTTGATTAAGGCGAGGCCGTCCAGCCCCCGAGTGTCGGAGACGGAATCGATGAACGCACTCGAATCGCCTGTCGGGTGCAGCGATGACCTTGTTGTTGTTGACGTTGAATCGTCAGCCCCCGAGTGTACGTAGTGGGTCGATGACAACGTGACTGTCAGGCGGAGTCGATTGTTTGTCGGGTCGGCGATGATCGAATCCGATGTGCCCGTGGCCGATGCTGACCGCGATCGTGATTGTCGATGTAGTCGAGGCGGTCGAGTCGCAGGTGTTGACGCCCGCGAGTCGTCGTAGGGGCTGCCGTTTGCACTTCTGGTTTGCCAACTCGCCGGTCCGTCGGGTACGCACGGCTAAAGCCAGTGCGCCTTATCGTACATGTGCTCGCTGATGTTTGTACGACTTGGAGTCGTTGTTGCAGATTTTTTGTTCATGCAAATAATGCAGATGAGAAGCAAAATATTTGCACTTAGACATAACGACGTACATGTATGAAGTGAATAAACAGGAATAATAGCACCTGATATTTTGTTCGATGATATTGAGGCATCGAGTTGCGGAGCTGGAGTCGCCGTACCGTCGCCGTACTGCTGATCGTATTCATTGTATGCGGCCGTCGGACGGAGTCGTCGGTCCGTCGGGTCGGTGATGATCGAAGTCGATGTGCTGGTGGTCGATACTGATCGCGGCCGCAGTGGTCGAAGAAGTTGCTGAAGTGCACGCACCCGAGGATGTCGCCGAGCCGTAGCCAAAACGCCCAGCTTTTCGATACATGTGAGATGCGATGTAGCAGTCCCATGCATGTGATTAGCGATCCGGCGGCCGGAAAATCCATGCACAAACGTGATTAGATTGATGATCTGCTTTTTTTTTCCTTGGTGCTTGCTCCAACGATCCGGTCCAAGCTAGCGTATCTTGCCGATCCGATCTCATGAAAAATTGTTTGTTTGATAGTGCAGCACTCGGAGATCGAGCGCCTGATGCATCAAGGCAAACCGGCCGGTTTCGGAACCTTGTACCAGTCGCGGTCTTTCGTGTTTCGTCTGGTGGCGGATGACAGATTCGATCGCCCGTGGCTATGCACGTAACGACGTCGCCGCCTGCTGATGAAGTCGCCGGCCGTGGCGCGGACTGGAATCGCGTGAAGCTCCCGCAGATTGGATCGCGGAAACTGTCCACTCGGAACGCTGCCGCCGCAGTAGTTGTCGATGAAGCCGTACGTGTCGAAGTAGATGTGATCTAGCCGCCGTTGTTGATGGAGATTGGAGCCGCCGAAACGTTGAATCCAGCGCGTGTTCTTTCCCACAGACGGCGCCAATTGACGAGGGGTGGGCTCGGCAAATCCCTGGGTTGTGTACCCGAGTTGATTGAGGGGGAGATAGATGGCGCGCTGGTAGTTCCATCGGCTGACAAGCATGGATTTACCCAGGTTCGGCCCCTCATGGTGAGGTAAAGACCTACATCCTGCTTGTCTGATCTGTATAGATGATGATATTACATGGTGGCCGCGAGGGCGATGAGAGACGTGGTCTCGTATGGATCTCTCCCCTATGGGGTGCCCCTGCCTGGCTTTATAAAGGGAGCCAGTAGGGTTTACATGACGTTCTTGTCTTGTACTCCAAGTTGCAGTTGTTGGGCTTCATGGGCCTCCAGGTGCTGGGCCGCATCGGGTACGCCAACTGTCGGGTGCCCGGAGGGTACGCCCACATCATAACTAATGCACGATTTTCTGGAATTGGCAACGTGTCCATGTCCTGTCTGAGTTGAACTGCATGTAAAAACAGTCTGCTGCTGATTTTAAAATCGAAACTGTGTTTTGGTTCACCACTTCTGAAATACCCAAGGATGAGATCACACTATCATATTGATATTAATGAATAGCTGCCTCCCTCACATGATTGATTGATCATTTGCCGATGTGAGATAGATTGAGCGGATGTAAATATGGAGAGCTATTTTTATTTTTATTTCTTGTCAATACAGAATTCCGATGCCAAATTCATGGAAGCTTTCATGTATGCTTCGAGGGAGCTGTATGAAAATAAACTTACACCTTATGCAGTGGTTTGCTTGAGATTATTCTCTGGGAATATTCAGACCTACTACCAGGGACGTGACACCACCTGTAGAGAGTGAAGATGATTTTTAAGAGCTTTCAGTTGGAGAATCTACAGGACAAGGAGAGTAGGAAGGACTGAACTCAATAGTTCATATTGAGAACCCTCTGTTTTTCCTATTAGGATGTTGTTCCTGTACAAAGTGTTTGTTGTAACAATGCGATCAGAGAACATGTGGTGTGCTGACACATAAACACGTTACGTGTACCCGCGGCGCCGAGGGAGATGCTCCGAATTGCGCTCACCCGAGGGTAGAGGGTGTCTATGCTAGGGCGACCCGCCTATGCTCTGTGCCCCTGCCTGCTCGCCCGAGGACAGAGCATGTCTATGGTTATGTGTCCACAATATTTTGGCTCCACAAATTGCATATGACGTTGGATTGAGATGATCCAAAAACCAAAATTGGTTGTCTCGATGATACGCACAACTTTCGTTCACATTATATTTTCATCTGAGCTCATCTTGGTGGCACCTCTTTGTAAGCCAAAATTGGTCGTTAACACATACCCCTGTTTTTTGGTAAAACTTGCGTGCCAAAAAATATCTTGCACCATTATGCTGCTAAGAACGATGCCAACAGTCCATCGACCATGTGTTCTCAGTGCGATAATACTTTATTGTATGCTCGGGCTGTACGTCACCTGAACTTTTGACTCGGATCCTGCAGATATGAAAAACATATTTCTTCTAACCGTTCATCCGGCTTGCACTAGATCCTTTGTTAGTGGCCGACTTAATAATCAAATCGTCCTTACTAGTATTGGCAAAACTGAGCACCGGCTTCCAGGAAGGAGATAAAACCATGAAGAGTACCTCTAGCCAGATGCCGGCTTTGTCAACACAATGCATTCTTAGGGTGATATGAAAATATCGGCCGTGCGTCCTTATCTTGAAGGACCTGGAGAACCCGTCCACCAAAGTGTGAATAGCCGAAATAGATCGGATGTTTCGGCTAGGGATAAATGACAAGGTGCCGACTTTGATCGAATGGTTGAAGAACATGGAAGACTCGCCATCGGAGGTCTCCTGTAGCGAGATGAAAATCGCCGGCTTCGCCTGCCGAGTTCTTGCTTGTCCTCCTTTACTCCTGCCGGCTTTGCAACAGAAGCTGGCGCATCCTTTTTGACTTGAGATCTTTCTTTGGGAACCCACGCCATGTTCATATTCTCCAATTCTTCGGCTCTAAGCCGCTTCAGCTGCCACTCTTGCCAATGTGATAAACCGAGTGGGTAACCTGGCTGTGACTTTTCTTTATGCACTGGCAGTTCTTTCTTCACTTTGGGCACTTCCGGCTTGGCCTGTTCAGACTTGACGACTGGGTCCTTGAAAGTTACTCGCTTCACTCCCTTGCCTTTGGTAGCCAACATCATCTCAGCTGGTTTTTGGTAACTTGGAGTCGGGTCTGAAACAGCATCTTTGCGGACATCTCTTTTTACTATGTATACTTGCTTGACCACCTCCTTCTTCCTCCATGAGCTCCTGGCCGACCGTTGATTGAGCCGGTCTTTGACATGTGGTTGTCGTGTTGATTCTCTCCGAGCTGCATAAACTTGGCGAGGTGATTTAGAATAAGACGGATGGTGTGCCCGTGAATCATACCTGTCCCGTGATTGATATGAATATTAGCCAGCATGGGAAGGCATGGACGACTTCGGCATTGGCAGCCCAAAAGAAGTTCGCAGAGTCGGCACATTGGGCTTCTTCTTTTGCCAATCCCTGTCATCAGATTTACGCCCTAGGGGTGACTTCGATGCCTTTGCTTCAGCTGGCCAATAAGCACGTTTTGCTTCGCTCATCTTCTCATACTTCTCCAACAATTGAGCGAAGGTAACTTTAGATTTCCTCCTTCAGTGCTTATCACTGCCTTTGTCCCCTTTATAACTGCAGGCATCGGTCATTGGATTTTCTTGTTGCCCCCTAGTGTTAGGCGTACTCTCTGTAGCTTTGATGAAATGTCCGTCCTCAGGATTTCTGGCTTGAATAATTTCTTTGCTTGACGAATCAATTCCATCACCTACAGTGTGTACCCGTCCATCTTCGGATGAGCCGGCTTGAG
Source organism: Poa pratensis (assembly GCA_947311845.1). Taxonomy (NCBI): domain Eukaryota; kingdom Viridiplantae; phylum Streptophyta; class Magnoliopsida; order Poales; family Poaceae; genus Poa; species Poa pratensis. Next base: position 53,940,275 of record CAMZMU010000027.1, on the reverse strand, counting down.
GCAGCTGAGTCAACACTTGATCGTCGTCAAGATTAATGTCAACGGGATGGCTATCAGCTTGTGCTTCAACAAATTCCAATCGTCCTTCGAAGTCCGATTGTGCTTCATAAAACACATCGCAGTCTTTGTTATTCTGCTCGAACGAATTCTGCATTCGCTCTTGTCTTGACAGCTGGACCTGGTGATCTTCTATTATGATTTGGTTAGCCGGCGATGCACCAACAATGTGATCCCCCAGGCCAAGACTAATGGTACATTGTTCACCCCTTAGCCGATATTGGAATACCAGCTTTGGAATTACGAAACCGAGTGGTGCCGGCTTAAAGTCATCCAACTCGGCTATGAATTGTCTTTCGCCCTCTTTTTCCGATTTTTCTGAATCGGCTATCTTGAAGGACTTTGAACCTGCCTTTGTGTTTCTGCAACCAAAATAGCTACAGAATATATGTCTCATCTGAGACCAAATGTTAGCCAGGCATGAAACAAGCAAAGTTGCCCAAATGAATATAAAACTTAGCCGGCATGACGGGAACAACTTTGGTTGCGATAAATTGTCACTTTCAGCCTCTACGAATGGTACGATATGTTGACCAGCATGATTAGTGACAAGACTATTCCTGGCAAACAAATTACTTATCTCGACTGGTCTTTTGAAGCTAACAAGAATTTTATCATTGGATGCATCAACATTATTATTTTGACCGAATCGAAAGATAAGTAAATTGTTGGCTGGGTGTACCTCTTCGAAGACGTTGAGAGACTGCGATGCTGGCACATCAGGACCAATATTGCTTTGCTACGTCTCTGGATAACTCTTTTTTTTAAGCTTTAACTACTGCAGGGGAGCCCCCCACAGCCTTTTATTCATCCCCACAAAGTAACAAGTATATATTTACAGAGAGCAAAAACTGTACAAACAGAAAAAGAACTAAACTAAACTATACAAGACTATTAAGCCATGATTCTAAGAGAGGAAGAACCTTAGCCTTTACTCTGTACTTAAGCAGAGAGGCGTCATGTACAAACCCAGCCTTCCAGCCCCTGAAGGTGGGTCTAATATCCTTGAAGATCCAAGCATTACGCTGTTTCCATATGTTCCAGCAGGCTAAAATCAAAACTTCTGTGAAACAAGGTCCAGAAAAATTCTTTTTTGCATGTTGTAGACAGGCTGCATGTGTGTCATCAATCCACTCTATCTGTAAATAATTCCAGATCCTAGAGCTGTACATGCACTTGAAGAACAGATGGCTCCAGTCCTCAAGGCAGTGTGCATTACAGAGCACACAGTCATTATTGTCAGTCACCTTCCATTGCCTCCTCAACATCATATCCTTTGTGTTAAGTCTGTCATGTAACAGTAACCATGCAAAGACTTTGTGTTTCGACATGCACTTCGATTTCCATATAGACTCAGAAGGCCCATGCTTTGGAAGTGAGGAGAAATGAAGGTTGTAGTAACTTTTGGGGGAGTATACTCCTTTACTGAAGTTATATATCCACTTGTCATCCCCCTGCTGAAGTTCAACTCCCTCCAGCATAGTATGAAGGGAATTGTACTCCTGGAAGGCCTCCATAGACAGAGGCAGCTGAAATCCATCAGACAATTGCTCAAGGGCAATGAAATCCTTCACTGAGGCTAGCTTATCCTTGGCAAAGGAGAAAAGCCTAGGGAATTTTCCTGCCAGGGGCACACCATGCCAAGCATCCTCCCAGAATAGGCAGAGGTGCCACTGCTGACCTGGCAATGTGAGATCGACCTCCAGGTATCCGAGAGATTTAGAATAGCTCTCCACCAGAAAGATCCACTGAGAACAACACATGTGGTACAGTCTCGAAATAGTAAGAATCCCTAATGAGTTTAACCCATGGCAAATCAGCATTGTTATAAAACTTATCAAGATGTTTCAGAAGCAGAGCTCGATTTTGGACATGTAGGTTTATAATTCCCAGCCCTCCTTTCTCCTTTGGTCTACAAACCATGTCCCAAGCTGCCAAGGAATTAACTCTTTCTTTGTTCTTGTCTTTTCTCCATAAACATCTTCTCCTGGCTCTGTCGATTATTTCAATAATCCCCTTAGGTATCACTAGAATCAGCATAAAATATGTGGGCAGGGAGGAAAGCACAGAATTGACCAGCACTAGGCTGTCTCCATATGAAAGAAAAGACACAGTAGCAGACAATCTTCTTTCAATTCTATCCACCAGAGGGGCCAGGTCTCTGATTGTGGGTCTAGTAGTTCCCATGGGTAACCCAGATATGTAAAAGGCATTGCAGCAATTTGGCAACCCATAATCCTGCAAGGCCAGCAGCTTCCTCTGCATCCAAATTAATAGGGATCATAGAGGATTTATGATAATTCACTTTTAGGCCAGTAAACCCAGCATATTGATCAAGCAACTTCTTGAAAACTTTTAACTGTTCTGGGTCAGCAGGCAAGATAATCAGAGTGTCATCTGCATATTGTACAATTGGGTATTTATCTCCTACTGGAATTGGGAGCTGCAGAAGGCCCTCAGCTAAAGCCAAATTGACAATGCTCTGCAGCAGATCCCTCCCAGAACATAAAGAAGAGGTGATAAAGGATCTCCCTGTCTCACTCCTCTTTTACAATGAAATTGTCTACCAGGCAACCCATTTAACAGCACAGAAGAGGTTCCTGAGGATAAGATCTCCTTAACCCACTGGATGATCATGGGAGGAAATCCTTTACATTTCAGAATTTTCAGTATAGCATCATGTTCAATAGTATCAAAGGCCTTCTCAAAATCAATTTTGAACAAGACAATTTTCCTCTTGGATTGCTTACACTGATGGATGTACTCAAAGCACCAGGCTAGGCAGTCCTGGATTGTTCTGCTCTTGATGAACCCGTACTGGTTCTCATGAATACATTTAGTGATAATGTCCTGCACTCTATTTGCTATTATTTTTGTCAGAAACTTGAGGCAGGTGTTTGTCAGCGAAATGGGCCTAAAGTCATTGACAGATTCAGGAGACTGCTTTTTGGAACCAGTGTGATAAAGGAACCATTAATGTTCTGTAAAGAGGCATGCCCATTAGAGAAATCTGCACACATTTTGTAGAAGTCTCCTTTTATAATTGGCCAGCAGTGTTTAATAAAAAGTCCAGTAAACCCATCAGGTCCAGGAGCTTTATCCGGCTTCAAGAATTTCACAACATTTTCAATTTCATCAGGGGAAAAGGGGTTTCCCAGATTATGGAGGCCATCCACTGGTGAGATAATATTTTCCAGGCAAAAGGGGGTTACAGTTGTATTAGACACTCCCATCCTGTTCTTGTAACACTGCCAGAAGGCAAAAGCCTTTTCGTCATGCTCCGTCATAATGGAGCCATCCTGGTCCATAATAGAAGAAATTGTATTCTGCCTGTATCTCTCAGTTGCTCTGGCATGGAAATATTTGGTGTTTTCTCCACTTAATTGTACCCATCTCACAGTGCATCTTTGTTTCCAGTAATCAGATTGTATGCCAAGCAATTTTTTATGATGCACTTTCACAATATTCCTGAAGTTAAATTCAGGATTACTCAGACCTCTGTCGTCTTCTAGCTGATCAAAAAATAAAATGACCAAATTACACTTCTCAATAAGTGTTTTGATGTGTGAGAGGGATTTGCCCCATTTCTTCAGAACTGGCCTGAGCAGTTTCAGCTTAGCAGATATGATACCCACACTGCTTTTTGCCCTCACTGGCTGATTCCAAACCTTACTGACAAGCTCCAGAAAACCTGGTTGTTTTGTCCAATGATTTTCAAAACGAAAAATCTTTGCTTTTGGTATCACTGTGGAATTCTGACCAGAAGGGGGACATGATCAGAGGTGGGCCTGGCCATAGGGGAAACTGTTGTATTTGGGTACTTTAGAGTCCAAGCACATGAAGTGAAGAACCAATCCAGCTGTTCCAACAGAGGCTGTTCCTGCATATTTGACCAGGTATATGTCCTTCCTTTTACAGGAATTTCCTGAAGCCCCAGATGGCTAATGATGTCATTAAAAAAATGTCATTCATATCAGCTCTCTTCAACGCCTCTTCCTCCTCTTCTGGATCCCGTGCAGCGTCACCCAGATGCTCTTCATCAACCGAACATTGTTCGGCTTCTTTCTCTGGTTCTTGATGTTCACCATTAACCGAACTTTGTTCGGTCGTGTCTTCTTGTTCGTGATGCTCATCGTCTTTGGCACGAAATTCGTCGGGTAGTACGCAAACTTTCTTATTAAAGATGTCGGTAGAGCATGATGGTTGCATGTCCTGAACAATATTTTGTTCGGCCTCTAGATGATTCTCAAACGCCTTGTCTTCTTCCTTTTATGGATCTCGCGCCCCACTATTTGATGTTCAATGTCATCCGAACTTTGTTCGGCAATATTCTCTACTTGATGTTCATCAATTCCTTTGGCACGAAATTCATAGGGTAGCATATAAACTCCTTTACACACAGAAAAATCAATCACGGCTATTTTGCTAGCCATGCCATGCTCTTGATCAATGAAGCTTGCTTCTTTTGATTCAGTAGATTCGGCACAAGTACTATCTAATTCGGTTTCAACAACCAAAATAACCATACTTTCCGAATCATTCATCTTTTCTCCATGGCTTTCATCAATTTGCAAAGCTTCTTCTTCTTCTTCTTGCTTTAGCACTGTTTCAGCTTGGTTATCGCGTGGAAGAGTGGACTTGATAAAGTCTTGAAGATCATTCTCAAATGCTTTTAAATCTTCTTTCGCCTGTTTTTTCCTCCACGCCTCTAATTCTTTTGTACGCTTCCTCCTGAGTTCTTCATAAGCTTGGCGATGCTCGATCGGTAATTCCTCAAAAGTCGGCGTGGTAAATTCTTCGGTGATATCCTTTGTAGGGCATGATTGCCCCCCAATACTTTTTGTTTCTTTCGGCGGTGCGTTGCCGAAACTTTGTGACTGTGAAGAATAAAAATTGATCTTGAATTGTTCACGTTCCTTTTCATGTTCCTTCTTATACGCCTTATAAGCTTGTATTGCAGCGGGATCATGTGGATTTCTTTCGTATTCCAGGTAAATGGCATTGGCCCTTTTGAAATATGCTACACGTTTTTCCTTCCAATCATCAAATTCATATGCGTTGGTAGAATATGAAGGCACATGTCTCCTGTTAAATTTTCACATATTCGGCTATGGCCACTTTGAAAGTGCGAAGCCGAATTATGTATCTCACTAGTTGCACATGTAGCTGAAACATTAGTACCATAAGGTGTAGGATATGACGGTTGAGAGCAATTGGTCAAATATCTAGTGGTAGCATGTCCAATTTCTCTATTCATCGGCATATTTGAAGGTAAACTAACATATTGCGAGTTACTTGCCGATGTTTAAAAAGGTGAAACACTTTCTTGTATGATATTAAAATTTCTAACATTGGGTGTTTCATATGAATTAACCGAACTCGTCACATTATTCATCGGCATATGGGTTTGTGGGGTTGCCGATGCATGAGAGTTCGAATACACATGTTGCATGTTGCTAAAACAAGGTAAAGCATGGAGATTATTTTGCATCGGCTTTTGCACATAGTAAGAACTAGGGCTAGCCGATACAATACTCTATCAAAAGATCTAGCAACATCAATGTAAGAGTAATTTGAATCTACATAAGGATATTGAGGATTCATGTTACCGATGTAGATTGCAATCTCTTGACGGCGCTCTCTTCACAGTAAGAACGGGTTGGAGACCGTTCGAAGCTTCGTATCCCCAGCAGAGTCGCCAAAAAGTGTGTTGACACACGAACATGTCACGTGTACCCGCGGCGCCGAGGGAGATGTTCCGCAACTCACTCCGCGGGAGGCTCGCCGGAAGCGCGATACGCAAGACAATCCGGCGGGCGCTTTTGTAGACCCGACCAAAAAGTGTGTTGACACACGAACACGTCACGTGTACCCACGGCGCCAAGGGAGATGCTCCGCAACTCACTCCGCAGGAGGCTCGCCGGAAGCGCGATACGCAAGACAATCCGGCGGTCGCTTTTGTAGACCCGAAACCCCGCTCGCCGGGAGGGACCCCGGCAGGGCTCGCGGCGGCTATGGGTTGCCCTAGGTCGGCCTGAGCGCCCCTAGGGCCTCGTGGATTTGCAGCCTCCAATATTGAAGAACGACGATGAACGAGAAGAAAGATATAAGGGAGAGGGATAAAAAGTAGATGAACACGAAAAAGTAGTAGATGTGTTGGTTCGATTGGTGTTGGATCAATTGGCCGTCACCCCTCATGTATATAAGAGGTGGCTGACTTCCTGTGCAAGAAAAGGCTTGGATTCACATCCAAAACCCTAATCTGGGTCGAATTTGGATGGACTGGACCGAACCTTCCAAAACTGTTCGGTCTGCGCCTTGCGGGTCGTTGTTTAGGCAGTAAATGACTCCGGATCGAAATCTTGTAAAAAGAGAAGTTGTTTGTCTCGAAAAGACGAAGAACTTTCATGTTATGCGTTTTTCCATTTGACTTCATATGGACTCTTTAAATTTAGTCGGGAGCAATTCGACTCGTTTTTAGCCCTTCTGAATTGCGCTCACCCGAAGGCATAGGGTGTCTATGGTAGGGCGACCCGTCTATGCTCAGCGCCCCTGCATGCTCGCCCGAGGACAGAGCATATCTATGGTTATGTGTGCACAACATTTTAGCTCCACAAGTTGCATATGACCTCGGATTGAGATGATCCAAAAACCAAAATTGGTTGTGTCGATGATACACACAACTTTCGTTCACATTATATTTTCATCTGAGCTCATCTTGGTGGCACCTCTTTGTAAGCCAAAATTGGTCGTCAACATGATGTACCCTATTTTATCTAGCCTCTATGTAATTTGGAGCTGGGTATCTGTGCCCATTGCCCTGTTTGTCTAAAATATGTAGGTCACTTTAACAAACTTTATTCTTAAATGAAATCTCTTTACGGATATTTTGGTAACCATATATGTTGCGCTCTGTGATTCCTTGCCTATGCAATCCATATGTTTGGTTTGCCTTTTGCATTTTATGTTATTTTTCATACCAGAGGAATTTAAGCTATGATGTTTCTCTTTACTAATTTAAACATGTGATCCAAGTGTTTACATTTTTAGATTAGACACCTAATTGAGGACTTACATATATCGAGTTTAAAGAGCTCGAAGCTAAATTAGCTTGAAATTTGAATAAGGAATAAATTTATTAAATATGTTTGATATACTTTTATACATTAGTTGACACGTGTATTGCACGTGCACGATTACTAGTGTGTAAAAACACACTCGTGGGGGTCGCCAATCACCATGTCCTCAGGGCCGGCTCTAGCCAGGACGGCAGGGTCGACGGCCTGGGGGCCGACCAAACTAGGGGCCCATACCAGATACACGTGAACATGTAGTATAGTACAGAAATATAGCCCTACCATTGATGCAAACTAGAGGAAAAAGGAAAGAGGCTAATCTATCGTGTATGCAAAGAGATGAGAGACCTTTCGTTAGCTTCTTTTTCCAAGATCCTGTATACACGGAGCTCGTGTATGCACAATTGATCAGATATTTGATGCTGACAAAGTTTATAGTTTTAGAATGATTCTTATCCATTGTTTTATTATTATTATTATTATTAGATTAGATTCTTATCCATTGTTGTGTGTATGTTAGGCACTTAGGCCCATTCAAAGAGTTCGCCCAAGGCCTCTGAAAACCCAGAGCCGGCCCTGCATGTAGTGGCAAATCCAGCTGGGTGGCAAGGTGGGGGTCCCTGGATCATCTTTTTTTTTTTGACTATAACACCGGCGGGCCGAGGCCAGCCTGAATTTTTATATTAGATCATATAAGCCGACGTTCATGTGCATGGGGGTGAGGGGAAGAGAGAAGAAAAACAATGGGACTACAGGGGGAGAAACAGACTACGGGGGGTCGAAGGTGGCACACCACGCAGCGAGCGAACTTTTTATTACAACAGAGTGGCATCGGTGAGACCAGAGCCTGATATCCTCAGTACATCGCCGAACTGTGAGGGCGATCGGCTCATCAGAGTGGTTGAAGATCAGCGCATTCCGACGCTTCCAAATGTTCCAAAGGATCGCCAAGTAGATGGTCGCCTGCACATAGGAATCAGCACGGCAGCGCCAAAGGTCGTCGATGTGCAAAATAGTTGCGGGGACATCGAGCAAGCTGAGAGCATTCCACATTTCCTTGGCGCGGGGCAGTGAAGCAACATGTGCTCAATGTCCTCGTCGAGAGGGCAGGAGGGACAGGCGGCGGAGGGGGCGAGGTGGTGACGGAAGCGGCGTTCGTTCGTCGGGATGCGCCGGCGTAGTACCAGCCAGCAGAAGATCTGACAAGTTTTTGGAGCCGCATTGCGCCAAATCATCACCCCCTGCATGTTAACCTGCACAGTATCCCTGGATCATCTTACTGGGTTAGGATTTCCTAAGAGCCCATATATCATACTCCAACAATATTCAAAATAGCCCAACATTCTGGTCACATATTTACTGTTCGTCCACGCTAACCCAACAATATTCAATTTTGGCCCCTGACCAAATATACTGTATTGAGTCCGCCACTGCCTGCATTTCCTGTCTGCATGGGGCTGAAAAATGCATCGATCGAGCATTCGAGCGCCGGAATGAGAGACCACACGACGTCACAGCGGAAACTCGAGCGTGGGCCTGTGGCTAGCTCTAGCATGATCGGACGGACGACAAACGCACGCTGGTGCATGCATGTGATGCGGGATCTTGGGCGACGACAAATCCCGCTTCTTTTCTGCGTGTTTTCTTGGCGAGGTCACGCCTCACCGGACCACGTCGTCCATATGCATGTGCATGCATGCACAGCCCGTGTGGGTTCGGTCCCGGCCGGCCCGTGGCGTTGCATGCCATGTCCCGACCAGTGTGCCCTACCTCGCTCTTATGAACTCTACCCACCTCACCTCTTTTAATTATGGCCTAAAGACGTTTTGTCGTTTTAACTGACGTCTAGATCATCAAGTTTCTGTACTAGTAAGGAACATTCCTTGTAAATAGCCGCTCTCGCTCCCAAAAGAGTTGCCTCCATTTTGCATGACCTTCACCACTTCGGAACAATCAGACTCGATAATCAGTTTGTTGCATCCAACTTCCCCGCCTACCTGTAGCCCATCGCGTAGTGCACGTTCTTAGGTTTGCTCATTGTTCTAGGGAAGCCAATATGGCAGCTCACGAACTAGCTAAGTTTTTCGAGGTAGATCAGGAGTGTGGCATGGCGGCCCTACTATTTGTGTTCAAGCTGTAATTGCAAACGATGTAACTGTTATCTATGATCAATAAAGTACGTCATGATGACTTTCCCTAAACAAAATAGTTTATGTACTAGTAAGATATAAATCGATCGGCCAAACTACTGCAGCTAGGGACAATCGATGAGTATTGAGTCGTAGCAATTCTGAAGTCTTGAACTAAGGGCCCCTGTGGTTCACAGGAATTGAAAAGCATAGGAATAGGAAAATGTACGAATAAAATGTCATGACATGTGGAATTATACAAAAAAAAATGAAAACGTAGGAACCGGTCACACATGTTGTTTGGTTGCACCACAGAAAAAACGTAGAAATTTTCAATAGAGTCGAGTACAAGTCATAGTCGTCATAGACACGTAGGAATTTTTTCAAGAGGTCTAACGTCCTGCTAGAAATCCTATGGGATTATAGTGTAGGAAAGCATTATGTAGAAATTTCGAAGATTCATTACTTTGAACCAAATGGACTCTATAGGAAAACTTTCTATGGATTAGAATCCTATGAAATTCCCTTAAACCAAAGAGGCCCTAACTCTACAAATTAAACCCTGTCTGAGACTTTGGCGTTGCCGAAAACCCAGCGTGCTCCTTACCTCGATCTCATTCCTTGATACCATGGTGACAACTAGTAGTTTATCTTACCCAGGTAGGAGTGGGACGCGGGCGACGAAGCACGACAGGGCTACAAATGGGTAAGGTGGTTTCGAACTCCGCTCACGAAGGGTATTTGTATGTAAGTGGATATACCGCACATGTTTTTCTTATTAAACGGGAAGGCTGTAACTTGAGGATTACGTATGTTCATTGAGTGCTAATGCTTTATTCTGTTTGTAAAATGAATACCTTAATTATCCTAGGTTTCTTTATTGGCCCCGCAGAAATGGGAGGGTAGGACAAAAGATGTTGTACAAATTCTTATGGCAGGTAGATACAACTATATTCGGAATACACGCCTACGTATGATGGATGGACTGGATGCTCTATCATGAATTAGTTAAATTCTGTCAATTGCCCAACTGTAATTTGTTCACCCAACATTTGTTTATTTTGTTTGGAGAGATACCTCTGGTGAAGCTATGAACCCCGGTCCATCTTTTACTATTATTGCTGGTGTTTTTACTCACTATTGCTCTCGTTACTATTACTTTGTTACTACTGCTGTTACCAATTTTTCACTACCATTATATTGCCGTTGCTACTAATAAATCCTGTCAAGCAATATGATTTTCAGTTGTGGTTGAATTGACAACTCAACTGCTAAGCCTTATAAATATTTCCCTCGAATACTGTTGCGATCCCCTACACTTGTGGGTCATTAGAAATATGCAATTTTGTGCAAAACAATGGACACATTATTACGAAATATGGTATGATAATGGTTATGACGTTTGTCATCTTACTTAAAAGCCAAGGTAGTTATTTCCGAATGTTGAAAGCCAAGATAATTCATACATGCTAGGCCATTTCGTGACGTCATGAACAGTAATGCATTGGTATGGTTCTACCTTAATAAATAAGGCAACCCCGCAGATGGACATGACCAAGGTTAGACAAACGTATCCATGATACTATGGTAGTATGGTCGTGGTGTCACAAGTACATCACCCACTTATATCTTTGATAAACATAATTATTCGTTTTGCTTACCCTAGGTCGATTTCTCTCTATTAATAAAAACCACTACGATCATTTGACTTGGTTCGGAAACGTAAACATCAGCGCTGACAAAGGCTTGCTAGAAAGCACCTTCCAAGCATAATCACTTCTTGGTTCAATAAATCCTAGGTCTTAAGAGAAGAAGATATTATAAAACATCCAAATCTAGATCGAAGGTAGTTGGACCTTTTTCTAGAGCCGTTTCCGGGGAAGTATTTTGCTAGATCGAATGTAATCAATCCTTGTTAGTTAATTCCTAGTGAAAAAGTGAGCTAATTCCTAGTGCCATGGTATTTTTCTCACAATACTTAGAAGGGGGGTTGTGCGCCTAGAAGATCAGAATGGTAGCACCTAGAGGTAAGAGTGTACACAGGTTTTTGGCTAGTTTGATTATCTCCATATGATCAGATGTGTTCCCCAGTGAGGGTTTCTATTCTGTGATGGTGGTTGTGTATGATGATGAATGAGAGAGAGAGATGAAGGTGTGGTAGTGATGTGTGAACGATTACGACCCGACATGCCCCCTCCCTACCTTATTCACATGGTTGGGGATTATGGTTACAAGGGTCAAGTCGGTTTGCAGGTGGATAAAGGTGAAACCATAACCATCAAATTTGAATCCGGTCTGAGTCGGTCATAATGATATCCCCATAGGACTCCAGGATAGCCATCGTGACTTGCCTTGTCTCGTACTCCAAGATGATGAGGAACTCTAGCCTTCTGACTTGGCTGGGCCACCCTATTCTTGGCGGCCTCATTTTTCCAAAGTGGGAGTACCTAGGCTCATGAAGTCGACACCTAGCATCGGTTTTCAACTCCATGCCATGAATTTTAAGGCTGTATTTTGTACTTATACTTAATTTAAGCGTGCAAACAACCCACTCGCTTATGGAGTATTAGTAACCATACATATGTGGATGCATGACATGTTTGATATTAGGATATGATCCATATGCTTATATCAATAGGTTTGACAAACATAGAACTTGCTTCTTGTATGTATATCATGTTCTATCTCACATATATGCATGTTATTTTGTTCCACGATGTTCCTAGAGAGTGATCAAGTAAACCCGTCCGGTACACTTTCTCATATAAAAAACATTGTTTGCATTAGTTTACTAGTTATTGACACGGCTACAACCGCCCGTTGGGAACCCCAAGAGGAAGGTGTGAAGCAGCGTAGTGGAAATTGTCCCTTGATTACAAAACCAAGGTTTAATCAAACCAGTAGGAGTTGGAAGAGCTTCAACACGGTGTCAATCTACTCTGGCGCTTGTAGATTAACATGGACCTACACACAACACATTTTTTTTGTCCCAACGTAATGGGAAGGTTGTCAATCTTCCTGGCTTCCCGAATACAAAGAATTAAACATATGTGTGTAAAATAATTGTAAATGCAAAAATGATCAACGAGCAAATGAGTGTAGGAAACAGTGGAAACAGTGTTTTTATCAGTGTAAAAGTAAGCACTGGGGTCCATAGTTCACTAGTGGTGTCTTTCCATAAAACAGATAAACATACATGTTGGGTAAACAAATTACAGCTGGGAAATTGATAAATGGCAAGGGCATGACAATGCATATTATGACAAGAATAAGTTCACTGTAATATTAAATTGGGCATTACAACAAAATATATAGACCGCTTGCTAGCTGCATCTATGACTAATAATCCACCCCCGGGATAACATCCGTGTCTCCAAAAAGTATTAAGTTGCAAGCAACAGATAATTGCAATAAGCAAAGTGTGTAATGTAACCAATGCAAATGACACGTAGACATAGGAAAGTTGTTTTCCCCCTAGAGGCAACAACACATCCAGAGCCTTAGTCATTTCTGTCATTCGAGTTCAGACAACCGGAGACACTAACCCACTATCTAGCATAAATACCTCCTCTTTGAGACACTAGCATCTACTTGGCCAAAGCATCTACTAGCATCGGAGAGCATGCAAGATCATAAATATAACATAGAGATAAATAAATGAACAACTTGATCATAACTTCACAATTCATCGGATCCCAACAAACACAACATGTAGCATTACATAAAGATGATCTTAATCATGGCAGGTAGCTCATAAGTTCTAAACATGATAGCACAAAGTGGAGAGACTACCATCTAGCTACTGCTATGGACCCGTAGTCCCGAGGTGGACTACTCACGCATCAGTCCGGAGGCATGCATGGCGGTGTAGATCCCTCCAGTGATGATCTCCCCCTCCGGCAGAGTGTCGGGAAGAGCTTCAGAACCCTCCCAAACTAGGTTGACGACGACGGCGACGACGGAACTTTTCGTGGAATTTTTTATCGGTATTTAGGGTTTTCTGGATGAGGGGAATATATAGGCAAAGAGGCGGCGCGGGGGGCCACCTGAGGGCGCTAGACGACCCCCCGGTGCGGCCCCACCCTTGGCCGCACCGAGGTGGTGTCTGGGCCCCCTGGGTCGCCTCCTCAGCTGCCCTTTGGACTCAGTCTTCGTATCTTCATAAAATAATCCCCGTAAATTTTCGTCCAATTCCGAGAATATTTCCCGACTAGCTTTTCTGAAACAAAACAACAACAGAAAACAAGAACTGGCACTATGGCATCTTGTTAATAGGTTAGTCCCAGAAAATGCATAAAAATGATATATATATAATGCAAATAAAACATGTAGCATTTATTATAAAACAAGCATTGATCAGTTATTCAAATTATGCCATTCATTAATCGGAAATATAAATGTATTTATATTTTGTTCTCGTGTAGTCTAATTACTACTTTTATTTCACCACCGTCGGTGGAGTTTGAGCCATCAAGACAATTTTAAAAGCTTTACATGTTTCTTACAAAAAACAATTGTTACATGACCTTGCAATGTATGAATATATCAAATGGATCTTTAGGATTTTCCCTAGAAATTATTATTTAAAATAAGTTGGCTCAATAATTCTAACAGATAGTGTTGGAAATATGCCCTAGAGGCAATAATAAAGTGTTATTATCATATTTCCATGTTCATCGTAATGTTTATTCTCCATGCTATAATTGTGTTAACCGGAAACTTAATACATGTGTGGTTATGTAAACAACACAGTGTCCCTAGTAAGCCTCTACTAGACTTGCTCGTTGATTAATGATGGTTACGATTTCCTAACCATGGACATGAGTTGTCAATTAATAAATGGGGTCATGTCATTGGAGAATGACGTGATGGAAAGACCCAACCAAGCATAGCAATGTTGATCGAATCAATAAGCATATATTGACATGTCTTGTATTATTAAGTATCATCTTTCTTTGACCATGAGATTATGTTTGTCCCGGGTACTGAAGAATACGTCTTGGAGGCATCAAACGTCACTTCGTAAATGGGTGACTATAAAGGTGTCTTACAGTTACAGGTATCTCCGAAAGTACTTGTTGATTTGCATGTATCAAACTGGGATTTGTCCCTCCATGAGATGGAGAGATATACTCTGGGCCCACTCGGTAATGCACATTCGGTATCGCTTGCAAGCACGTGACTAAAGAGTTAGTCACATGGAATGTTGTATTACGGAATGAGTAAAGAGTACCTACTAGTAACGAGATTGAGCTAGGTATGGTGATACCGCCGATCAGATCTCGGGTAAGTAAAATATCGTGAGACAAAGGAAATGAAATATATCGACATTGTGGTTCACGCCAATAAAGATCTTCGTTGAATTTGTGGGAGTCATTATGGGCATCTAGGTCCCGCTAATGGTTATTAATCGCAGAGGTGTCTCGATCATGTCCACTTGTTCTCGAACCCGTAGGGTCACACACTTAAAGCTCAGCATCACTAGGGTAGTTTTGGGATAATCTTAACGGTGAGACCGAAGGTTGTTCGGAGTCTTGGATAGGATCCATGACATCATAAGGAGCTCCGAAATAGTCCGGAGATAAAGTTTCATATATAGGAAAGTGGGTTTTGGGTTCCAGAAAGGTTCAATAATTTACCGGTATTGTATCGGGGTTTTCTAGAAATGTTCCGGGGGTCCCATAGTGTGCCCACTATCCCGAACGTCCCACTTGGGCAACTTGGCAGCCAATTTCCTTCCTTGATAAGACTTGACAGCTAGGTTCCTTCGTGGATAAGCCTTGGAGGCTGGTTCCTTCGTGGGGAAGCCTTAGAGGCTGGTTCCTTGGTTGAGAAGCCTTGGAGGCTTAACAACAAATTTTCCCGTGGGCCCGCCGGCTCCAGGCTTAGGAGGCAAGCCTCACAGCCCCTCCCCACGTCCTACATAAGGAGGGTGCTATTTGGGTAAAGATATCAATCCACTCTTAAGTCGGCACCCATCCTCTTGCTCCTTTCTCTTGTGGTCTTGACTTGGCGAAGCCCTGCCCGTGTGACAGCTCACTGAACCACCACACCGTCATGCTGCTGGTTTGGATCCCATGTACTTCTCCTTCAAACTTGCTGGATCAAGGAGAAGGAGACGTTGATGAGCCGGACATGTGTAAATCTCGGAGGCGCCGCTCGTTGTGGTGCTGATCGGACTGAACCGCATCAAGGTCTTCACCAAGCTGCGTTGTGACAAACGTCCAACGCTCGTGTTCTTCGAGGGTATGTTGATTACCCTCCCCCTTACTTGCATCTCCTTAGATAAGATCTTTGGGTGTTGCTTCCGCATGTGAGAGAAAATTTTGATTTTCTGTCGCGCATATCCCTACAGTGGTATCAGAGCCGTGCTTTGCGTAGTTGCTTTGTACGGATAGAACAAAAGGAGTTGTGTGGCATTTGATATTTTTGTTGCTACCCTCCCGTGTGTCTTTTTTGGTTTTGTGGCATGGTAAGATGCACGGCCCGGACCAACTTTCAGTCTTTGGATTGAGACCGGTTCTGCACTTGACATGCAACTGGTTTGCATATGCAGCTGGCGGGTGTTTGTCGCTCTTATCATAGTAAAACCGGATTTACAATGGAGGGCTTATAGAAGTTAATAAGCAACTTGTATTATCAGCGTTGTGGTTTTTGTGTAGGTAAGAACGTTCTTATGCAGCCCCTAGAAGCCACGTAAAATTGAAAAAATTCAAGGGAGAGTCATCTAACTTGTTTTTGCAGGGGTGGTTGTGATGTGGTATGGCCAAAACTGATTCATAAGATATATATTTGATGTATGAGATGATCATGTTTTGTAAAGTCTCACGACTTGCATGGTGATGAATTCGGCAACCGGCAGGAGCCAAATGGTTGTCTTAATATTATTTTGTGACATGCGTGTCAATTTAATACGCCATGTAATTGCATTACTTTATCGCTAAGAGTTAGCATAGTTGTGATGCAACGTGATGTGGAGGCAACCATGCGTCATGCTGGAGGGATGATGGAGATCATGCCATGCATTCTAGATGGAGATCAAGACGCAAGAAAAGGGCTATACCATATCACATAATATATGCATGTGATGTTTATCCTTTATGCATCTTATTTTGCGTGTGCACGATGGTAGCATTATAAGATGATCCCTCACTCAATATTAAGATCGTGTTCTCCCCAAGTATGCCACGCCAAGCAGTTCTTTGTTTTGAAGCACATGTGATGATCGGGTGTGATAGATTCTACGTTCCACACAGCGGGTGTTCCTCGAGCCTAGCATGTACAGACATGGCCTCGACACACATGCAGATATACTTGGGTTAGCTTGACGAGCCTAGCATGTGCAGACATGGCCTTGGAGCACAAGAACCGAAAGGTTAAACACAAGTCATATGGTTGATATGATCAACATGGTTGATGTTCACCACTGAAGCTACATCGGCTCACGTGATGATCGGAGTTTGGTGTGGTGGATTTGGATCGTGTTCCACTAAACAACTATGAGGGATGTTGGTTTAAGTGGGAGTTCACTAGTAATTTGATCACCTTGAACTCTTTATCATGAACAAAGTCTGAAATTGTCTTTGCAAATAATGTTGTAGATCATGGCACGCAACATAGCTCAGTTCAACATCAACGCGTTCCTTGAGAAAGAAAAACTGAAAACATCTGGGTCAAACTTCAATGACCGGCACCGTAATTTGAGGATTGTCCCTCTGGGTGTAAGAAGCATTATGGCTCGATGCAGCGCTAGGTGGCCCACCTGCAGTCAGTGCTCCTACTGATGAAGTGAACGCATTTGATGCACGCAGTGATGACCGCACGATAGTTAAATGTGCCATTCTTTAATCTCTGGAGCCGGATCTCCAGAAACATTTTGAACTTCACGGTGCTTATGAGATGGTTGAAGAGCTGAAAACTATGTTTCAGACTCAAGCCCGTGCTGAAAGATATGCCATATCTGAGAAGTTCTTTACTTGTACGTAAGATGGAGGAGTGCAGCTCTGTCAGTGAATATGCTTTAGCCATGTCCGGCCATATCCAACGCCTCGCTCAGCTGGGAATTGTCATCCCAGACGAGGTGAACACTGATAGGGTTCTGCAATCACTCCCATCGAGTTACAAATCATTTGTGCTCAACTATAATATGCAAGGGATGAGAAAGTCCATCCCTGAACTATTCACGATGTTGAAATCTGCGGAAGTGAAAATCAAGAAAGAGCATCAAGTGTTGATGATCAATCAAACCACTGGCTTTAAGAATGCTATGGCAAAGAAGGGGAACTTCAAGAAGGGTGGCAAATCTGTTGCTACGCCTGCGAAGAAACCCAACGTTAATTCTAAGCCTGACACGGTGTGTTTCTACTACAAAGGGGAAGGTCACTAGAAGCGCAACTGTGCCAAATACTTGGCGGATAAGAAGGCTGTCAATATTAAAGGTATATTTGATATAGAGGTTATTGATGTGTACCTTACTAGTTCTCATAGTAGTGCCTGGGTATTTGATACTGGTTCGGTTGCTCACATTTGCAACTCGAAATAGGAACTGCAGAATAAATGGAGACTAGCAACGGATGAGGTGACAATGCGTGTCGGGAATGGATCAAGAGTTGATGTCATCACCGTCGGCATGCTACCTCTACATTTACCTTCGAGATTAGTTTTAAACCTAAATAAGTGTTATTTGGTGCTTGCGTTAAGCATGAACATTATATCTGGATCTTGTTTATTGCGAGACGGTTACTCATTTAAATCTGAGAATAATGGTTGTTCTATTTCTATGAGTAATACTCCCTCTGTTCCTGAATGTAGGGTGTATAGTTTTCTGCACGAATATTAACACAAGGGTATTTGCTATACGAGGGACTCATTTGTTATGGAACAAATTGGGAGATATGAGTCCCTATTAGTCACAAATTGAAAACAATCCGTCCAATCTGTCCGTTACGTATTGGGAGTCATTTTTGGATGGGTAAAATTGTCCATAAATCGCAATACACCTTATATTTTGGAAATTTTCTCAAAAAACTATGCACCTTACATCAAGGAACGGAGGGAGTATCTTTTATGGTCATGCACCGGTTGTAAATGGTTTATTCTTGTTGAACCTCGATAGTAATTGGCACATTCATAACATTGATGCTAAAAGATGCAAGATGAATAATGATAATACCACATACTTGTGGCACTGCCGTTTAGGTCATATTGGTGTAAAGCGTATGAAGAAACTCCATACTGATGGAATTTTGGAGTCACTTGATTTTGAATCATTTGACACATGCGAACCATGCCTCATGGGCAAGATGACTAAAACTCCTTTTTCCGGTACAATGGAAAGGGCAAGTGACTTGTTGGAAATCATACATACTAATGTGTGTGGACCGATGAGCATTTCGACACGCGGTGGATATCGTTACTTCCTAACCTTCACTAATGATTTGAGTAGATATGGGTATATTTACTTGATGAAACACAAGTCTGAAACTTTTGAAAAGTTCAAAGAATTTCAGAGTGAAGTGGAAAATCATCGTAACAAGAAGATTAAATTTCTACGATCTGATCGTGGAGGTGAATATTTGAGTTACGAGTTTGGCATGCATTTGAAGGCTTGTGGAATTGTTTCACAACTCACGCCACCTGGAACACCACAGCGTAATGGTGTATCCGAATGTCGTAATCACACATTATTAGATATGGTGCGTTCTATGATGTCTGTATCTGATCTGCCAATGTCTCTTTGGGGGTATGCATTAGAGATAGCCACATTCACTTTAAATAGGGCACCATCTAAATCCGTTAAGACGATGCTGTATGAGATATGGTGTGGCTAGAAGCCAAAGTTGTTGTTTCTTAAAGTTTGGGGATGTGATGCTTATGTCAAAAGGCTGTTGCCTGATAAGCTCGAACCCAAAGCGAAAAAATGCGTCTTCATAGGATAACCTAAAGAAACTGTTGGGTATACCTTCTATCACAGATCCGAAGGCAAAGTCTTTGTTGCCAAGAATGGATCCTTTCTTGAGAAAGAGTTTCTTTCGAAAGGTGTGAGTGGGAGGAAAATAGAACTAGACTAGGTGTGAGTGTGAGTTTCTTTCTTGCGGCACAGGAAGATATTGATTTTCCGGTGACGCCTTCACCAACTAGAGAGGAAGAAGCAAATGATAGTGATCTTGAGGCTTCGGTCAAAGTTCCTAATCGCAGGTCAGCTAGGATACCTACTGCTCCTGAGTGGTACGGTAACCCTGTCATGAATGTATTATTGTTGGATAATGATGAACCTGTGAACTATGAGGAAGCAATGATGAGCCCAGACTCTGGGAAATGGCAAGAAGCCATGCAATCCGAAATGGAATCCATGAGTGAAAACCAACTATGGACTTTGGTTGATCTTCCTGATAGCCGCAAGGCTGTCGAGTGCAAATGGATTTTCAAGAAGAAAACAGACGCTAACTGTAATGTCACCATTTATAAAGCACGACTTGTCGCAAAAGGTTTTCGACAAATTCAAGGAGTTGACTACGATGAGACTTTCTCACCTGTAGCGATGCTTAAGTCTGTTAGGGTTCTACTAGCAATTGCTGCATTTTTTGATTATGAAATTTGGCAGATGGATGTCAAAACTGCATTCCTCAACGGTAATGTTGAAGAAGAGTTGTATATGATACAACCCGAAGGTTTTGTCGATCCTAAGGATGCTTGTAAAGTATGCAAACTTCAGCGTGTCATTTATGGACTGAAGCAAGCATCCCGGAGTTGGAACATTCGCTTTGATGATGTGATCAAATGTTTTGGATTTGTCCAAAATTATAAAGAAGCGTGTGTTTACAAGAAAGTGAGTGGGAGCTCGGTCGCATTCCTAGTTTTATATGTGGATGTCATATTACTTATTGGGAATGACGTGGAGCACTAGTATATAACGACACATCGGATACCCCTCTATGGAAACGACACGAGTTAGGCGACGGAGAATCGCGCTTTCCGCGTGAGAAAACCCGCCCCGCCAGGCAAGCTGGGCCGCGTCCCGTCCTTCATAGGCAACGGTCATGAATTATTCACCATTGCCGATATGTTGGTAACGGAGTTTCTTGTGACTCCTTGTGCGCTATGTTCTTCAATGGCATCGGACATTTGTATACAACCATTGACGAGGTTGCGTATATAAAATTCCTTTTTTAGCACTATCTTGGATATTATAAAAGACTGTCGATTCGCCCTAGTTCCTCTGCTCCAGCTTGTTTTTACTCTGCACTCGTGTCCTCCATGGCCAAGAGCATGAGCTCGTCGGGGAGATCGAATGCGTCCTCCTCCTGCGCCGCCAGGGCCGGGTCAGATCTGCCGCTTGTGAAGTGCGTTTGCTACCGCTGTCGGAACGTAATTCGTCGAGTGTCGTGTTCGGATCTGAACCCAGGCCGGATATACTTCAAGTGTCCAAATCACAGGGTTAGTTCGACGCTTTGACCAGTTTTGATTGATTCTATTCTATGTGTGATGCTGATTTGCCTCTGGATTCGATTTACCATTTGGCAGGGGAGGGGCGAAGAGTATTCTGGGAGCTGTGATTATTTTTTTTTGGATTGAAGATTATGTTGAGATGCTGCTTGCTAATGGCGTCGAAGTGGAAGCTGCAGAGCTGGAAAATATAGACTTGATAGTCAAGAAGGCGAACATGGAGATGAAGCTGCACACTGTAGCAGCTCTAGCTGGTTTGGCATGGATCCCAACAAACACTTCGACTAAATCTGACCATGTTGTTGCTGTGCGCAAGGAGCGGCATAAAGGAACAGAAATAGCTCAGTTAAATGTTCTTGTGAGCATTGCTAGAATGATTTTGTGTGTTTGTGTGCTGCTGTTAGGTGTGAACTTGTATGCAGCAATGAAAATCAGTAGAATGTATTAGGTTCGTATGCAGCTATGCAAATCAGTACAATGTATAAGGTTCGTATGCACTTTGAAAATCAGTAGAATGTATTAGTTTCGTATGCAGCTATGCAAATCAGTACAATGTATTAGGTTCGTATGCACTTTGAAAATCAGTAGAATGTATTAGGTTCGTATGCAGCTCCGGAAATCAATAGCACATAGTAGTTGTGAACTTGTATCCAATGAAAACGGTTATATAAAATGTCCGTTGCCAATTGGGCGCTTATAAATGTACTGCCGACAGAGCAAGCCATCAGTCTCATTCTCCTCCCTCACTGTCTATCTTTCAACCCTAGCTGCCACACACTGTAGCTTTTTCCTCTCCTCACTCTCTCATGGCTTTCTCTTCCGGCGCTTCTAGATCCCACCATCGTAGCCGCAGCTCCAGCGGCCGCACCGATCTAGCTGCATCCTTTCGTGATGAGGCTGATCTGGAGGCGGCTGTGATGCGGCAGGAGTGGGAGCGCGTCAGGCTGATCACCTGCGGTGATGCCCCGCGTCCTCTGGGCCACGCGGAGCTGAAACAAATCATTCGTCGGGTGGTGATGCAGCAGTTGTGGCGGATCCGCCGTCAACGGAGGCCGATCTGGAGGCCGCCGTCGACGGAGGAGGTGGCCGATCTAGAGGCGCCGTCCACGGTGGAGGAGGTGGCCGATGTGGAGGCGCCGTCCACGGAGGAGGAGGTGGCCGATCTGGAGGAGGTGGCCGATCTGGAGGCGCCGTCCACGGAGAAGAAAATATGAGGTCTAAATCGCTGAGCTCATGAACTAGTTCATCAATTGGTTTTATATTAGATTGTTCATCAATTGTGCTATCTCTATATGTCATATTCTGCAGCGGCATAGGCAAGATCTCATGAACTAGAGATGCTCTGTTTTGATATGTGATTGGTATTAGCAACTAATGAAATGTTCTATTGGTTTTATATTAGATTGTGAATTATTTCGGTCAATTGTGCTCTGTTTTGATTTGTGATTTGTATTAGCAACTCATGAAATGTTCTATTGGTTTTGTATTAGATTGTGAATTATTTCGGTGACACTGTACAAGATGGAGTGATTTGTATTAGCAACTCATGAAATGTTCTATTGGTTTTGTATTAGATTGTGAATTATTTCGGTGACACTGTCCAAGATGGAGCAAGCCTCAAAATGAAGAATTTGGCAAAATATATTTGCTACGGATGCTTGCGATCTCGGTATGGTTTCATGTTTTTAGTTTCTCCATCTATCTTCAGGATGTGTAGCAATTATGCTGCATATGTGATTTGGAGAAGCATGAAACCACTACTTGGAGAGCGAGCTGAGGAAGAAGGAGAAGAGTGGAGGACTATAAACGGACAGTGAGCTGATGAAGAAGGAGAAGTCTCGATATGTGTAATTGATCATCTTTTGATGCTATGTAATGGTTACAATTGTTATATACATTATGAATCGATTTGTTAGCATTGTTGTGCTTCTGCTGTCAGATTTTAAATGTCCAGTGGCAACTCTATTACAGCTCTAGGCTTATGAAGAAACCAGAACGCAAACGAGTCAAAACAGAATCTCCGTTTCTGATGTTCCGATACATCGGAAACAGAGGTATGGGCACAACCGTTGCCAAATGGAGACCTCATCGGAAATGGTGTTTTACCTCCGTAACCGATGAGGGCCTTCACATTAGTCACGGAGGCGGGGACACGGACCCTTTTTCGGTTTCTGATGGGTTTTTTGGCCTGTTTTCGATGTGTCGTTCTATACTAGTGGAGCTAGCTGCTTAACAGTATAAAAGGTTATTTGAATAAAAGTTTTTCAATGAAAGACCTTGGTGAAGCTCCATATATATTAGGCATTAAGATCTATAGAGATAGATCGAGACGCTTGATAGGACTCAGTCAAAGTACATACCTTGACAAAGTTTTGAAGAAGTTCAAAATGGATCATGCAAAGAAAGGGTTCTTGCCCATGTTGCAAGGTAAGGCATTGAGTAAGACTCAGTGTCCAACTATGGCAGATGAAAGAGAAAGGATGAGTAAAATCCCCTATGCCTCAGATGTGTCTCATGCTCTTAGTTTGACGAGCAGGTACCAAAGTGATCCTGGAGAGGAACACTGGACAGCAGTTAAAAACATCCTTAAGTACTTGAGATGGACTAAGGACATGTTTCTTGTCTATGATGGTTGTGAAGAGCTCGCCGTAAAAGGTTACGTCGACGCTAGCTTTGACACTGATCCAGGATGACTCGAAATCTCAATCAGGTTACGTTTTTGTTCTGAATGGAGCTGTGGAGAGCTGGAGGAGTTCCAAGCAGAACGTTGTTGCGGCATCTACATTAGAGGCGGAATATATGGCTGCTTCTGAAGCAGCAAGAGAAGGGATATGGCTGAAGGAGTTCACCACAGATCTCGGTGTGATTCCGAATGCACTGGATCCTATGGAGATCTATTGTGACAACATTGGTGCCATTGCTCTAGCCAAGGAACCAAGATGTCACATGACGTCCAAGCATATCAAACACCGTTTCCATCTAATTCGTGAAAGTGTTCACGTAGGAGATATTAGGATTTGCAAAGTACATACATATCTAAATGTTGCAGACCCGTTGACTAAACCTCTTCCACGAACAAAACATGATCATCACCTAAAGTCCATGGGTGTTAGATCTTTACCAATGTAAACTAGATTATTGACTCTAGTACAAGTGACAGACTGTTGGAAATATGCCGTAGAGGCAATAATAAAGTGTAATTATCATATTTCTATGTTCATGATAATGTTTATTCTCCATGCTATAATTGTGTTAACCGGAAACTTAATATATGTGTGGTTATGAAAACAACACAGCGTCCCTAGTAAGCCTCTACTAGACTAGCTCGTTGATTAATGATGGTTACGATTTCCTAACCATGGACATGAGTTGTCAATTAATCAATGGGGTCATGTCATTGGAGAATGACGTGATGGACAGACCCAACCAAGCATAGCAATGTTAATCGAATCAATAAGCATATATTGCCATGTCTTGTATTATCAAGTATCCTGTTTCTTTGACCATGAGATTATGTCTGTCCCGGGTACTGAAGAATACATCTTGGAGGCATCAAACGTCACTTCGTAAATGGGTGATTATAAAGGTGTCTTACAGCTATCTCCGAAAGTACTTGTTGATTTGCATGTATAAAGACTGGGATTTGTCCCTCCCTGAGATGGAGATATATACTCTGGGCCCACTCGGTAATGCACATTCGGTATCGCTTGCAAGCACATGACTAAAGAGTTAGTCACATGGAATGTTGTATTACGGAACGAGTAAAGAGTACTTACTAGTAACGAGATTGAGCTAGGTATGGCGATGCCGCCAATCAGATCTCGGGTAAGTAAAATATCGTGAGACAAAGGAAATGGAATATATCGACATTGTGGTTCACGCCGTAAAGATCTTTGTTGAACTTGTGGGGGTCATTATGGGCATCCAGGTCCCTCTAATGGTTATTGACCGCAGAGGTGTCTCGATCATGTCCACTTGTTCTCAAACCCGTAGGGTCACACACTTAAAGCTCGGCATCGCTAGGGTAGTTTTGGGATAATCTTAATGGTGAGACTGAAGGTTATTCAAAGTCTTGGATAGGATCCATGACATCAAAAGGAGCTCCGGAAGAGTCCGGAGATAAAGTTTCATATATAGGAAAGTGGTTTTTGGGTTCCGGAAAGGTTCATGAATTTACCGGTATTGTATCGGGGTTTTCTAGAAATGTTCCGGGGTCCCATAGTGGGGCCCACTAACCCGAACGTCCCACTTGGGCAACTTGGCAGCCAAGTTCCTTCCTTGAGAAGCCTTGACACCTAGGTTCCTTCGTGGATAAGCCTTGGAGGCGGGTTCCTTCGTGGGGAATCCTTGGAGGCTGGTTCCTTGGTTGAGAAGCCTTGGAGGCTTAACAACCAAGTTTCCCCGTGGGTCCGCCGGCTCCAGTCTTAGGAGGCAAGCCTCACAGCCCCTCCCCACGTCCTACATAAGGAGGGTGCTATTTGGGGAAAGATATCGATCCACTCTTAAGTCGGCACCCTTCCTCTTTCTCTTTTCAATTGTGGTATTGGCGTGGCGAAACCCTGCTCACGTGAGAGCTCACCGAACCACCACACCGTCGTGCTGCTGGTTTGGATCCCATCTACTTCTCCTTCAAGCTTGCTGGATCAAGGAGAAGGAGACGTTGCTGAGCCGTACGTGTGTAAATCTCAGAGGCGCCGCTCGTTGTGGTGCTGATCGGAGTGAACCGCATCAAGGTCTTTACCAAGCTGCGTTGTGACAAACGTCCAACGCTCGTGTTCTTCGAGGGTATGTTGATTACCCTCCCCGTTACTTGCGTCTCTTTAGATAAGATCTTTGGGTGTTGCTTCCGCATGTGAGAGAAAATTTTGATTTTCTGTCGCGCATATCCCTACAGATAGGTCATGTCATTAGATTGTGCCCACCACCGCGTGCAAGATGTGAAATCGAATAATGGTCTAACCATCAATGTTTCTCCAATAGGTCGATTTTGTACCATGTCAAATCCATTGACCTACAGGATCAAAGGTTAATAGCTGCAAGATGGAGAACACCAACTGAGATTAGCAGTTTAGCAACGACCGGTATCGGCCAGTGCGATAAATTTGACCCTAGCACGAAACTTCAACCCGAAATGACATGTTTCCATTTTTTCAGCCAAATATGATCCTTTTTAGAACCGATTGCCAA
The DNA here is from genome assembly GCA_947311845.1 of Poa pratensis. Classification (NCBI taxonomy): domain Eukaryota; kingdom Viridiplantae; phylum Streptophyta; class Magnoliopsida; order Poales; family Poaceae; genus Poa; species Poa pratensis. The sequence continues at coordinate 53,914,381 of CAMZMU010000027.1, read as the reverse complement.
TACCGAACTTTGCACAGAAAGGCCAGAGTCGATGGCGGTTCTAGACCATACCTTGGATAATAGTACGGTCGACCATCGAAGGAGACCATGGAGCAGAATAGCAACACCATTGACTTTGTCCGTTCTAAATGTAGAGGAATATGATGCAACTCTCGATATATTGATCGGGTGCAAACGCACGTGTCAAGGGTAGTCTCATCCTCAACTATACAAGGAAGGAGGAGGACTTGCCATACAAGAAATATACATGCACAATATACTCAACACCCCCCACAGTCGAAGCGTCTGGTTGCGCTGCAGGGCATCAAACTCCTCCTGCATGGCCGCGAACCACAAAGGGTCGCGAATAGCCGCCCGAGCAGAGGCCGGCAACGGTGAGGGGCGGTGGCCGAGGACGCCTAGGGTAACGAAGGCATGGGCGCAGAGGTCTACGCAGCGAGGGAGTACTCTTCCGTAGCATACCGCATGCTCGGACGAAAGACGCCAGCTCGGGCGCGGGTGACAGGACCCGGGGCTGAGGGAGCAGCAGGCGATGATGAGCCTGATGGTGAGGCAGCGCCCGATACTTCGCTCGCAGATGATGCAGACGGTGATGCGGCGCCCGAGTCCGAAGGCGCGGAGGGTGCAGCGCCTGAGGCGGTGCTCGAGGGCGATGCAGGTGGCGACGCGGCGCCCGAGGCAGACCTCGAGGGCGATACGGGAGGAGGTGGGGGTGCCGCGGCCGGCAGCGTGGCAGTAGGCGCACCTAGGGCTGGAGGAACGCGGCACCACAGGAAATCAACCTCGGGAGAGGGAGAAGACTCCGCTGGATGTCCCTATGCAAACGAAAAACACAACTCATCAAAGTAAACGTGTCGGGAAGTGATGACACGGTGAGAGACCGGATCATAGCAACGGTAGCCCTTGGTGTTAGCCGGGTAACCGAGGAAGACGCAGGGCACAGAACGGGGGGAAAGTTTGTGGGGAGAGGTGGCGGTGATGTTAGGGCTGCAACAACAACCGAAAACCCGGAGACCATCGTAGGACGGAGGGGAGCCGAAAAGAAGATGGTGAGGTGCGTAGTGCCAGTGAGTGCGATAAGGGCGAAGGTTGATGAGGAGGGTGGCGGTGGCGAGGGCATCGGGTCAGAACGAAGGTGGGATGTAGGCATGGAACAGGAGGGTGCGGACACAGTCGTTGAGGGTGCGAAGGACACGTTCGGCGTGGCTGTTTTGCTGGGAGGTGTAGGGACAGGTTAGACGAAAGACGGTGCCGTGAGTAGAGAGGAGGGTGTGAATGGTGTGGTTATCGAATTCTTTTCCGTTATCGATTTGGAGAGCCTGTATAGAACGACCAAACTGGGTGGATACGTAGGAGTAAAAGGCGATGAGAGTGCCAGCGACGTCGGATTTCTTACGGGAAAAGTTCACACGAAATGAGAATAATCATCCATAATGACAAGATAATAGGTGAAACCAGAATTACTAGGTATAGGCGACGTCCGTACATCGCTATGAATTAATTGAACCGGAACAGATGCAACTATGGAGGAAGTAATAAAGGGGAGGCGAACATGTTTGCCGAGGCGGCATGCTTCACATGTGTGAGCATCCGTTTTATTACATGAAAAGAAAAACCCCTAATTATTTGACGAAGTGTGGTGGAGTTAGGGTGGCCAAGACACGCGTGCCAAAGATCGACGCCGGCGGAGAGGGACCGAGGTCCAGCTCGAGAGGAAGACACCGGCTAAACAAGGTACAACTCGCCAGGACTCTCACATCGGTGGAGCACCATCCGGGTACGGGAATCCTTAACAGAAAAACCAAACGCATCAAATTCCACAGTTACAGAATTATCACGAGTGAGACTACAAACAGAAACTAAGTTATGAATGAGATGTGGAGAGACAATGACATTATTGAGGGACAAGGGTTTGGAAGTGGAGGGAAAACTAGTGGAACCAACATGAGATATAGGAAGACTAACACCATTACCGACAACAATGTGAGAGGAGGTGGTGGTGGGAGAGGAATGAGAGAGTATACCCGGGTGAGCAGCCATGTGAGCCGAGGCGCTGGTGTCAATGAACCAGTCATCGCCGCCGGCGTAGGTGGAAGGAGAGGGCGCCTGTTGGAAGGCGGTGTAGAGTGCGGGGTCGTAGGAAGGCGGGGCGGTCGATGGTCCAGGGTTGCGGGGAGCTGCGCCGAGCAGGCCACTGTAGCCAGGAGGGGCGCAGCACCATAGCCTGGCTGCGGGGCAGAAACTAAGTTATGAATGAGATGTGAAGAGACAATGACATTATTGAGGGACAAGGGTTTGGAAGTGGAGGGAAAACTAGTGGAACCAACATGATAGATAGGAAGACTAGCACCATTACTGACAACAATGTGAGAGGAGGTGGTGGTACGAGAGGAATGAGAGTATACCCGGGTGAGCAGCCATGTGAGCCGAGGCGCCGGTGTCCATGAACCAGTCACCGCTGCCGGTGTAGGTGGAAGGAGAGGGCGCCAGTTGGAGGGCGGTGTTGTGGCGTCCCGACCCGACTGCTATACAGTGATGCTGAGTGTCACCGGTTAAGCGATACAATCGGAGGTTACGGGTTTACCAATCCCCGGCCAAAACCTTTGGCAGACGTTGCTCGGAATTGATCATCGGCAACGCAACACCCCGATTGATGCCTTAAGATAGGATCAACTATCAATGCATAATAGAGAGATCAAGACTTGTGGAACAACTGGCATATCACAGATTCTATGACTCAAAGCATTATAGTTCAACTCTTATAATAGAGAAAGATAGCAAATTACAACCAGAGGTCACAGACCGAACATTACAACAAGCGGAAGCAAATTAGGTTGTTCTAAACAACAAGAACCAAATTATGGCCTAAGAGGCCTACAAATAAATATTCAAGCGCCAGCTGTTCCGGGATGTCCCAAGCTGCCACCTGGGAACCCCAGACTACTCGTCGACGTCCACAAAGAACCCACCTTCGAGGTCGGTGAAGTTCTCCTCTGAAACAAAGCAAACGACGTTGAGTTCGACGAACTCGCAAGATTATAATATAGAGCTTTAGCTCGATGAGGCTTTCAAAGTTTTATCGCTGTTTTGCATAAAGCTGATTTTATTTATGAAAACATAACTCAAAGGCATCGACTAATCAGAGTATTTTAAAAAAGGGGTAAGAAGTAACTCTTTTCTTTGATCACCTTTCTCATCATCAACCACCTTTATCACTGTACCTGTTCTACAAAGGCACCTCCCCTAATCACCCTCGAGGAAGCTAACCTTGCATTCTTGAGTGGTACCTTTAGTACCCAGTTTTTTAATCATTTCGTTCAAGTTATTCTATGGTCTTATCATCCTTTCCCAAGTTGTCTGTAACCATCGACACGACTATTCGAAAAGATTTAACCCTGCAGGGGTGCACTGTGTTTACCTTCGGTACCGCCCGGCTCATTGCCTATGCTTAGCTCTCTTTCGGGGAAAGCCGACTGAGTGGGAATGGTTACAACCTTTACCTTGTTGAGGACTAACCCAGGATCATCAGTGAGGACGAGACAGCCGTGCCTGCAACACCCTGTCCCGTGGCCACTCATTTTCCTAAAAACCACCATCCTCATCTCAGTCTTGGCCGCCATCTTCACGCACACGCAAATGGAAGCTCAAACTAGAGGACCCTGGCTAGTCCCGCCCAAGTTAGTCGGTCGACGAGGGCTCCACATACCCCACCGAATGGAAGCGCGCTCGTTCTTGGTTCAAGAGGTAAAGAACTCGCACCTAGGCGGTGAGAGTGAGATAAAACACCACCATACCAAAGTGGCCTCTCATCCCCACCGTTAAGCATTTTATTACCTGTCGCCACAAATTCTCCACCATCATCCATTCATCTCATCACCTGTTTCCATCATGAACCATCCATCGAATGGCTAAGCATTTAACTAAGCATGACTAAGCAACAACATAACATAGTTAAGTATTTCAGGCCAACAATACAATCCTATGGATAATAGGAGGGAAACAGGTATTGGCATCAGAAACTTAATGCAACTATAGGATACTCTAACCCAATAAAATTAACATTTGGAACCGCATGCAATATTGTAGTGCAGAAAATATTTGCGGAAACATAGGATAAGATATGCTCAGAGGGGGGATTACGCTTGCCTTGTTGATACGGCTGGTAGTAGGGATCGTCGGGGTATTGCGGTGTAACCCCGGTTGCTTGATCTATCGAAACATAGCAACGGAAGAGCAATCAATCACCACACATGCTTCGACAAATGCAATGCGCAAACACATGATGGCATGACAATTTAAATGCGCCCTAAAAGCTTTGAACATGACCAGCAAGTTAAATGGGGTCCCGATTATATTTATTGCATTATTTGGAATAAACCCCATATTTAAACTTAATGATTCAAATACTACTAGAAGTACATTATTGTAATTGTGATCAATTATGCATGCATGATGATGATTCTGGACAGTTCATGCTTTTCTGAACATTTTGGTATATCGAACACAATCTTCTGATGTCCAGATAAAAAGTTATTACATTTATAAGATCCTCTTTTAAATTTATGATTTTAATAAATTAATTTCACAACTATAGAAATTAATTACTTGTATGCGGGAGAGAGGGATGGAGTAGTCGAATCATCGGAGTCGATGTCCCTAAAGCGCCAGGGGGAAGCGGGAATCATGCGCAAAAGGGGGAGGAAAAGGAAAAGGAACAACTGGAAAAAAAACAGTCAACCCGGCCACCAGCCCGGTCTGGGCCGGTTTCCAGGCCGGCCTGGTAACAGAGAGGTCCGGCCTCCAGCCCGGTCTGGGCCGACAGAATGGCCGGCCACGCGGCAGAGCCCACCGGCCTTCAGCCCGGTTTGGGCTGGCTCCGGGGCCGGCTATGGGCCAGAAAGAACCAGCCTGCAGCCCAGCTTAGGCCGGTGCCACGGCCGGTCGTGCGGGCTACGTCGACGGCGATGCTACGGTGTGGAGCACGGCGAGACTGCATCAAACTAGCGCGAGAGAGGGAGGGGGACGGGGTTCAGGCGATCATCGTGCTCACCCTCAGCAAGTAGTAGAAGGCGGCGCGGACGGGGATGCAGCGACGGCGACAAGATCGTGCGCGGCAGAGCTCGGATAGCCGCGCGGGAGAACGGAGACGGCGGTGTCGATTCACCGCCTCCCGTCTCGATTCCTCGGGCGGAGAAGGAGCAGTGGACGTGGCGGAGCTGCGGGTAAGCTTCGATTTACGCGGGGGAGCTTCAATCAATGGCGACATGCGGCGGCAACCTCGGCTAGGTTTCCGCCATGGCAGGGCGCAGGAGAGAGGAAAACAGGGAGAAAATCAGGGGAGGAAGCAGAGGGCTGTCACGGGGTGCTGCTCTTCTCTTCACGCGGTCCAGGGGGAGCAGGGGAGAGCACGACACCGAGCTGGTTCGGCAGGAGCGTGAGCTTCCGGTCGCTACAGAGGAAGAAGAAGGCAAACTTGCAAAGAGCCCCCTGGCAGATTTTATTCCACCACAGATTGGTCCTTCCCAGCTACTTTTTAATTACAGCAGCATTTCACTGATTTTATTAGGGCACTAAAGCAATTTAGAAAAATCTGGGAAAAATCATGTAGCCTCCCACTAACAAGTAGAAGCACCACAAAAATTGGCGTGTTGAAATTAAAGTTTGGAACAACAATTTTTCATAGGGTTCGAAATAGGGCATTTGCTAAATTCAAAATGTTGCTCCTTTGTAAATTTAGAGCAATTGAAAATTATTGTTTTGAACTCTAGGAACTTCCTTGACAAATATTAGAGGTCAAGTATTTGTATTTTGCAAGTTGAATGCTTTCATTGTTGTGAAGTTTGTTAGAGCAAGTTTGGGCATTGGTTTTAAAGTGGTGCCCAACCATTTGTTTTCTGTGTTTAGCAATTAAGAATGGATGCTATGATGCAATGCAACACAAAAGCGAAAAATTTAATCGGGTTTTTAGGTTCTCAACTTTGGGTTGTAACAAATCTACCCCCCTTACAGCAATCTCGTCCCGAGATTCTATGATTGCGGGAAGAAGTTGGGATACTCCTCGCGAAGACTAACTCTCTTTCCCACATTGCTTCTTCCTCGGAATGGTGAGACCATTGAACTTTGAGGAACTTGGTAGTCTTGTTACGGGTCTTTCTTTCGGCTTCATCCAGGACACGGATAGGATGCTCGCGATAAGTGAGATCTTCCTGGAGATCTAGCTCTTCATGATTGACTCCATGGATAGGATCTTTGAACACCGGCGAAGTTGGGAGACATGAAACACATCATGTACATTTGGGAAGATGACCGGTAACTCCAATTGATAAGAAAGATCTCCTCGCTTGGCCAGAACGGTGAAAGGGCCAACGTAGCGAGGTGCCAATTTCCCTTTGATTCCGAAGCGGCGAACGCCACGAAGGGGAGAGACGCGGAGATAAGCTTTATCACCAATTTCATAGTGAATCCTGATGGTGCTTATCATAGTAGCTCTTCTGCCTAGACTGAGCAATCTTCAGATTCTCTCGTATGATTCTAACCTTCTCCTCAGCTTCATTGATCACATCCGGACCAAAGAGTGCCTCTCTCCGGTCTCGGACCAATTTAGAGGAGTGCGGCATTTTCTTCCATATAGAACCTCGAAGGAGCCATGCCCAGACTAGCTTGATAGCTATTGTTGTAGGAGAACTCCGCGAAAGGAAAGATACTTTTCCCAACCCTTGCCAAAAGAGATTACACATGCCCTAAGCATGTCTTCCAACACTTGGTTCACTCTTTCGGTCTGACCATCAGTTTGAGGATGGTAGGCGGTACTGAAGTTGAGACGGGACCCCATAGCAGTTTGGAAACTCTGCCAGAACTTGGATACAAAGATACTTCCACGGTCCGATATGATCCTCAGAGGGACCCCATGCAATGGAACAATACGAGCCATATAAGTCAGCAAGTTGACTTGCCCGTATATCATCACGGACTGGTAGGAAGTGAGCAACCTTGGACAGTCGATCAATGATTACCCAGATTGCATTGTTGCCCTTTTGAGATCGGGAAACCCGGTGATGAAGTCCATACCAATTTCATCCCATTTCCACTCGGGGACTGCAATAGGGCGAGAGTGCCGGCAGGCCTTTGATGTTCAGCCTTTACCCGTCGACAGGTGTCGCATTCAGCAACATACTTGGCAATTTTCGTTTCATCCGAGTCCACCAGAATTGTGGTCGAAGGTCTTGGTACATTTTGGTACTACCGGGATGAATAGAGAGAGGTGATTCATGAGCTTCTTGTAGGATGAGCTCCCTCAAATTCCGGTTCTTTGGCACTACCAAGCGGTCACCAAAATAAACAACTCCGGATTCATTTCCGAGAAACATTTGGCCTTCCGCTAGCAATGTTCTTCTTGATATTCAGGATACCCTCATCAGCTTTGAGCATCCTTAATCTGGTCTACAAGAGTAGATTTGATCTCCAGATTTGCAAGGTAGCCGAGGGAACAATTTCCAGGTTCAAACGGGAACTCTTCATGAAGAGCAGGTTGGCCTTTTCAATCATCAGATTGTTGCAATAGGACTTCCGACTTAGCGCGTCAGCCACGACGTTTGCTTTGCCGGGTTGATAGTTCAGACTCACATCATAGTCCTTGATTAACTCCAACCAACGCCTTTGCCTGAGATTTAAATCCGGCTGGGTGAAGAGGTACTTCAGACTCTTGTGATCCGAGAAATCTCGCAACGGTTACCAAACAGGTATGGTCTCCATTGCTTCAAAGCATAGACCACCGCGGCAAGTTCTAGATCATGAGTTGGGTAGTTGTGCTCATGCGGCTTCAAGTTGGCGAGAAGCATATGCCACCACATGGCCATCTTGCATTAGCACACAGCCCAAGCCTTGCAGAGAGGCGTCACAGAAGACGACGAAATCCTTGCTTGTGTCCGGCAGGACAAGCACAGGAGCGGACGTGAGTTTGGCTTTCAGTGTTTTGAAGCTCTCTTCAGCTTCGGCCGTCCATACAACTTTTTTCCTTCTTGAGAAGGTCAGTCAGGCCTTGGCTATCTTGGAGAAACCTTCGATGAATCGGCGGTAGTAACCCGCCAATCCGAGAAAGCTACGAATGTCCTTGACTGACATTGGAGTTTTCCAATCCAAAATGGACTGAATCTTGTCGGGAATGACAGCCACACCATTAGCGGATATCACATGACCAAGGAAGACAAGATTATCCAACCAAACTCACACTTGGAGAACTTGGCATAGAGGCGGTGTTCTCGAAGTCGTGTCAGAACCAAACGAAGATGTTCGGCATGCTCTTCATCGGTTTTGGAATAAACGAGGATGTCATCGATGTAAATGACGACAAACTTGTCGAGATAATCCATGAAGATGGAGTTCATGAGCCTCATGAAAGTAGCTGGAGCATTGGTGAGACCAAAGGACATGACGGTATACTCATATGAGCCATAGCGAGTAACAAATGCCGTCTTTGGAATATCCTCCTTTCTGATCTTGATCTGATGGTATCCTGACCTCAGATCCATCTTGGAGAATACTGTTGCACCAGCTAACTGATCCAACAGATCATTGATGGGGAATAGGATACTTGTTCTTGATTGTCACCGCATTCAACGGTCTATAGTCAGAGACTAGACGAGGCACGGTAGAATCTCTCTTTTGACAAAGAGTACCGGACAACCCCAAGGTGAACTGCTAGGCTGAATGAAATCCTTTGCTAACAGCTGATCAATTTGCTCTTTCAACAGAGCCAACTCTTCCACCGGCATACGGTAGGGCTTCTTGGAAATTGGAGCAGTACCGGGAAGTAGATCTATGACAAACTCCACACTTCGGTCAGGAGGCATGCCAGGCAATTCTTCCGGGAACACATCCGGGAAGTCACACACCACGTGTATGTCCTGGATTTCAGGAGGGGATTCGCCTTCCATAAAGCAAAGGAGGATCTCGGGTGAGTTGGGTATGATGAAGACGGAGGTCTTGATAGTGCAGACCAATACTCACAATGTCACCGGAAGAAGTGGTCACGGTGATGGTCTTGGCAGCACAGTCGAGATTAGCCCGGTATTTGGCTAGCCAGTTCATGCCCAATGACATCAATGCCACTTGACCTCAGCTACCAAGCAAAAGGAAAGACGAGTAACCATGGTAATCTGAACCTCAGGAGTAACCCCATCGGTTTGCCATTTGGAGCCAGGAGTGGCGATCACCAAGGGACGGCTCATTTTCTCGAACGGTATTTTGTGGTCTTTTGCAAAAGCTATGATATGAATGAATGCGATGCTCCAGAATCAAACAAAACTGTAGCAAGATTGTTGTTGATTCGTAGCTCACCCATAAGGACGCCGGGGTCCTCTTCAGCTTCTTCAGCAGAGACGTGGTTCAGGCGACCACGCACAATAGGTCCAGCCTTGCCAGCTGGAGTGGCAGGGGCTCGTGCAGGAGTTCCGCGATAGGTGCCTTCTGGGGGCACTCCCTGGAGTAGTGGCCAGCCTGGCCACAGGCGTAGCAAGTGAGTCCAGGTGGAGCAGGTAGCATAGGACGATACCCACTCCCGCCTACCCCAAGTGTCGAAGTAGTGGGGCACGTGGTGGCATGCTGAGCAATCTCCTCATGGGCATCCTTTACTGCCTCCACTATGAACTCCATAGAACAATTAGCCGGAAAATGATCATTTCCTTCGCATAGGTAGCAAGTGGCGCTAGCGGTTGGGCACTTGCCAAGTGGATGCGCGTTGAAACAGTGCGGGCAACTGCCGGGGCATTGACTCGCCTGATGTCCACCCCTTCCGCACTGACTACATGCCTTTCCTTGTGGTGGTCCCCCTTTTCTGGAGTACTTAAGGGGGCACTTCCGGTACGGATGTCCGCGTTCCCTACAAGTGTAACACATGCGTTTGTCTATAGCTTTCTTGGGCAAATCTTTAGATGTATGGGATTTCTCCCGATCAAAGGGTGTCGAGTGGGTTCCTGGGGTGGCTTCGATTTGATGGAGCGGAGGACTTTGTGCCATTCTGTAGATTTGACAATGACGCAGTTAGTATCCACCTCGGTATGGTTGAGACATTAGCATTAGCGTGCTCAAGTACTCAGACTAGGGACGATAATGCTTTGTGTAACAACTAGCAAGGGATCAACAAGATAGAACTTGGGTCGAAGATCAGCATCATGTGCTACTAGCGGGAGCTGCAATGGTTAAGAAACCATGACGTAACACACTCTAGTTGGCACAATCTGGGACCTTATGTTCAAGTCCTTGGGTTAAAACCCAACAGAGGAGCAAATGATTAGACTTGGTAGAAACATCTGAGTTGATTTGGGATTGCAACGCAGCGGGAGCAACCGGACACACAACACTAAAGGTCCACATAACACGTAATATTGGGTTCTACCTTCAGTGTTATCCTAGTAATTTTGAAGTCACAGATGAGAAGTAAAACTTTTAACTCAAATCGAGGTAAGATTGCTCCGAGATTAGAGTGTAACCAGGTAAGGAGTAAAAAGAATCCTAAGATGGTTTTCACAACTCATTTTTACGTTAAAAATATTTTCACAAACACTAGACTCAATGTCGACCAGTAGAAGGGTTTCCTACAGGCAGTCCTGCTCTGATACCAACTTGTGGTGCCCCGACCCGACTGCTATACAGTGATGTTGAGTGTCACCGGTTAAGCGATACAACCGGAGGTTACGGGTTTACCAATCCCCAGCCAAAACCTTTGGCAGGCATTGCTCGGAATTAATCATCGGCAACGCAACACCCCAATTGATGCCTTAACACAGGCTCAACTATCAATGCATAATAGAGAGATCAAAACTTGTGGAACAACTGGCACATCACAGACTCTACGACTCAAAGCATTATAGTTCAACTCTTATAATAGAGAAAGATAGCAAATTACAACCAGAGGTCACAGACCCAACATTACAACTAGCGGAAGCAAATTAGGTTGTTCTAAACAACAAGAACCAAATTATGGCATAAGAGGCCTACAAATAAACATTCAAGCGCCAGCTGTTCCGGGATGTCCCAAGCTGCCACCTGGGAACCCCAGACTACTCATCGATGTCCACAAAGAACCCACCTTCGAGGTCGGTGAAGTCCTCCTCTGAAACAAAGCAAACGACGTTGAGTTCGACGAACTCGCAAGATTATAATATAGAGATTTAGCTCGATGAGGCTTTCAAAGTTTTATGGCTGTTTTGCATAAAGCTGATTTTATTTATGAAAACATAACTCAAAGGCATCGACTAATCAGAGTATTTTAAAAAAGGGGTAAGAAGTAACTCTTTTCTTTGATCACCTTTCTCATCATCAACCACCTTCATCACTGTACCTGTTCTACAAAGGCACCTCCCCGAATCACCCTCGAGGAAGCTAACCTTGCATTCTTGAGTGGTACCTTTAGTACCCAGTTTTTTAATCATTCCGTTCAAGTTATTCGATGGTCTTATCGTCCTTTCCCAAGTTGTCCGTAACCGTGGACATGGATTTTCGAAAAGATTTAACCCTGCAGGGGTGCACTGTGTTTACCTTCGGTCTGCCCGGCTCATTGCCTACGCTTAGCTCTCTTCCGGGGAAAGCCGGCTGAGTGGGAACGGTTACAACCTTTACCCTGTTGAGGACTAACCCAGGATCATCAGTGAGGACGAGACAACCGTGCCTGCAACACCATGTCCCGTGGCCACTCATTTTCCTAAACACCACCATCCTCATCTCAGTCTTGGCCACCATCTTCACGCACACGCAAATGGAAGCTCAAACTAGAGGACCCTGGCTAGTCCCGCCCAAGTTAGTCGGTCGACGAGGGCTCCATATACCCCACCGAATGGAAGCGCGCTCATTCTTGGTTCAAGATGTAAAGAACTCTCACCTAGGCGGCGAGAGTGAGACAAAATACCACCATACCAAAGTGGCCTCTCATCCCCACATTTAAGCATTTTATTACCTGTCGCCACAAATTCTCCACCATCATCCATTCATCTCATCACCTGTTTTCATCATGAACCATCCATCGGACGGCTAAGCATTTAACTAAGCATGGCTAAGCAACAACATAACATAGTTAAGTATTTCAGGCCAACAATACAATCCTATGGATAATAGGAGGGAAACGGGTATTGGCATCGGAAACTTAATGCAACTATAGGATACTCTAACCCAATAAAATTGACATTTGGATCCGCATGCAATATTATAGTGGAGAAAATATTTGCGGAAACATAGGATAAGATATGCTCAGAGGGGGGATTACGCTTGCCTTGTTGATACGGCTGGTAGTAGGGATCGTCGGGGTATTGCGGTGTAACCCCGGTTGCTTGATCTATCGAAACATAGCAACGGAAGAGCAATCAATCACCACACATGCTTCAACAAATACAATGCGCAAGCACATGATGGCATGACAATTTAAATGCGCCCTAAGAGCTTTGAACATGACCAACAAGTTAAATGGGGTCCCGATTATATTTATTGCATTATTTGGAATAAACCCCATATTTAAACTTAATGATTATAATACTACTAGAAGTACATTATTGTAATTATGATCAATTATGCATGATGATGATGATGATTCTGGACAGTTCATGCTTTTCTGAACATTTTGGTATATCGAACACAATTTTCTGATGTCCAGATAAAAAGTTATTACATTTATAAGATCCTCTTTTAAATTTATGATTTTAATAAATTAATTTCACAACTATAGAAATTAATTACTTGTATGCGGGAGAGAGGGATGGAGTAGTCGAATCATCGGATTCGATGTCCCTAAAGCGCGAGGGGAAGTGGGAATCATGCGCAAAAGGGGGAGGAAAAGGAAAAGGACCAACTGAAAAAAAACAGTCAACCCGGCCTCCAGCCCGGTCTAGGCCGGTTTCCAGGCCGGCCTGGTAACAGAGAGGTCCGGCCTCTAGCCCGGTCTGGGCCAGCAGAATGGCCGGCCACGCGGCAGAGCCCACCGGCCTTCAGCCCGGTTTGGGCTGGCTCCAGGGCCGGCTATGGGCCAGAGAGAACCAGCCTGCAGCCCAGCTTAGGCCGGTGCCACGGCCGGTCGTGCGGGCTACGTCGACCTCGATGCTACGACATGGAGCACGGCGAGACTGCGGCGAACTAGCGCGAGAGGGAGAGGGATGGGGCTCAGGCGATCGTCGTGCTCACCCTCAGCAAGTAGGAGAAGGCGGCACGGACGGGGATGCAGCGACGGCGACAAGATCGTGCGCGGCGGAGCTCGGATAGCCGCGCGGGAGAACGGAGACGGCGACGTTGATTCACCGCCTCCCGTCTCGATTCCTCGGGCAGAGAAGGAGCATTGGACGCGGCGGAGCTGCGGGTAAGCTTCGATTTGCGCGAGGGAGCTTCAATCAACGGCGACAGGTGGCGGCGACCTCGGCTAGGTTTCCGCCATGGCAGGGCGCAGGAGAGAGGATAACGGGGAGAAAATCAGGGGAGGAAGCAGAGGGCTATCACGGGGTGCTGCTCTTCTCTTCACACGGTCCAGGGGAGCAGGGGAGAGCACGGCGCCGAGCTGGTTCGGCGGGAGCGTGAGCTTCCGGTCCCTACAGAGGAAGAAGAAGGCAAACTTGCAAAGAGCCCCCTGGCAGATTTTATTCCACCATAGATTGGTCCTTCCTAGTTACTTTTTAATTACAACAGCATTTCACTGATTTTATTAGGGCACTAAAGCAATTTAGAAAAATCTGGGAAAAATCATGTAGCCTCCCACTAACAAGTAGAAGCACCACAAAAATTGGCGTGTTGAAATAAAAGTTTGGAACAACAAATTTTCATAGGGTTCAAAATAGGGCATTTGCTAAATTCAAAATGTTGCTCCTTTGTAAATTTAGAGCAATTGAAAATTATTTTTTTGAACTCTAGGAACTTCCTTGACAAATATTAGAGGTCAAGTATTTGTATTTTGCAAGTTGAATGCTTTCATTGTTGTGAAGTTTGTTAGAGCAAGTATGGGCATTGGTTTTTAATTGGTGCCCAACCATTTGTTTTCTGTGTTTAGCAATTAAGAATGGATGCTATGATGCAATGCAACACAAAAGCGAAAATTTTACTCGGGTTTTTAGGTTCTCAACTTTGGGCTGTTACTGGTGTTGAGCGCGGGGTCGTAGGAGGGCGGGGCGATCGGTGGAGTGGCGTATCCAGGGTAGCGAGGAGCTGCGCCGAGCAGGCCACTGTAGCCAAGAGGGGGCGCAGCACCATAGCCTGGCTGCGGGGCAGCGTAGAAGGCCTGATGAGCCGCCGGGCGCGTGCTGAAGAGCCCTGGGGCGGGCGCGCGGGGCACCAGATTGGTGTAGGCGTGGACCACCCCCGTCCAAGGGTTGTGACTACCGCTCCAAGGTGGTGTAAGCTGCGGGTTGGCGGGTGAGGGCCGCCACTGCCGTTGCCGCCGCCGCGGCCGCGGCGACGACGCCACGACTTCTGTGGTGGAGGTTGCGGTTGGGGCACGGGCGCTGGAGGGCGCGGCGCGGGAGCAGGCGCGCCACGGCCGATGCCGGCGGCGAGCGCAGTGTTGGCGGTGCGGGTGCAGACGTTCTTCAGGCGCCGTTCCTCAAGGCGGAGGTAGTCCACCGCCCTCTCGAAGGTGGGGTTGGCCATGAGGGTGAGGTTGGAGGCGGCGTTGCCGAGGTCCTCGCTGAGACCGGCGGTGAGGGTGGAGAGGAGGATCTGATCACCAATTTGGAACCCGATGTCGTTGAGCTCGTCAGAGGGAGTCTTGAGGCACAGACAGTACGCGTCGAGGGAGAGGTCGTTTTGCTGACAACCGAAGAACTCCTGCTGCAAGAAGACCACGCGTTGGAGCTTGTTGTCGGTGAAGAGGCCGGTGACCGTGGTCCACACCTTGTGAGCATCGTCGCCATCGCGAACGAAACTATGAAAGATGTCCGGCAAGACGGTGAGGAAGATCCAACGGATGATGGTGGCATCGATGGCGAACCAGTCGGAGTCGCGGCACATGTGAGGAGTTCGGTGGTGCCGTCGATGTGATCGGAGAGGTTGTACTCGTGGAAAAGAAGGTGGAAGTAGGTCTTCCAAGCGAAGAAATTGGTAGCGGTGAGGGAGAGCTTGACGGGGACATGGTCGGCGATGCGAACCTCGCGGAGCTGGGTTGGGTTGGGAGGGGAAAGATCGGAACCAGAGGAGGCGAAGGGGTTGCTCGAGTTGGAGATGGAAGACATGGTGGTGGCGGCGTGGTGGGATTAGGGTTAGGGTTTGGAGATGGCGGCAGAGTGGGGAGGGCGTCGCGTGGCTAGGGAGGAGGGGCAGCGCGTGGTGGGGAGAGAAGAGAGGGGCGGCGCCTGGTGGGAGAGGAGGGGAGGCGCACGGCTGGAGGTAGGAGAAGGCGGCGGCGCGCTAGGGTTAGGATCGAAGGGTGTCTGATACCATGTAGAGGAATATGATGCAACTCTCGATATATTGATCGGGTGCAAACGCGTATATATAACAGTACAATGGGTAGTCTCGTCCTCAACTATACAAAAAAGGAGGAGGACTTGCCATACAAGAAATATACATGCACGGTATACTCAACACTAAAGGTTAGGGGTTCTCAAAAGGACCATATGAGGCTAAAATTTTAGAATAATAATATTTGTTCCACTCATTAGAGTCAGATTTGTCGCGCCTGTGCCTTCTTTTTTCCCGCGTGTTCTTAGTGGCACATGGACACGTGAGATTACCAGTTCATAGTAGTGATTTTTATTTTTTGAGGTTGGAGTTCATAGTAGCGATGGATCGATCCGTACACTTCAAATACAGTACCAAGGCACATCACATTTTTTGGCAAACTTGAGACACTTATTTTTGGACGGAGGGAGTATGATCTTATTAGTAGCAGCGGGGATATAATGGTAGTGAAAAATTATTATTAGTTATCGTGGCATTGGCAACACACAATTGGACCGCGAAGATGCACGTACGCGAGCGACGAATCTGTCGTGCATTTCTTGCCGCACCGAATTAGCACCCACTGGGCTGCGCGGCTCGGCCTATTTTACTTCTTCGAGGTTTTCCAATAGCGAGTTCAGACGAAGAAACCGCCCCCGGCGTCAGGACTGCGCCTGTCGAACCCAATGGCCCCCCCTGCTCTGCTGCAAACATATAAATGCCTGCACCCGGCCTAGCAAGTGACCCAGACTCCATCTTCCCTGAATATGACTCTTACGCTGCTCCCCTGAACACTGCTACTCCTGGCCTCCGGGCGACAAGATGATATCGATGCACGACCTGTACACGGTCCTGTCCGCGGTGGTGCCGCTGTACGTGGCCATGATCCTCGCGTACGGTTCGGTGCGGTGGTGGGGCATCTTCACGCCCGACCAGTGCTCCGGCATCAACCGCTTCGTGGCCATCTTCGCCGTGCCGCTGCTCTCCTTCCACTTCATCTCCACCAACGACTCGTACGAGATGAACCTCTGCTTCCTCGCCGCGGACACCCTGCAGAAGCTGCTCGTCCTGGCTCTGCTCGCCGCGTGCTCTCGCCTCGGCATCACCCGCTCGCCGCGGTTAGACTGGTCCATCACGCTCTTCTCGCTGTCCACGCTGCCCAACACGCTCGTCATGGGGATACCGCTGCTCATCGCCATGTACGGGCCCTACGCCGGCTCGCTGATGGTCCAGGTCGTCGTGCTCCAGTGCATCGTCTGGTACACGTTGCTGCTCTACCTCTTCGAGTTCCGCGCCGCGCGCATGTTGATCGCCTATCAGTTCCCGGACACCGCGGCGTCCTGTTGTTTTATGATGATCCAAATTATATATTGATGAAGGCCAACTTGTGACGAAGGAGAGCGGAGCTCCCCGAGAGAACAAAGCACATTGACCTGTTTTGTGACAGTTAAAGTGCTATTTACCTTACTAAGAATCAGATGTTCCATGAGAGAACAAATCACATTGACGTCAAATACCATTATGTGCGTGATGTTGTTGCAAAAGGTAAGCTGAAGATATGCAAGATAAGTACTTATGAAAATCCTGCTGATATGATGACAAACCCAGTTCCTGTTACTAAGTTTGAGCTATGCTCAGGCTTAGTTGGTATCACTGTTTAGCCCAAAAGGCTATTTGGCGCCGAAAGTGTTTTTTCTTTGTTATTTCAGGGTGAAGTTCTCGTTCATGCTACAAGATGGAATTTGTGTCAAGGTGGAGTGTTGTTTTATTATGATCCAAATTCTATACTGATGAAGGCCAACTTGTGACGAAGGAGAGCGGACCTAGGATTTTATGTCACCATATATATTCCTCTTGTAAGCCGCCGGTTGGGGTAAGCCATACATTGTAAACCCACGGCGTTTGTAACCTCACCCGATATAGTGAAGTATTGCTGGCTGACGCCCCGTGGTTTTTTCCTCTCCTTTGTTTGGAGAGCTTTTCCACGTTAAAATCTCGTGTCCCCTTTAGTTTGATCGTTCCGTTCTTCGTCGTTTATTTGCTATCGTTTATAACACGTCCATCGTGTCGCTGCACGTGGATCCCGACGTGGTGTCGCTGGAGGGTGGCCGCGCCGAGACGGAGTCCGAGGTGGCGGCGGACGGGCGTCTGCACGTTGCGGTGCGCCGTTCCTCGGTGTCGCGGCGGTCCACGCGGCTGGTGGCGACGCCGCGGCCGTCGAACCTGACAGGCGCAGAGATCTACTCAGTTAGCACGTCGCAGAACCCAACCCCGCGGGAATCTAACTTCAACCATGCAGAATTCTTCGCCGTAGTCGGCGCGCCACCGCCACCGACGCCCGCCAGGGCGCACGGCTCGAGCTTCGGCGCCTCCGACCAATACTCCCTGCACTCGTCACAGGGCCCGATGCCGAGGGACTCCAACTTCGACGAGCACTCCAGAACTGCGGTGCCGGCGGTAGACGCCGGGGCGCACAACCATGACGCCAAGGAGCTCCACATGTTCGTATGGAGCTCCAGCGCCTCTCCCGCGTCAGAAGCGAGCGGCTTGCCTGTGTTCAACGGCAGCATCCATGCCGGCGCCAAGGAAATCCGCATGGTTGTCCCCGCGGACCCGCCGCAGAACGGCTCATGCAAAGGTCCGTCGCTACATTAATGCCATGTGGTACTAGTACGTCCATCAGTGCTACGATCTTCACGGGTTTCAAGTGCAAGCAAGAGTAACCATCGACCTCAAATTTTAGAGAGCGGGGCCAACGGCGCGGTGGCAGGGGACGACATTTTCCTGGGCGGCAGCAAGACGGTGGATCAGGACGGCAAGGCGGCGCAGTCCGGGCCGGAGAGGACGACGGCAAAGCAAACATCCATTCCCATCGACGTCGACGGAGCGGACGCCGCCGGGAGGGCACAGCAGCACCAAATGCCGCCGGCGAGCGTGATGACACGGCTGATTCTGATCATGGTGTGGCGCAAGCTCATCCGCAACCCAAAC
The DNA here is from genome assembly GCA_947311845.1 of Poa pratensis. Taxonomy (NCBI): domain Eukaryota; kingdom Viridiplantae; phylum Streptophyta; class Magnoliopsida; order Poales; family Poaceae; genus Poa; species Poa pratensis. The sequence goes on along the minus strand of CAMZMU010000027.1, from coordinate 53,895,988 downwards.
ACGTACTCCAGCCTCATCGGCCTCACATGGTCCCTCGTCGCCTTCCGGTACGTACCTACGTACGGCTTCTACTTTCACACGTGGGATGCTTCACTCATACCAGACTACCAGTACTGCCACTGATTAGTTAGCCAGGCTGTGTGATTTTACACAGCAGAGACGACAAGGTCGGCAAGGATCTATGAATTGTGTAAAATCTAGCTTCGATTGGCAGTGTAGAACCGGAGGCACCGAAACTGTGCGGTGCACGAGCTTTCTGCCGGTGGGGATCACCGGAAAGCAGCTTTTACGGATACCCGCCGGCCGGACGTACGGTGGTGTTGGCGGGCCGAGCAATCCACCGTTGCCGGACCACCGCACCGCGGGCCCGGGCAGCGCCAATCACGAACTATCGTCCGGAGTACTGCACAACTGTTTGCTTGCACTAATCATCATCACTGTCATGGCTGTCTTCTGTTACTGCCATTTTATCTTCTATAGTGGCTAATGATCTCGTCTTATCCGATATAACGCGCGGGTGTTGTTCATGGATCGCAGGTGGCACATCTCCATGCCAACCATCGTCGAGAAGTCCATCTCCATCCTCTCCGACGCCGGCTGGGCATGGCTATGTTTAGCCTGGGTGGGCACCCCTTGACCCTTGTGTTGATGTCTCCCCGTAGCCCTACACCGTGTTGCCCCGAAATTAATCCTCGCGCTCGTGCCCACACTAGCATCGACCTGGCCCGCGCCTGAGCTAACACTGTCAACCTCTCGCACCCTGGGCAGGATTGTTCATGGCGCTGCAACCGAGTATCATCGCCTGCGGAAACTCCGTCGCCGTCGTCTCCATGGCCGTCCGCTTCGTCGCGGGTCCCGCCATCACTGCTGCCGCGTCAGCCGCCGTCGGTCTCCGCGGGACTCTCTTCAAGATCGCCATTGTTCAGGTAACTACGCGTCGTGCATAGACGTGAGAATTAAGGTGATATTTCCTTGTGTGCACCTATGTTAATTAGCAATTCCTCTGAATTCTATGGAAGCTCATCCGTGAATGGATATTCAGAGCGGAGCTAGGAACTTTTTGTGCAGCGTATAATTTTGTAGTGTAGAAAATAATATTTTGTGTACCAATAATTTGACAGGCGGCTCTACCACAAGGGATTGTACCTTTTGTTTTCGCCAAGGAATACAATGTCCACCCTGCCATCCTCAGCACTGCGTAAGTAATTAAAGCATACAGTAATGCTGATGCGTTGCCACTACGTACTGTTGGAGCACTGGGATTACTAACTAACCGTTTGTAAATCTTAATTTGCAGCGTAATTTTTGGCATGCTAATAGCTCTTCCGATCACATTGCTCTACTACGCCATTCTGGGACTAGTACATTGATCAAGAATGGTACTTAAATCTCACAGGAGACGTAGAATTGTAGAATGTTGTACTGCTGCCAAGACAGATCATACTAGCTTGTAGCTAATAGGCTCAGTCCATGGATGCCGCATGGCTTGTAATTTTCAGTCACATGCCTGTAAAAATCCCCTGCGATGACTAAGCTGGCCTGGAACAAATGACCGGTCCTGAGAATTTATGGATAGAGTTGAAAATAGAGATTAGCCACCATGTTGCAAACACTACCCGAGAGCATCTCCAGTCACATACCCCAAAATCGGCCCCCAAAATGTCCTCGGACACGTCCGGACCGTCCGTGGACACTGACCAGACAGCCCCTAAAACATGTCTCCTACAACCATGTACCCCAAAATCTAGCTACCAAATTACTACAAACCATGCAACGTAGATTATACTACGTACTACTCCTACTACATAGCTACTACATAGCTATTGTTCTAGGCTATTCTACTCCTCGTCGGAGATGAGGATGACCGTCGCCCCAGCCCCTTCGCCGGAGCCGCTGCCCTGTGCCTCGTAGATCTGCGACCTGGCCTCTGGTGTGAAGGTCGACACAGATCCGGCGGCTTGAAGGTCGACGTGGAGCTTCATGGCCGTCTCTGCCTGGAGCAGCTGCTCCGCCGCACGGTTCTCCACCTGGATCCGTGCCTGCTCAGCCTGGTACCGGGACTCCTCCTCCTCCATTCGCTGGCGGAACTCCGCACCCGTCATGCGGATAAATGTGGGCTCGGGCTCAAGCTCGACGACGCCAACGGCCGCCGTTTCCACCGCCTGGACCACCGCGTCCGCGGCCCCCAGCGCCTCCGCATCCGCTTGCGCTTGGGCCGCAAGTGTAGCGACCTCCGCGGCCCCCTGCGCCTCCGCATCCGCTTGCGCTTGGGCCGCAATTGCAACGACCTCCGCCGCGTCACGCGCGAGCGCCTCCCGGTAGATCAGCGACCTGTCCTCCGGTGTGAGCATGGCGTAGCCGGTCGGAAGGCGGCGAGGAATGGTGGATGTGGATGATGCAGCTAGGGTTTGCTCCGGCCCTCCTTATAGTCGAACATGGCCGGTAAGACATGAATGCCGGCCGGTAGCTTCGCCATTAATGCGGTCAAGGTATCTTATCCGCGTCGACGGGGCGGTCAAGCGTAGGTCCGCCCTGTCAGCGACCAAGCGGCGGACGCGCCCGGGCGGCCCCAAACCCGCCCCAGATATGGCCTGGGTTTGGGGTGTGCCGGACCGCCCAGTCTTTTGGGCTGGGAATGGGGGAGCCGGTTGGGTGACGGTTTTTGGCCCAAACCATATCCGGGCGGACCGCCCGGGCGTTTGGGCGGGCTTTGGGGGAGCCGGGTTGAGATGCTCTGAATCGGGGTGTTTGTTGAGTGCAACGCTCGGCATACAAGGGCATAGGCCTAGCGTGTAAAAAAACCAAGGCATATGTAATGTTTGCCAACCGTTTTCTCAAACAAAAAAAAGAGCGCTCGGCATACACTACTGAGTATTGACACGTGACGGTTTTTCAATCATAGTGCCAACTCACACACATAAAACACAGTTTAAACATAGTGCCAACTACATAGTTCGCACACCGCAAACCACACGAATAAAACATAGTGCTAACAAAAGAGTTTAACAACCCGATTTAAACTCAAGTACAACTATATTTTTTTCAAACTACCAAGGAGTGTTGTAGTTCATGTCCCTCGTGTTGCTAAGTTGGACCGGCGTCTTGGCTCCTCAGGGGGAGTATGCATGGTCCTAATATATGTATATAACTATGGTGTAAGGTAGAAGCAGCCAATACACAACTCGTAAGTGAACACCCTTCACAAACAGGACTGCCCCGCAGAAATGTTGTGCACTTTGAGTGCGAAATCCCCACTTGGGATCCACCGGAGGGAATCTTGTGAAAACTTGAGCTAATTTTTGGATTTCTATGTTTCTATAACCTGCCCTAACACAATCATGGAGAAAATTACATTGGTCAACCCTTTTGAAACCGTTCAAACTGGTAGATGACGCGGGGGCCATGGATCAATGTTTGGCTGCTGTGGCGGTGATGAGGTGTCGGAAACCTCTGAATCTTGCGTGGGGTACTAATATATGTATATAATTGCGGTGGAAGGTGGAAAGAGCTAATACACAACTCCCAAGTGTGACCCCTTCACATACCGCACTACCTAGCCGGTCAAAGGGGTAGATGACGTGGGGCCAGGGTTTGGTAACTGTAGGGACGAGGAGGTGCCAGAATCCCTCTGAATCTTGCGTGATGTACTAATATATGTATATAGGTACTGTGGTGGACGTTGAAAAGAGTGAATACACAACTCCCAAGTGTGACAGGCTTCACGGATGGGACCACCCTGCACAAAGGTTCTCCACTTAGTGTACAAAACTCCCACGTCGAGGCCACCGGAAGGAATCTTGTGAGAACTTGGGCTCAGTTTTGGTTTTCAATATTCCTACGACCTGCCCTAAAACAACCAAAGACAAAAATCCATTGGTCAACCCCCTTTCGACGCCGGTCAAGGGGCAGACGACGCGGGGACTAGGGGTCGGGGTTCGGCCGCTATCGGCGCGAGGAGGTGCCAAAATTCCTCCGAATCTTCTGTGGGGTATTGTGTTTAAAGGTGAAAATAGCCAATATCAAACACTATAGTGTGACCTCGTTCATGAACCGCACTACTCCGTAAGAAGCTTTTGTACTTGTAGGCGACCCCCCCCCCTTAAGGTCACAGGATAATCTTGTGTGAACTTGGGTATAAATTTGGTAACACATGTTCTTATGACCTAGCATAACAGAAACAAGAAGAAAATCCCATTGGTCAAACCCCTCCCGACACTGATCAAAGGGGGGTAGACGACGCAGGGCGGACAGTGAGTATTTGGCCTTTGTCTGGGCGAGGAGGTGTCGGAAACCCTTCGCATCTTGCGTGGAGTCCTAATATATGTATATTATTGGGTTACGTAGCAGAATTTAAAATTTTCCAACCTACGCAACGTCCAGGAACAACTATGAAGATACAAGCAGGTTTGTACTGTTCGTTACCAACAACGAGACGCGGAAGAGTTGTCAGTGACGATGTCGATGAAGCCTGACGAAGATTCTCACGGCCAAGCCTGGCGGTGAGAATGTCGCCGATCCCTCGTACAACCTTCTTGATCCAACAGAGCGAGGGCCAAACGTTTATGATGTATCGCCCCTCTGAGAGCTTGCACACGTACGTCCGTCAAAGTCCAGCAACGCTTCGCCGTGCCAGAGTTAAGAGCTACTGGTGTACATATGGTGGAGAGAACCCCAACACATGGGAGAGAGGGAGAGAGATTTGATCTAGAACTGGAGAGCTCTCAGGAGAGATCTCTAAACTTGTGTGTGTCTCTCAATGAGAGGGGGTGGTGTTTATATAGTGGATCCAAGGGTGGAGGTGCTTGGGCAAGGGGAACGGATTCTCCTTGTCCTACTAGGTTTGGGCAAGGGGAAAGTCCCCAATGCCCAATTCGGGTTGGGATGGAGGAGTTGGAGTGGAACTCCAACACTCCACCGCCACCGCCGCACAGGTGGGGCCCACCCAGCCGCACCGACCTAAGGCGGGTGGGGCCCACCCTAGGTCGGCCACCGCCTTGGCCCCCTGCCGCTGCCTTGCACCCACAGTGGGCCCGGGGCCCACTTAGGGTTTCGGCCGGGGGGAAGCCTCCCCCCGTGGCGCCTTGGCCCATAACCACCAAGTGGTGGTGCGGCTACCATGTGGGCCCCTAGGGCCCATGTGGCAGCCACCTTTTATTGGCCAAAATAATTTTCCCTTTTTATTAATTAATCAAATAAATTAATATTTAATCAATTAATATTTTGTCTAATTAATTCCCATAATTAATTCCTTATCATATAAACATATATGATCCGGGACACTCAGTGTCCGCTGACAAAATACACTAGATAATTATTTCCATCTATATATAAACATTCTTTCTTTCTGATCCAATCTCTGAATATAATTCTATCACGCCGGAACCATCCCAGGTGATACTCTGACTCTACTCCGAACCATTCTACGTATACAGCAGACTTTGACATCTTAAGTGTGTGACCCCTACAGCTTCGATAACGAATAGCTATAATTGGATTTACCTATCCAATCACTTGTCAGGGTCAGAACCATGGACGTTCTGAATAACTGATTATCGTTATGCGAAAACATTCTGATGAACCTGTTTGATTAACATGTTAGTTCCCATCACTTCCCGATACTCATAAAATACCCAAGGCGAGATATATGACATTACCGTTAATGATTGCTTTCATTTACTATGTCACCTTATCCTTGTTACCGGTATGATGCCATTACTCTTTGCTCGAGTTCGAGCATCCCATGATATTTGCATATCACAACTTTGTCCGCGCAGACTTATCAATGGACGCTTTCCCACTAGAGTGGATCCAGGTTGTATCTCTCTATATTACCTAGAGGTGTGATTCCCAGTCTTGAACTACTATGATCATAATATACCTTCGAGGTTACCCAGCGATAGCCGTTTTGATCACCCAGTTACGGTCGTGATACTTGACTATGCCAAAGCTTCCCTTCTAGTATACACAACCACAGATTCTCATGGTCTAAGGAATAAACATGCAACCAATCTTAGAATATACTATTTTATACCAAAACTTGATCTCGTAGTATATCATACTTTTGGTTCTCCTAGACACAGTGTCAAACTTAACAATGTGCTCTCATTAATAATGGCAGGAACTTATGCCCATGGCTGGAAAACATCGCCATCCAGTATTAACGAGTTTGTCCAAGAGACAGGACAAAGGGTAATCGGGGTTTGATTATATCCTTACACGTGCATATGTGTTACCCTATAAATCTCACATTTATAGACCATCGCAGTTATAGCATAAAGATATAATTCATTAATTCATGAAAAAAAATGTATATTTATTGTCTCTCAGGGCATACATCCAACATATATAATGGTGTTTAAAGCTGGAAGTAGCTAATAAAAAACTCCCTAAGTGTGACCGGCCTCATAGACGGAACCACCCAGCACGAAGGTTCTACACTTAGAGTGCAAAACTACCACATCGAGCCCACAAGATGGAATCTCGTGAGAATTTGGGCTCAAATTTGGTCATGTTCCTATGACCTGCCCTAACACAAACTAGAAGAAAAGTCCATTAGTCAATCCCATTCCGACGTATATCAAACGAACAGATGATGCAGAGGCCACAGTCATTATTCGGCCGTTGTTAGGGCAAGGAGGTGTCGAGAACCCTCCAAATTTTGCGTGGATGATGCGGAAACCATCTTCCACAGATTCTGTGAACTATGGTAGATTCTTCAGCCACGTGGCTTGTACCACGGTACCGCTTACATGGTAAAATCGTTTTAGCCACGGAAAATGTCCTTTTAATACAAAAATAGTGAGTGGTAAAAGCCACGTATTCCTCTAACGCATGATCAGATTCTCGCAAGGCCAGAAAATGGCATGGGTGAAAGCACACAAGAAATGTTTCTAGTATGTTCAATTCATCCTATTGATTTTCTTACTATGTTAAGTTTGCTAATTCTGGGGTCAGATTGCTATTTTCAAATTAAAAATAAATCTTTTGGGTTGACCCATTGTTTGCTAAAGATTCATGATTGTTAAAAGTTGAAAAAACTTCGAGCACAACTAAAGCATCTAGAAGCCATGGAGAGTGATCCGATAAAAGCTTGATCAAGGCAGCTCACTTGTGAATGAAAAAGGCAAGCTCAAGAAACTTCGGCCACCTAAATTAAAAGAAATCTAAGATGGATGCAAAAGGTGCATCGTTTTCGTCAAGCCTGTGGCACGAATCATTCGCCTAAATAAGTGAACGAGGCATCGACTTCAAAGTGGGTTGACTTGAAGAAGCTAAAAAATGATCAACAATATCGCGCCCTTCAGAACGCTATGTCCAAAAACTCCGTCATAGAAGCGCAAATGCTTAGTATTGAGGTGGAAAAGGTTGCAAACCAAAAGATCAAAGCCAAATCATAGCTGAAGCAAGTTGATGTTGCTTTGATGTCCGTGGAGACCCTAATATTTACCACTAAAAAAGCAGCATGTACCCGAAGACGAAGGCTTGGTTTGCTCGCACACCCAAAAGTTCATTTTCTTATGTATCTGTGTTGCCCAACATGGTGGCTGAAATTGGTGGTTAAACTTATTTTTATCGCCAAAATTGATGTGGTTTTTATTTGTTTAAGTTTATGAGATCGACCAATTAGTTAAACAAAGCCGAAGTGACACAAAAATAGACAAAATAACAAATATATGAAAAAATAGGGCCCGGTTTATTGGGTTATGTCCGGATGTTGCGTGTGGACACCCCCAAACAGATAGAATATGGGGTGTCCGGACACATTTTGTTGCCGATTACTAGATATACTCTAAGGTCACTTCATGGATCTTACATAAGCACTATTAGCTTTTGCAATGTATCTATCATAGAAGCAATCTACATACGGGAAGTATCAAATGATAATGTAAATCGTAGTCGCTACTACAGTTTCTACTATGTTTTTGAAGGGCATGAAGTTTATTGTAACATGGAGGCAATCAAGCATAAAACATGTTTCACACATATTATAACATGGTTATTCAACCATGATGCGGCATTTTTTGCAGAAACAACATGGCAATGCCCTATTGTAAATTTTATTTATTTGTGTACAATTATGTGACGCCCCAAAATCGATACTATGCAGATTCGAGCGATCCCGCCAAAATCCGCAAAATAACGATTTTAGGTCGCCCACCAGACATAACGTGCACACCGAAACATGCGCGTTATGTGGGTGGAATTGTGATAACATTACAACAGTTCACGAAAAGAATCCACAACAACAACAGAAGGAGATATATATATATATACAAGAACGACTCAAACGAGTCAGGAAACAACTGATACATTACAAAGATACAAAGCACAGCGAAAACAAAATAGCGTCCGACTACGGACAAGATACAAATTGGACTAAGAGTCCTGAAGATAACAATGGCGTCCATATCCCTGCCCAGGCCGAGCCGAAGGGATACCCAAGCTAACGTCGTCAGACTTCAAACATGTTGACTGCACAAAAGAGTACAGTCCAAAGATGGGTCAGGCACAACCGCCTGGCAAGCAAAGCTCACAAGATACCAACACAAAGACTACCAAAGTATAAAGGAAGGTGGACTGAGGCGGCAGCAGCAGCACTAAACAACCTATAGAGACACTCTACAACTTCCGGCTAAAAGAGAGAGATAAGAGAGCGCGACCAACCCAACTAGATTCTAACACCAAACATAACACTTCCCAGATTCACCCCCTCAACCAAGTACGAGAAAGCAATCGAGGGAAATTCACACAGTTGTCAAATTTTAGTTACATATTGTTGTGAAAGTAAGTCTAACTTACTAGTCAAATTAATTAGAATCATTAGGTGTAAGTTTTGTATGATCTTGTTAGCCAGCATCCGATCCAAGTTGTCCATAACCGCGGACTCGGCTTCTCGAAAAGATTTGAACCCTGCAGGGGTGCACTACTGTTAAGCCACACGCACGTTCAACCCTTAATGCCCATGAGTAACACACTTCCGTCGGTGTGTCGGCAGGATGTCGCGACAAGACGTTTTCCCTTCTCTACCAACAAGTCCAGGGAGCCACCCATCTGAGTTGTTACCCGCGTCCAGAGTCCGGCCGATACCTCCGTAGCGGACTCAATCGTTTGCGCCTACGCACTAGGTGGAACAAGCCACAGTAGGAATGTCCACTTCGTGTCGTACCGCACCTATATGTCCCCCCATATCATCGAACCTCTCATCATCAATCAAGTCTCATGCACATGCATATGAGCAAATGGAAAGCCCGAACTAGTTGCAGCTCCTGGACAAGTTGGTAGATCTGGTACTAAGTCGAGGGGGTTCCCATGGTCCCCACATGTGGATAGTGCGCTCGTACTTGGATAAGAGGACAAGAACTGAGTTCCTAATGCGACACTCAGCAGAACAAAACACCAACGCATTGGCCTTCCACCGGGTGCCTTATCATTTAGTTATACCCACAAACATTATCATTATTTTAAGTAAAGTAAACCAGCCTATCATACTAAGCAGGTGATACAAACGAAAGACCGACTCGCAACAACAAACCTAAGCATGCAGCTACGACTCGCAAGGCCAACAGGTAAACAAGCAACAAGGTAATAGGATGTGGGGATAAGGCTGTATGAGGCTGCATGGTAAACATGTGTATAGGATCGTGACACAAGCATCGTAACATAAGGATAGCATAGATCAACGGCAAGAATGGAAGACAATGTAATGGTAGCAAGTGAGCAAATCTTGCCTGGAAATATGGTAGGGGTAGCAGAACTTGTCGTTGTGCACATCATCTCAACGTCTTAACCGCGAAGAAGCAACAAACACTGGAAAGCGCAAAAGATGCATCTTACAACTACGGCAAAAGATTCAGCATGTTCAGGAAAAGATGCATGACATGGCAAGATGCAACTTAAGCCAAATTAAGCAGAACCGAGAATTCCGACAATTAATATTAAAGGTTCAAGTTATTTATCTAACCAGCAAATTAAATGTTGATTAGCATGTGAGACAAGGCATGGGTGAGCTACACAAAATTAAATGGAATAGGGACAATATTTATATTATTATCCCACACATTCCATCTTTATTTATTTAGGTGATTATGCAAAATACCACTAAGAAACAAGCTAGATGATGCAAACATGATTATGGATGACATATTAATATTCCTTGCATTTTTCTGATCAAAATACATATATAACATATTTTATTTCGAGCAATAGAACAAGAGATATGAATATAGCCATAACTTGCAAAAGAATTGCAGAGAGATAAAAAGGATGGATTGTGCCTCGGGTGGGATTCGAACTTGGGTCTGCACGGTAGAGTAGGAGCACAACCACTAGGACGTTGTGGAGTTTGTGAAAGGAGCTGCATCTGACGGTACAAGAGGTGTGACTTCGGTGTTAACTGAATTTAACAGAAAGGTTCAGACTTGCACGAGCAGTTTCAGATCGACGGAGACGAAGACCGGCAGCAGGCCGTGGGTTCCTTGCGCGTGCACGGGAGCTCGAGGGTGCAGGAGCAGCTGGAAGAGCGTCGGGGTGCTGGTGTGTGTGTCACGGAAGCCTGCACGGAAAGCAGCAGCAACAAAGGCAGGAACTTGAGCTCATGTTCATGGCAGACGGGCACAGCCGGAACTCCAGCTCGAAGGGATCGACACTAAAGCAAGAAAACGATCTGGTAGACGACAGGTATTGGACGAGAAGCTCACCCAGAGGGGCTTGGAGGAGGTCGGGGAGGACGAAGGAGGGCCGGAGGCGACCGATTTCGGCCACGGACGACCTCGGCCTTGAGGAAGAAGAACGCGAATCCCCGGCGCTCCGGGCGTCCGCGGTCCTGGTGCTTAGCGTCGAGGAAGGGGTTCTCCGAGGTGGTTCTTCCCGTACTTGAAGCAGTCGACGAAGGTGACTGTGGTGGTGGCGAGCATCGGAGGTTGAAGGTACGGCCATGGCGTCGATACTCAGGCAAGAAAGAAGAAAGGGGAAGGGAGAGAGCTGGTGGCGGCGCTGGAGGGAGGGAGAAGGAGCTAGGGTTCCAGGGGCGCAGCCGGGGTGGCTTTAGTAGAGGGGGAAAGGTGGAGGAGCGGGTGGCTACGCGGTGGAGGCCACCATGTGCGTGCTCTTCTCTGTGTGGGGAAGAAAGCGACAGGGGAGGTAAGTGGGCTGGGCTGAAGGTGGGCTGAAGAGAAGAAGGAAAGAGGAGAGATGGGCCAGAAGAAGAGATGGGCCGAATTGCGTTCCCAGCACATTTTTTTTTCTTTACTGGGAATTTCGGAATTTCCAGGGAACAAAAGAGAGAAGAGAGGGAAAAGAAATTAGAGAAGAGGGAATAGGGGAGGCAAGAGTTTTACAAAACTTTAGTTTTGATTTGAAATAGTTTTTGCAATTATTCCCAAATATAATTTTGGGTTAATTAAAATAGAAAGAGAGGGAGAAAAGATTTATTATTTGCAAAACAAAATAAGGTTTGCAAAAATAATATTTTTAGTTTTAGCAAAAACATGCAAGGTGATAAAATGCATGATGACATGCTGATGCAAAAAGAAAAACAAACAAAAACTAAATGGGGAAAATCCCGGGACGTTACAGACGACACCACTAACAAGGGATCGCGCCCCCGCGATCCACCCCAAGACAACAAGAAGAGAGGATAAACTATCGAGTCTTCGTGCTCCACACTGATCTTCTCGATACCACTAACAAGGGATTGTAACTCCAACTTCCACTTGTCGACACCACTAACAAGGGGTTGTTGCTCATCTCGAAGGCGACTTCCAAAGATCGAACCAAATAGGTTGAAGGCAAGAGATCGTCCACACACGTAGAATCCTAAACTTTGAAAGATGGATAAGAGAGGAGACTCTAAAACAAATAAGATAAGAAGAGAAATAGAATTGAGGTAAGGAGTAAATAAGAATCCTATTGAGATATTTCCAAAATAGTTTTAGCCAAAATAGTTTTCGACACTCTAAAGACAACGACCCTTAGCGAGGTTATCCTACAGGCTTTGCGGACCCGCTGCTTCGATAACCAATCGTATCGAAACAGCCAAGGGTTTCGGAAACCAAAGCTCTGATACCACTTTGTGACGCCCCAAAATCGATACTATGCAGATTCGAGCGATCCCGCCAAAATCCGCATAATAACGATTTTAGGTCGCCCACCAAACATAACGTGCACACCGAAACATGCGCGTTATGTGGGTGGAATTGTGATAACATTAGAACAGTTCACGAAAAGAATCCACAACAACAACAGAAGGAGATATATATATATACAAGAACGACTCAAACGAGTCAGGAAACAACTGATACATTACAAAGATACAAAGCACAGCGAAAACAAAATAGCGTCCGACTACGGACAAGATACAAATTGGACTAAGAGTCCTGAAGATAACCATGGCGTCCATATCCCTGCCCAGGCCGAGCCGAAGGGATACCCAAGCTAACGTCGTCAGACTTCAAACCTGTTGACTGCACAAAAGAGTACAGCCCAAAGATGGATCAGGCACAACCGCCTGGCAAGCAAAGCTCACAAGATACCAACACAAAGACTACCAAAGTATAAAGGAAGGTGGACTGAGGCGGCAGCAGCAGCACTAAACAACCTATAGAGACACTCTACAACTTCCGGCTAAAAGAGAGAGATAAGAGAGCGCGACCAACCCAACTAGATTCTAACACCAAACATAACAGTTCCCAGATTCACCCCCTCAACCAAGTACGAGGAAGCAATCGAGGGAAATTCACATAGTTGTCAAATTTTAGTTACATATTGTTGTGAAAGTAAGTCTAACTTACTAGTCAAATTAATTAGAATCATTAGGTGTAAGTTTTGTATGATCTTGTTAGCCAGCATCCGATCCAAGTTGTCCATAACCGCGGACTCGGCTTCTCGAAAAGATTTGAACCCTGCAGGGGTGCACTACTGTTAAGCCACACGCACGTTCAACCCTTAATGCCCATGAGTAACACACTTCCGTCGGTGTGTCGGCAGGATGTCGCGACAAGACGTTTTCCCTTCTCTACCAACAAGTCTAGGGAGCCACCCATCTGAGTTGTTACCCGCGTCCAGAGTCCGGCCGATACCTCCGTAGCAGACTCAATCGTTTGCGCCTACGCACTAGGTGGAACAAGCCACAGTAGGAATGTCCACTTCGTGTCGTACCGCACCTATATGTCCCCCCATATCATCGAACCTCTCATCATCAATCAAGTCTCATGCACATGCATATGAGCAAATGGAAAGCCCGAACTAGTTGCAGCTCCTGGACAAGTTGGTAGATCCGGTACTAAGTCGAGGGGGTTCCCATGGTCCCCACATGTGGATAGTGCGCTCGTACTTGGATAAGAGGACAAGAACTGAGTTCCTAGTGCGACACTCAGCAGAACAAAACACCAACGCATTGGCCTTCCACCGGGTGCCTTATCATTTAGTTATACCCACAAACATTATCATTATTTTAAGTAAAGTAAACCAGCCTATCATACTAAGCAGGTGATACAAACGAAAGACCGACTCGCAACAACAAACCTAAGCATGCAGCTACGACTCGCAAGGCCAACAGGTAAACAAGCAACAAGGTAATAGGATGTGGGGATAAGGCTGTATGAGGCTGCATGGTAAACATGTGTATAGGATCGTGACACAAGCATCGTAACATAAAGATAGCATAGATCAACAGCAAGAATGGAAGACAATGTAATGGTAGCAAGTGAGCAAATCTTGCCTGGAAACACGGTAGGGGTAGCAGAACTTGTCGTTGTGCACATCATCTCAACGTCTTAACCGCGAAGAAGCAACAAACACTGGAAAGCGCAAAAGATGCATCTTACAACTACGGCAAAAGATTCAGCATGTTCAGGAAAAGATGCATGACATGGCAAGATGCAACTTAAGCCAAATTAAGCAGAACCGAGAATTTCGACAATTAATATTAAAGGTTCAAGTTATTTATCTAACCAGCAAATTAAATGTTGATTAGCATGTGAGACAAGGCATGGGTGAGCTACACAAAATTAAATGGAATAGGGACAATATTTATATTATTATCCCACACATTCCATCTTTATTTATTTAGGTGATTATGCAAAATACCACTAAGAAACAAGCTAGATGATGCAAACATGATTATGGATGACATATTAATATTCCTTGCATTTTTCTGATCAAAATACATATATAACATATTTTATTTCGAGCAATAGAACAAGAGATATGAATATAGCCATAACTTGCAAAAGAATTGCAGAGAGATAAAAAGGATGGATTGTGCCTCGGGTGGGATTCGAACTTGGGTCTGCACGGTAGAGTAGGAGCACAACCACTAGGACGTTGTGGAGTTTGTGAAAGGAGCTGCATCTGACGGTACAAGAGGTGTGACTTCGGTGTTAACTGAATTTAACAGAAAGGTTCAGACTTGCACGAGCAGTTTCAGATCGACAGAGACGAAGACCGGCAGCAGGCCATGGGTTCGTTGCGCGTGCACGGGAGCTCGAGGGTGCAGGAGCAGCTGGAAGAGCGTCGGGGTGCTGGTGTGTGTGTCACGGAAGCCTGCACGGAAAGCAGCAGCAACAAAGGCAGGAACTTGAGCTCATGTTCATGGCGGACGGGCACAGCCGGAACTCCAGCTCGAAGGGATCGACACTAAAGCAAGAAAACGATCTGGTAGACGACAGGTATTGGACGGGAAGCTCACCCAGAGGGGCTTGGAGGAGGTCGGGGAGGACGAAGGAGGGCCGGAGGCGACCGATTTCGGCCACGGACGACCTCGGCCTTGAGGAAGAAGAACGCGAATCCCCGGTGCTCCGGGCGTCCGCGGTCCTGGTGCTTGGCGTCGAGGAAGGGGTTCTCCGAGGTGGTTCTTCCCGTACTTGAAGCAGTCGACGAAGGTGACTGTGGTGGTGGCGAGCATCGGAGGTTCAAGGTACGGCCATGGCGTCGATACTCGGGCAAGAAAGAAGAAAGGGGAAGGGAGAGAGCTGGTGGCGGCGCTGGAGGGAGGGAGAAGGAGCTAGGGTTCCAGGGGCGCAGCCGGGGTGGCTTTAGTAGGGGGGAAAGGTGGAGGAGTGGGTGGCTACGCGGTGGAGGCCACCATGTGCGTGCTCTTCTCTGTGTGGGGAAGAAAGCGACAGGGGAGGTAAGTGGGCTGGGCTGAAGGTGGGCTGAAGAGAAGAAGGGAAGAGGAGAGATGGGCCAGAAGAAGAGATGGGCCGAATTGCGTTCCCAGCACATTTTTTTTTCTTTACTGGGAATTTCGGAATTTCCAGGGAACAAAAGAGAGAAGAGAGGGAAAAGAAATTAGAGAAGAGGGAATAGGGGAGGCAAGAGTTTTACAAAACTTTAGTTTTGATTTGAAATAGTTTTTGCAATTATTCCCAAATATAATTTTGGGTTAATTAAAATAGAAAGAGAGGGAGAAAAGATTTATTATTTGCAAAACAAAATAAGGTTTGCAAAAATAATATTTTTAGTTTTAGTAAAAACATGCAAGGTGATAAAATGCATGATGACATGCTGATGCAAAAAAGAAAAACAAACAAAAACTAAATGGGGAAAATCCCGGGACGTTACAGACGACACCACTAACAAGGGATCGCGCCCCCGCGATCCACCCCAAGACAACAAGAAGAGAGGATAAACTATCGAGTCTTCGTGCTCCACACTGATCTTCTCGACACCACTAACAAGGGATTGTAACTCCATCTTCCACTTGTCGACACCACTAACAAGGGGTTGTTGCTCATCTCGAAGGCGACTTCCAAAGATCGAACCAAATAGGTTGAAGGCAAGAGATCGTCCACACACGTAGAATCCTAAACTTTGAAAGATGGATAAGAGAGGAGACTCTAAAACAAATAAGATAAGAAGAGAAATAGAATTGAGGTAAGGAGTAAATAAGAATCCTATTGAGATATTTCCAAAATAGTTTTAGCCAAAATAGTTTTCGACACTCTAAAGACAACGACCCTTAGCGAGGTTATCCTATAGGCTTTGCGAACCCGCTGCTTCGATAACCAATCGTATCGAAACAACCAAGGGTTTCGGAAACCAAAGCTCTGATACCACTTTGTGACGCCCCAAAATCGATACTATGCAGATTCGAGCGATCCCGCCAAAATCCGCATAATAACGATTTTAGGTCGCCCACCAAACATAACGTGCACACCGAAACATGCGCGTTATGTGGGTGGAATTGTGATAACATTAGAACATTTCACGAAAAGAATCCACAACAACAACAGAAGGAGATATATATATACAAGAACGACTCAAACGAGTCAGGAAACAACTGATACATTACAAAGATACAAAGCACAGCGAAAACAAAATAGCGTCCGACTACGGACAAGATACAAATTGGACTAAGAGTCCTGAAGATAACCATGGCGTCCATATCCCTGCCCAGGCCGAGCCGAAGGGATACCCAAGCTAACGTCGTCAGACTTCAAACCTGTTGACTGCACAAAAGAGTACAGCCCAAAGATGGGTCAGGCACAACCGCCTGGCAAGCAAAGCTCACAAGATACCAACACAAAGACTACCAAATTATAAAGGAAGGTGGACTGAGGCGGCAGCAGCAGCACTAAACAACCTATAGAGACACTCTACAACTTCCGGCTAAAAGAGAGAGATAAGAGAGCGCGACCAACCCAACTAGATTCTAACACCAAACATAACAGTTCCCAGATTCACCCCCTCAACCAAGTACGAGGAAGCAATCGAGGGAAATTCACATAGTTGTCAAATTTAGTTACATATTGTTGTGAAAGTAAGTCTAACTTACTAGTCAAATTAATTAGAATCATTAGGTGTAAGTTTTGTATGATCTTGTTAGCCAGCATCCGATCCAAGTTGTCCATAACCGCGGACTCGGCTTCTCGAAAAGATTTGAACCCTGCAGGGGTGCACTACTGTTAAGCCACACGCACGTTCAACCCTTAATGCCCATGAGTAACACACTTCCGTCGGTGTGTCGGCAGGATGTCGCGACAAGACGTTTTCCCTTCTCTACCAACAAGTCTAGGGAGCCACCCATCTGAGTTGTTACCCACGTCCAGAGTCCGGCCGATACCTCCGTAGCAGACTCAATCGTTTGCGCCTACGCACTAGGTGGAACAAGCCACAGTAGGAATGTCCACTTCGTGTCGTACCGCACCTATATGTCCCCCCATATCATCGAACCTCTCATCATCAATCAAGTCTCATGCACATGCATATGAGCAAATGGAAAGCCCGAACTAGTTGCAGCTCCTGGACAAGTTGGTAGATCCGGTACTAAGTCGAGGGGGTTCCCATGGTCCCCACATGTGGATAGTGCGCTCGTACTTGGATAAGAGGACAAGAACTGAGTTCCTAGTGCGACACTCAGCAGAACAAAACACCAACGCATTGGCCTTCCACCGGGTGCCTTATCATTTAGTTATACCCACAAACATTATCATTATTTTAAGTAAAGTAAACCAGCCTATCATACTAAGCATACAAACAAAAGACCGACTCGCAACAACAAATCTAAGCATGCAGCTACTACTCGCAAGGCCAACAGGTAAACAAGCAACAATGTAATAGGATGTGGGGATAAGGCTGTATGAGGTTGCATGGTAAACATGTGTATAGGATCGTGACACAAGCATCGTAACATAAGGATAGCATAGATCAACGGCAAGAATGGAAGACAATGTAATGGTAGCAAGTGAGCAAATCTTGCCTGGAAACACGGTAGGGGTAGCAGAACTTGTCGTTGTGCACATCATCTCAACGTCTTAACCGCGAAGAAGCAACAAACACTGGAAAGCGCAAAAGATGCATCTTACAACTACGGCAAAAGATTCAGCATGTTCAGGAAAAGATGCATGACATGGCAAGATGCAACTTAAGCCAAATTAAGCAGAACCGAGAATTCCGACAATTAATATTAAAGGTTCAAGTTATTTATCTAACCAGCAAATTAAATGTTGATTAGCATGTGAGACAAGGCATGGGTGAGCTACACAAAATTAAATGGAATAGGGACAATATTTATATTATTATCCCACACATTCCATCTTTATTTATTTAGGTGATTATGCAAAATACCACTAAGAAACAAGCTAGATGATGCAAACATGATTATGGATGACATATTAATATTCCTTGCATTTTTCTGATCAAAATACATATATAACATATTTTATTTCGAGCAATAGAACAAGAGATATGAATATAGCCATAACTTGCAAAAGAATTGCAGAGAGATAAAAAGGATGGATTGTGCCTCGGGTGGGATTCGAACTTGGGTCTGCACGGTAGAGTAGGAGCACAACCACTAGGACGTTGTGGAGTTTGTGAAAGGAGCCGCATCTGACGGTACAAGAGGTGTGACTTCGGTGTTAACTGAATTTAACAGAAAGGTTCAGACTTGCACGAGCAGTTTCAGATCGACGGAGACGAAGACCGGCAGCAGGCCGTGGGTTCCTTGCGCGTGCACAGGAGCTCGAGGGTGCAGGAGCAGCTGGAAGAGCGTCGGGGTGCTGGTGTGTGTGTCACGGAAGCCTGCACGGAAAGCAGCAGCAACAAAGGCAGGAACTTGAGCTCATGTTCATGGCGGACGGGCATAGCCGGAACTCCAGCTCGAAGGGATCGACGCTAAAGCAAGAAAACGATCTGGTAGACGACAGGTATTGGACGAGAAGCTCACCCAGAGGGGCTTGGAGGAGGTCGGGGAGGACGAAGGAGGGCCGGAGGCGACCGATTTCGTCCACGGACGACCTCGGCCTTGAGGAAGAAGAACGCGAATCCCCGGCGCTCCGGGCGTCCGCGGTCCTGGTGCTTGGCGTCGAGGAAGGGGTTCTCCAAGGTGGTTCTTCCCGTACTTGAAGCAGTCGACGAAGGTGACTGTGGTGGTGGCGAGCATCGGAGGTTCAAGGTACGGCCATGGCGTCGATACTCGGGCAAGAAAGAAGAAAGGGGAAGGAAGAGAGCTGGTGGCGGCGCTGGAGGGAGGGAGAAGGAGCTAGGGTTCCAGGGGCGCAGCCGGGGTGGCTTTAGTAGGGGGTAAAGGTGGAGGAGCGGGTGGTTGCGCGGTGGAGGCCACCATGTGCGTGCTCTTCTCTGTGTGGGGAAGAAAGCGACAGGGGAGGTAAGTGGGCTGGGTTGAAGGTGGGCTGAAGAGAAGAAGGGAAGAGGAGAGATGGGCCAGAAGAAGAGATGGGCCGAATTGCGTTCCCAGCACATTTTTTTTCTTTACTGGGAATTTCGGAATTTCCAGGGAACAAAAGAGAGAAGAGAGGGAAAAGAAATTAGAGAAGAGGGAATAGGGGAGGCAAGAGTTTTACAAAACTTTAGTTTTGATCTGAAATAGTTTTTGCAATTATTCCCAAATATAATTTTGGGTTAATTAAAATAGAAAGAGAGGGAGAAAAGATTTATTATTTGCAAAACAAAATAAGGTTTGCAAAAATAATATTTTTAGTTTTAGCAAAAACATGCAAGGTGATAAAATGCATGATGACATGCTGATGCAAAAAGAAAAACAAACAAAAACTAACTGGGGAAAAATCCCGGGACGTTACAAATTATTTGCATATTATAAAGAAATAAAAACAAAAAAATAAATATTGAGTTGTACAAAATTTTGCTACTTGATACCTTTTACCGTTTTGCGCTATGGATAACCACAACAATGTCCTCGCTCAATTGCATTTTTCAATTTTGCAAAGATGATCTTCTATTCATGAAGATTTCTTGTTTCTTTTATTTAAGATATTCAATTATCCTAGAATAATGATCTCCATCTGAATATGTCTGTGCAGAAGTTGTCTGGCTAAGTTCACTTCATCATAGAAGGAAATATAACGTTCAGTAAGTTAGGCTGCTAACATGCATATGTTACTGGTGTATGTTACTACTTCTATAATGCGGAGTAATATATGTGTGATGTCGTGCAAATGTTTATTTATTTGGTTATAGACTCGTATTGTCTTGAAATGTGTTATGTTATGGTATTATATTAAGTTACCACAATCATCTCTAGTTATTAATTATTTACCACATCACATTTTTGTCAACATGTCATGCATACTACCTATCTTAACCCCACTATGGATAGTCAGCCCTATTTGTATAACAAAATTTTCGCAGACTTGAGCAATATCGAACCCACGGTCCCGGAATAAATGTTTATGTGTTTCTGTGAATCCCTTTCCACATTAAAATGCGATTATAGTTTGGATTTTTTATTTGAAGCAGATTCTTGGTGTTAATTCTGGCATGTAACATCAATGGAAAGAAAATTTTGTGCTTCAACATACATTCGCCTTTTGGCAGTTGTTTAATAATGCCATTCACTTGCACTTTTCCAATGAGCCATTAGTAAAACAAATAATGTTAATTCTGTCATGTAACATCAACCGACGGGTCAAATGTTTGTCATCCACTTAGGACGGTGTGAAGAACTTAATGGACTCTTTGAATTGAAAGATTTTCATAAAAATTGTAGGCTTCCAATCCATAGGATTCTTTCATTAGTCAAATGTATTGCATTTCTACACCCCATTTTATAGGAATTTCAAAATCCGTTCTAACCTTTTTTTCTACGCTCATGCGCGTAGGATCGAGATAATTTTCCTAAGTTTGCATCCAAATCATCATTACCGCGGTTTTTCTTTTGTTTTGTAATTCTCTGTTTTGCATCTGCAATCTTGTTAAACTACTGTGTTTTTACAGTTCTTGTGTTGATGTGATCCAAATAAGCCCTAATTAAACAGTACTCTTTACTCCTAGTAAATTTGTCCAGTACTCTTTACTCCTAGTACAATACTCCCTCTATTCGGATTTAATCTGCATCTTGGAAAATTTCAGACAAATTAGATTACATTTATTAGGACTACTTTTACACACTACACCATGTATCACAATTATGGGGTCACAAGAAGTGAAGCACCCATTGGTTAAACCAAGGTTAATTAATGTAATACATGCATGGGAAATAGAAAACTCGTGCATGCTATAGACTCTCTTCCATCTTAATTACTGAGGTGGGACCCACTCAGGATGTAGATTAATTTCGAACAAATTTTAGACTCAGTATGTAGATTAAATCCAAATGGAGGGAGTATGTGGTAAGTTGGAGTAGCTCTGGGGTGAAATCCGGGCGACAATGTTCCGCACTGATGGTTCTTTCATGTTTCTTGAATGTGAGCAATTAATTGGCAATGCAAAATAGGCCCGTACGTGTTTACTGCTCACGGTCACGTGTGAAGAACCGGGCACTACTCATTGACCTAGTTTACGTCAGGCTTGGGCAACCTGTCAGAAACTCAGAATACCATAATTTGGGCCTTGATTTCAGGTGCATTGCCTGTTGGAAATCGTGTAAAACGTCCCGCTGCTGATCGATCGGTCTAGCCGCCCGCAGCAAGAACAACATTTTACGCTACTGTTTACATTCGACACCTTCAACTGTGGATCAGAGGGAAAGACTTGGCTCAATTTTACCGCACTGTACAGATTGGAAACTTGGATGTGCTATATATAATTATATATACAGGCACAAGTCCAACAGCTACGTGCAAAAGCATCACTAGTTCACTTCGCTCAATTGCGTACCCGAGACGCTGGCAAGGATCATGTATAGCATTAGATTCAAATTCCATCGACCGGCTGATCAGCTGAATTTGCGTCAGAGTCTATGAACAGTTAGTCACATAGATCACTCCAACGGGCCGACACATTTAATCCGCCGCGTCCGCTCTTATTCGCGTGAGGCAAAATCAAAACCCAACGCGGCGACGCAAACGGGCAAACGGACTACGGTCCGTTTTTCTTTCCGCCGCGACCCATTCTCAACCCAAATTTGGGTCAGATTTATGTCGGCCGCGGACGCGCGCAGACCGCTCTTCTGTCCTCACCTAGTCCGCCCCTGGCCCGCTAATCAGACTATTCCCCACACCAATCTCCTCCGCCTCCCTCGCCCCTCCCATCGTCACCCCCGCCGTCGGCATCCCGATTTCGCACTGCAGGCCATTCCGGGGAGGTTGTCTCCCGCTCCTCTTCCCCTTCGTCACTGGAGCATCTCTCTCCCCGCCACGGCCAGTGAATCTTGCGGTCTTCTCTCTCGCAACGCCCGTGACCCCGACGCCGCCCACAAGGTGTTCGGCCATTTTCCCCGGCGACAACTCAGGTACGAATTCGGCCATAGATAGCTCTGATGGGTGGTTTTACAAGAACTACATCATGTACCAGTCCTCGTCACCCTCAGCGTCAATGAGTACATAGAGAGGATGCGGGCAGTGTTCTGAGGGTCGTTGTCAGGCCGTTCTCCAGCCTTGTACCGGAACAGGTCAGCTAGCCATGTCCAGCTCTATGGGGACTACTTTCATCAGGTTAAACCCACATATCCTCCCAAGATTTCCCGGCACCGTTTCCGGATGAGAAGATCTTTGTTCAACCGTATCCAGTTGGGGGTGATGTATTTTGATGATTATTTCATATGCAAGAGAGACACTGTTGGTACCCTTGGCTTCTCGTAGTATCAAAAATGCACCGCCGTGATTCGCATGCTTGCATATGGAGTTGTCGGTGATCTTGTGGACGAGTACGTGCGGATGAGTGAGTCCAAGTGCCTGGAAGCAATATACAAGTTTTGCAAAGCCGTAGGTGTTCGGCCGGGAGTACTTGAGGGAACCAAATGCTGAGGACACGGCCCGACTTTTATCCATCAACGAGTCCAGAGGATTCCCTGGGATGATTGGTAGCGTAGATTGCATGCACTGGTAGTGGAGTAACTGTCCATTTACTTGGCAGGGGCAGTACAAGGGCCATGTTGGGGAGTGCACAGTCATACTTGAGGCCGTGGCAGCACAAGATATGTGGATTTGGCACTCGTTCTTTTGCATGGCCGGCTCGCACAATGGCATCAATGTGCTTCAGTAGTCTTCGGTGTTCAACAGGCTCTCCAATGGCAATGCACCCGAGGTGACCTATGAGATCAATGGTCACACGTACAACAAGCCATACTATCTTACTGATGGCATATACCCTACATGGACTACTTTTGTGAAGACCATCTCCAATCCAAATGATGAGAGGAAGAAGAGGTTCGCCAAGGAGCAAGAAAGTGCTAAATAGGATGTGAAGCGTGCATTCGGTGCCCTCCAGTCATGATGGGCTATTGTTCGGCACCCTGCTAGAATATGGAGAAAGGAGACCATGTGGAAGGTGATGACAGCTTGTGTGATCATGCACAACATGATTGTGGAGGATGAACACGATGACATTATGTATGATCAGGCATCGCAGTTTCAGGGTGAGTTGGTTGAGCCCTAGGGAGCGTCCACTTTTGCTTAGATTCTCGACTTCTACCGTGACATTCGTGAGAAAGCGACCCATATTCGGCTCCAAAATGATTTGGTAGAGCATGTCTTGCAGCACTACGGGAACCAGTAGTTCCATTTGCTACAATTTGATATTTATTTGGTTTGTAAAACTATTTTTGAAACAATTTGTATTATTTGCTGAATTATTTGGATTGTAATAAATTTTTGCTGAACTATTTGGACTGTCTTATTTGTATTGTGTGCTTGAATTTATTATGTTGTATGGACCTTTCAAAAAATAGAGATCAAAACCCTGGCCGGGTAAAAAAAATGATCAAAACCTTGGCTGGGCGGACACAATGCGTTGGTCCGTTGGTGCAGTGGCTAGAGAGGGGCGGACATGGACTAGACAACTGTCCGTTTTGAGAGCCAAACGGACAAAATGCGGACATGCGGTTTGCGTCGGTCCGTACAATTATTGTTAAGACGGCCTTAACTTAGATGTGTCAACTAATTTAGATATGACAATAAAAACATCATGCACAATGATTGATAAGATGGTCTTATCTTTAGTAATCAGATATCCTAAAAAAGTAAAGTGATGAGACATATTGTAACTAGGAGATCATCTCTTACATAAGATAAGACAAATCTCTTTTTTATGTTTCTCTTTCCTCCAACTCCTCTAACTCAGCAGTTATTTTACGTGACACCGATAAGATAAGACCAGTACATTCCCCATCTATGGACCGAGTTCGGTGCGTACATGCTTTGAGTTGGGCTGACCAAAAACAGGCCGTCGTGCCGACAACAGCGAGGACCCATGCCTGTGACAAGATGGTTAGGAGGATGGTTGTACCCCCAGCCCACCAGAGTTCAAACCTCAGGTTTGACGCTGGTGTTTCTCATTTAGGCGGAATATTCTTCAGTGGGAGGCGACGTTACCGTCGACAGCGAGGCGCCCATGGTGACTTCGTCAATCTCAAGACCCAACCGCCGGCTCAGTATTTCGGAGGTGCTCATAGAGGTAGGGTGTGCGTGTGTGTGTTCATAGAGGTGAGTGTATGCGCGTGTATGTGAGCGGCTGCGTTGTACTGTGTTTCGCAAAAAAAAAACGAGGACCCAGGTGTTTCAGTCCTTGTACCCAAGACGAGCGTCATCTAGGGGCGATCGCTTTTGCGACCGAGACGAGGGCCAGCGTTGCCCCGCCACCGCCACCGCCAGCCGCCTGCCTAGGAGGTGAAATTTCTAGATGGATCGACCAATCGTCGTCTCCACCTGGGTATCAGGATCGATTTGACTTCTGTGCTCCAACTTGGGTCTGATAGATATCGAATTGTCAAAAGCTGATTTGCTTTTATTGTTAGAGTATATTACGGTTTGGCAATATTTGGTAGTTTAAGATTGTAGTTTAAGTCTATCTCTACTAGGTTTCCTAATCCCCAAGTCTTGTACCCTTTATATACAGCCCACCGTGTCTCATTGTAATCAATCTAGTATCAAAGCAATACAATCAAAGTATTCGATTCTACTCAAACTTACATGGTATCAGAGCGTTTCGTTCCTCGGCCTAGGGTTTAGCAACCACCGCTTCCGCCACGCCGCCCCCAGTGAGATCGACTCCATGATCTCCGACGGGGGCATCGCATCTCGTAGCTAGTTTTTTTTTCCAATAAAAATAGTTTTGTTTCATAGTTTTAGCAATTTTCGTTTTTCCAATTAGATCTGTTTCTTTAGGCACCAAATCAGTTTAGCCCTCTTACTCGGATCGTGGAACACGGCGACTTCAGGCGCACGACGACTCCAACAACGCCTCCGCATGCGGAGTCCACGATTCTGATCTAGTGCAGCCGGTCTTCATCGGCTATACACGAGCTAGCATCAAGCACTTCTTCGATCCAAGATGTATGCAAGGACAAGGCCCATGTTTCCTGCGTGCGTATGCATGGGACAAGCATGGATCTTCTACTCAAGCCAACCTGCATCGTGAACGTCTGCACCACGGTCGTCACCAACCCGATCAGCCGGGAACCAGTCTGCCTCAAGCCAATCTACTCCGAGCCATCGACTTCAACAACGCTCGTGGTCGTCATCGCCAACAAACTTCTACATCAAGAACATCCCGGTAACTCCTACCTCTACATCGCCGGCAACTATCTACACCAACAAACTACTACCTCTACAATCTCGAACGTCTTCAACAACCACCACGCCGTATTCGTCCACCACAAACCGAGCCGCCAGAGTTGCAGTCTATTTTTTTGTGCTCAATTTACTTTTTGCAACCTATTTCGTCTACTCCGGCAAACAACGGCGGAAAATCTGCTCTACGCACCGACCGATCACGGAGATCTTCTCTGCTTCTTCATTCGGCTCTGGCTCGCAAGGTACATGGTGGTCCCTGTCTTCGCATGTCCGGTATTGGCAACACCGGCGCGTGCCTTCGTCCCCGACGCGCTCCCGAGTCTGGCAAGCTCAGCAAGGCGTGCCGCCTACCTTGTCTACACCAACTCCAGCAACGTCTATCTCAACTACCCCAACAACGGCAACATCGACCACGACTACAACGCCTACAACTCGGCTACATCGACATCGGCATTAAGGGCTATCACCTCGGCTCCCTCTTCAGTTCGCGACATCGAATTGTGCTCCAGTCAGACCGTCCACGACGCTCCACCTGTTCGATTCACTACCGATCCGACTGCGGGGGTGCTAGAGTATGTTACGGTTTGGCAATATTTGGTAGTTCAGGATTGTAGTCCAAGTCTATCTCTATTAGATTTCATAGTCCCCAAGTTTTGCACCCCTTTATATACAGCCCACCGTGGCTCATTATAATCAATCTAGTATCAAATCAATACAATCAAAGTATTCGATTCTACTCAAACTTACATTTATTTTCTGCAGGATTATTTGATCCCTGGCCGGTCAGTATTTATATCTGATTTACACTGAACTTGAAACTAGCGAGAGAATAATTGGCTTTTGGTGTACTAAAACAGTGCTTAGTTTTGACTCCTGATCATCGATCGAACTATACTATCCTTTCTCTAAACATACTTCACATGCAACCTCAAGATGAAATTGGATGACCACACCGACCCGGAGGACAACGACCGTTCTTTGATTCTTTCACAGGATATCAGTCATGCCAGCATGTCGAGTGGCGGTTGCAACTTGCAACCCTAGGGAGCAACATCCCTGAGCGTGATCGATCGATGCATTTTGAGAGCGAACAATGCACCGACTACTTTTCACCCCTAATCTCCTGTCAGGTTGGCACATGCTACCAGTACGGCGACAATGCACGGTCACTTGTGCGGACGACGATTTGGAGCCGATGAGGAATCCATGCACCACCGCTTGTCGACATGTTGTCATTTATGTTGAAAAATTAGGCAATTCTCATATGAGATTAATTACCAAAAACAACATCACATATGCACTAGCAGTTCTAACCACATACGGCAAACTTAACATATCTACTAGATCTGTATATGTACCAAATACTAGTGTAAACAAAGAGATAAGTAGCACATACGTGTTGACCAGGAAGGTCCCCTCCACAGCGTCGTTGTCGATGTCGACCATAGCGGTGACGACGAAGCAGACTACAACCATGGACTGTTTTCATGTGTACAACCAGAAGCGAAATATTTGCAACTAGTTGCGGGTGCAACCCTTTTCCTGATACCCCATTTCGAAGTTTTCAAAAATCGCGAAACAAATCATACATATAGATTATGTTGAATCTTGAGCACCCAGAAAATTTCATCTAGAAATATGATCATACGTGACCTGTGCAAAAAAAACAAATGAAAGTTTGAATAGTGTGACTACTATTCCAACTTTTATTTGTCATTTTTGCACAGGTTACAGATGATCATATTTTTAGATGATTTTTTTGGGTGCACAAGATTCAACATAATCTATGTGCATGATTTATTCATGATTTTTGAAAACTCCTAAGTAGGGTATCTGAGAATGAGTTGCGGTGCAACTAGTTGCAAATTAGAGTTTCCCTGTACAACCAGGCTTTTTAATTTTCAACTTACTTTTTTTTTTGAACTTACAAGTTTTTAGACGCTTCCTGAATATTCGAGCAAAGGCCTTGTTATTTTGGGCCTTTTGGTCCACGAGAACGTTACATTGCAGTATGTGCTACAAGGCCCAACGGTACGTACAATAGTAGACGGGTTTGAAGCAAAGACAACAACATGACAACCCATCCATTTTGTAACTTCCACTAAAAAAAAATCCATTTTGTAACCATGACGATGCATATGACGACGCCTAAAATAAACGAAAGATAGAAGACAATCGCATGATATTTTCCTTTTCCAGATAACAGCACAGTGATCCTAGAAGACCAACTGACCTACGGAAACAACCATCAAATTAGAAATTAGAAACTTTTTGTCGACGGTATGGGCCATGGTCCGCCTCCAAACGCCTGACAAGCCCCGTGCGCTTTTTCCATTTCCTTCCCGCTTCCATTTACACAAGTCTTCAAGATCATGCACCCTACATTGCCACTAGCAACTCTACCTCAAAGGTCTGTTATCTTGATCCCTAACGAAAGCCTAAAACGCCGGGGAGGGGCGGCGTGGGTGAAACGGCGAGGCGGCCGGGCGGATAACCCGAGGGCTAGTGGCAGCGGTGATGCGCTCGCAGCGCGGGCACATGGTAAGCGCGGACGCCGGGAGCGGCTGCCGCGTGTGCGGCGAGAGCACGGTGGGCGGAGCCACACGCATCGCCCTCAGCTCCTCCACCTCCCGCTGCAGCCGGCGGTTCTCCTCCGTCAACGAGCCGAAGCAGCGTTTCAGGTACTCGCACTCCATCTCCGTGTGCTTCAGCTTCGTCCTGCACACATACGTAGTTCAGTTCAGTTTAGAGCAGCTCAACCTGTAATACCACAAGTCCACAAGTGGTTCAGTCACATACGGAACAAAACGCAACCAAATGCATAGCTAACTGTAGGAGCTTAAAATAGCGTGAACTAGAGTATGAAACTTAATTAGGCGCCCATTCCAATAGTGTTGCCATGTCGACGTAGAGCGAAGGCCAATGACTTTGAAGCATATAAGATGGACGACCGTACGTGCGGGCACTCGGATTACTCCACTTTCGTCTTCACGGAGCCCATTGAGCTACGGTCAAGTTGTAGCTGTTTCCTTGGCTTGCACGTGTTGATTAGTCCACGTGCTGGTGCTAGCTCCCCGAACGACTAATCTAAATAGTACTCCTACTACTAGGTGTATCATGGAGTAATTGATGCAGTCGCCTTACTTTATCAAGCTACAGAGTCTACCTCGACCCTAGGTGATCTTGTCCCGCATCTTAGATACAGTGCAAGTTTCAAGATGGATAGCCAATGATCCATGTAACCTTAATGGACCTTAATTCAGGGAAAGACGCATGATTATGTTGTGAGGAGAATACTCCAGTACGTAATTTCAGTTGCATTATCGCTAGTACATAATGTTGATCACTCTAATCTCTAATCATGTTTCCTTTGACTGAACAACTGCGGTGCAGAAACAAACTGTAGACGCGCTTGTAAGTGTAGTGCAATACTATACTACGCATACTACGGTATGTTCTGATCAGTTTGATCTCGTTTGCGAGCTTGAAGTAGCATGAATAGCCAAGCCAGACAGCAAGCTAAGTAGCTAGCGTAACCGTGGACGTGGAGTATTTGTTGAATGAGGTTGCTTAGTGTGTTAGTTTCAAACGTCGATTAGCATCTAACTAGCACAAGTTACTTGGACTGATGATTGATCGATTAAGGACAAGACAATCATATAATTTACTTAATCTTTCAACCGGAGGTAGATTACCATAAGGAACTTGGAACTTGAATACACCAAGTATTAACATAAGGAAATTGGAAGTCCTCCAAGTTTGTCCCATTTGGCTGATTGCCTCGGTTTCATTAACTAATGAACCTATTGAACATTACAATTTTCCTACTTGAATGGATTAATTGGTAGTACCCGTACACGCTTCCAAGAAAAAGTACTACTCTACGAAAACTAGATTAAGCCAACTAACTCATTATTTATTCTTAATTGCTAAAAACTCATAACCGTAGACGAGTGGTAGGAGGCTAACGGTGAAGCTCCCAGAGTGCACGTGAGGCTTGGCCGTGCGTGCT
Organism: Poa pratensis; assembly: GCA_947311845.1. NCBI lineage: Eukaryota > Viridiplantae > Streptophyta > Magnoliopsida > Poales > Poaceae > Poa > Poa pratensis. Next base: position 53,866,546 of record CAMZMU010000027.1, on the reverse strand, counting down.
GATGAACATGCGTATAGGGGTGCTGAAAATCAAGAAGTTGAGGCATGATTACCTTGCCCTGCGGTTCTGGAACCAGACCTCCACCTGCCTGAGCCGCAACTTCAGTTTGATCGCCAAGGCCTCCTTTTGTTTCTGCAACAGTTCCATTTTCCAACGCATTATATAAAAAGTTGCTGCAAGCCGATGAAATTAACAGACCTTCACTATCCATATTGCAAGGAGACACACAAGTAAATACGAGTAGTCCAAACAAAACCAGTACAGTCTATGTGGAGTAACTGCATTACCCTGGCAGCTCAGCTGGCACTACATATAGTTCATAACTCGCTGTACTGTACCACGACGATATGCATACCGTACCACTGCCTAAGACCAACGTTATGCTCGACAGTCTCTCATCTCTTCTTCAAGCTGTGCATGCACCATGAAAGTACTACCTGTACCGAGTACTGGCTGTCCTTGGTTATCTTGATCTCCCATGAATGAACCATATATAATCAAAGATGGAGCATGCAGTGCAATTTAGTAGGATCAGTGGTTGTCCGAACCCATCGCAGGATTTAAACCATGCTCTTCAATGTCCAGCAGAGTAGCGCCACACGGACACGAATCCAGTTCAAGATTCATCCGTATGACGAACAGATCAATGCACTACGAGTATTACTCTGCAATGATATCATCAATGGACGAGATTTCTTGTGCACGTACTACTAGTATTGCGTACGTGTACTCTACATGCCAATCTTTTGTGGACTTGCAGTGGCAGTGGCAAATGAGTAAGCAGACGACATTGAAGGAGTCAACAAGAGTAGTAAGTAGAGCAGGCGTGTACTGACCGGCGAGAGGGTGTGGTTGAGGCGGAAGCTCTCCTCGAGGAGGCGAGACTGCTCTTTGGAGAGGCGGAGCTTCTTGGGGCGGTGCGGCCCGCCGGCGCCCCTCTCCTCCTCGTCCTCCTCCACGCTGCCCATCAGGAAATCCTCCTCCTCGCCGCCGCTCGCCGGCTGGTTCATGTCCAGATCCCTCACGTTCCCGTTACCGTTGTTGTTGTTGGACACAAACCCCTCTAGCAAGACAGCACATTAGAAGTAGTTATCGTAGATGATACAAAGCTACATACCCTAAACAGCCAGCAGATTGCTGTATTGAACATGCAAGTGAAAACGAAATGGTCATATCTAGGGTGTATGATTTGCAGTGCCAAGTTTTTGAAACCATGATCTGAGAACACGGTCCAACTTTTAGAGTGGAAGGAAGCAAGCATACTTGCAGTTGCGGGATGGAGAAACGAAGTAGATGGTCTGGTGAGCTTACCTGAGCCAGAGGAGGAGCTGAGGCCGGGGACAGCCATGGTGAGCTCCAGGCCTGAAGGAGAAGTGGCCCCCATGAAGGAGAGGCGACAAGCCAGTGCTGGAAGGAAAGGGTAAGGATGAAGATAGGAGAGGAGGAAGCAAAGGCCAAGACAAAGACAGATTGAAAAGGAGTAGAAGCCTGGGCAGACGTTATATAAAGGGGCCCGGGTTTAGGGGGATACCACTGCTACGACGTTGGCGGTAGTACTCCGCTACTGGAGATAGAGAGATGTAGAGAGAAAAACTGAAATTATATGGGGTGATGTACTTTGTCTGCCAAGAAATTATTACTCTCACACTGTATGAGACATTATGAGGTTTTTTCTGCTTTGACCGAGATTAAAACGTGTTGATACTGGTTGATTGTCGATTTGACTCGACCGTCTATTCGACAGTTCAGATTTTGTCTTCCTACTTAACAGAGACCACTGGTCACAAGTGCTCTAGGCATGCTGGGGAGATGGCAAGATACTATTTGAACAGACATCGGCCACCGGAGGCTGGAGACAAGCAGTGGCGGAGGCAGGATTAGTCAAATTAGGAGGTTGAGGGGGCCGGTCAAAGCAAATGGATAAGAAACTGCACTGTTTATGTCCTAAACATGAACTAATCCATGGTGTTAGGGGGGGGCCAGGGCCCCTGCTGGTCCCCCTGCCTCCGCCCCTGGAGACAACCGGTCAATTCTTTTCTACTTTTTTAAATAAAATGAGCCAATGTTGCCCGTTTTGTTAAAAAAAAAAGACGCCACCAGAGAGGGAGGAGTACACGGAGCTTTGACCCGACTAGTCGTGTCAAAATTCGTGAGCGTCTCTTTCGGCATGTTGGACTGGCCCAAGCGGCCGGAAGGAGGCCGGGCCACGTGGCCCGGCGTGCAGGAGAATCGCCGGCAGGTCCCCCAGTTCGGGGGTAGACGAGTCGGCCTGTCGGGCCGCCGTAATCATTGCGCGCCATCACCTGCTGCCTCCATCCACTCGCTCGATCGGTATGGGCTTTAAAATTTCTGCGGCGTCTAATCTAGGCCGTGGTGTAGTTTATCAACACTGCTCCGTTCCCGGAGCGGGAGAGGATCTAGCGGCGCGTGCATTAATTAGCGGTGAAGAAACCAAATCATGCTCACATGATTTGGGGATCCTTCGTTACTCCTCGAGCACAGTCCTCAAAACTTTTCTACATGTTCATCTGTCTTTAAATTATTCAAAATCACACCCAAGGCATCCTTTAGATGCCCATCTTTGTGCTCGATTTATCTCATAAAACCCATCCAATTTTGTTGCAGAAATGGGGAGCATCAGTTGGTCGCACATGGTGTCCGCTTGTCCGCTTTGGTAGAGTAGATGATTTTCAAGACATAAATTGAGCTTTGCCTTTGAAATGTTCATAGGTTTTACTTATATTCAAACGTTGTTTATATCATTATTGTACTAAGGATTATGAAGCATATTGGTGTTCATGTCTCAGCACTATTTCAGTCTTTGCATCACTCTTTTTAGAGTTCCTCCTACATCTTCTTCTTTTTTTAGTCCTCCGCCACTACTTGGTGGTGCATGTTTGCTCGCGTGCTGATGACGCCGACTGTCGGTACAAATGTTGTGTCAAAATGCAATTGCGTGGTAATGTGATTCTCCCTCTCGGCTACAGGTGGCGTGATTACGTACACAATCTCAAGGTCGATGACACATGTGTATGTGTCGTGTGCGACCGGCTTCTAGGTGATCATATCAATCATGTTTGTGACTGGCTCCATGAGGAAGAATATAAGAGCCGTGTGAGTTACAAATATTATGTCATGTTCTACACTACATCATGTCATAAAATATCTTTATAATTAATTATGTTGCAACTTGAGACTATGTCGTGGATTCCTATGTTCCCAATACACCTAACCAGAGGAGAAGCTGTACATTTTCTTTATACGCGCGTATGAGACTTCTCTTCCCGTTAAAATCGATAAAACTGACCAATTTTCGAAAGACTAAGATTTGACCCTTCTTTCACCGTCACATTGCATGGCACCGTAGTTTGTTATAGAAACAGGTGCACTACCCCATGGCACAAAAATTCAAAAAATCGAATTGTTTTATGGTAAACTTCAATTTTAGGTCAGTTTTAACGAAAATCATTTGTAACTCCTGAGCTTCGGTGACCGCGATTTAAAAAAAATACTCCCTCACTTTTCAGATACCAAGAAAACAAATCCAACTAATAAATAGCATGGCTAATTGTGTGAAAAGTCTCTTGTGTTCCGGGCTTATTAAATATGGTGCATGTGGTGGCTCTTTCTCTATGGTTGCATGCAATGTTTACATTAATTAGCACCATTGTACAAGGTAGAAATCTAATCAATTCATCATGGGAAGAGATACTCCCTCCATTTTTGTTTAAAGGGCGCCTCTTCAAAACCAGCTTTTTTCACAATCAAACAGAAATAAGGCGCAGGTTCTTAATTATCCTATTAATTGGGGCGCATTAGGCTGCTGCCGTTTGCTCTTTCTCAACCGCATGCAAGTGTGAACATGAGTGCAAGTGGGAGCACATGCAAGTGTGAACATGCGAGGCCTCCTCTGTTAGTGGGCGTGGGTTTACTCAGCGTTAATATCGCGATTAGTTAGGCGCAGCTCTGTTACCCCCGATGCTCCCACGCCCAGGATTTTCATCCAATAGATATACACCTTGGTCCCAGAGAATTTTAAGATGCGCCCTTTAAACAAAAATGGAGGGAGTAGTGGCCTTGTATAGAAGAAAAACGAATATTTGATAGTGATCTTGTATAGGTCTCCAAAAATTCTAAAAGAAAAGCATACAAGTATATATAGATGTCTAGTTTGTACGACACAATTTGCACCAATTTTTTTTCCATATGTGGCATGCACAAAAAAGACAAATGTTGAAAAAAAATATGTTTTTTCCCCTTTCTAGAGCCATGATTTTGTGATTTTTTCTGCAGCCTAATTAACTAGCAATACTCTACATATATGTAGGTAACACATAGTTTTTAGAATTTTCTAAAATTTAAAATATCATTTCGGGACTTTTTAAAATAGCGAGGGCACTGCAACTCAAGAGCCAAAACACCTAATTTGCAGTTTTACCATTTTAATCTTTCTTCTCAGAGAAACTTCCATATGTTGTTTCTTTCGACGCATCACAGAAGGCTACTCCCTTCGTCCTCAAATAAGTGGACATCTAAATTTTTTAAGACAAATTATGGAGAGAAGTAGAAAATACATTGAGAAAATACAAGCCACCATGCAGTACGCGGCTAGCCTAGTCAAGGATAATAAAAGTAGACATGAAAGCAATAGTGACCAATGGGCAGACGTGCCATCGATTTGAAATGGAGTTGTTGGAGTCATGTCTCGTTAAACTTTCTTGTTACTGAATGCTTGCATTCCAAGAAACTAATCACAATGTCCAGCTTTTCCGAGAAGGATAGATGTGACACGCACGCACGTTATACCGTCGTTGAATTGACCGTTTGCTCTAGTCTTCGTCATGTGTGAACCACCGGGAACCACGCCGATGATGAAGGTGTCCATAGTGACAGCAGCGCAGTACACTGACTTACACAACGGGTTTCTATCAAAAAGACTTACATAACGGGTAAAGACATGCACCGGTCAGTATCTAATTATTGCCGAGGGACGACGACATAATTTTGTGCGTAGTTGGAGCTGATGAAGGAAGTAGTATGACAAGAGTTGTTGAACCATGCATGCAGCTCTGAGCCCTGGAGTCCTAGAGTTGTGATGTGTAGTGTCACGGTCTTGAGGAAATGACGGAAAACCACCACAATTGGGTCTAATGTGACGGATTGCCACTGAAATTGCGCCTAGGAACAGAAAACACCGAACTTTGGGGCAGGAATGTGACGCGGAGCACTGATTCGCCCGTTTAAGCCTTGATAACACGTTTTCTGACCGTTTGGGCCCACCTGTCAGGTCTACGTGGCAAAAACAAATGACATGTTCCTACCAATTTTACAAAAAGAACCTTTATAAATTATATCTTCAAATTTTACATCCATTTATCATCTAATTTTTATCCCTCTAATTGTCTCTCAAAAAGGAAAAAAATCCCCACCGCCGCCGGTGGCTCTCTGAGCCGGCGCTGCTTCTCTGAGCACAACCACTGCACCACCTCCTGCCTCCATTGTCTCCTCTACTCTTGGGCTCCTCCAGGGACTGGTGCTGATGACTGGGACGCGGCGGTGGTGGAGATCGAGCGGCGATGGCGCCCGGCCTGAGACGGTGAAGAACGACGTGACGCCAGAGATTGGAGACGACGGAAGCGTGTCTTGGATCTCAAGGAGCTGGTGGCCGGCCGCCACAGTATGAACAAGCATCAGCGCACGCGCGCGCAGGTAGCTAGCTGCACGGCCGGCGAGTGCGGCAGCGCCGATGGAGCGGCGGCCATGGTCGTACCCGATGGAGACGAAACCAGGCGACGGCGACCCAAAAACAGGTGGTGCTCGTGCGCGTGCATGTGTGGTGCGGCTAGAGGTGTTCAGTGTGTGGTTGCGGTGTGTGCACGCACAGGAGATGGGCGCGCTGGAGCAGCCTCGACCATGGCGGACGGATGACGTACACGGACGACGGAGTCGATTCAGAGAAGTAGAAAGAGGGGAACGATGGAGAAAGAAGGAGGAGCTCACCAAGGACGTCTTGGCGAAGCGGTCTGGCTCGAGGACGACGGAGCGGCTCGGACGGAGTCAAAGAAGGAGCGGCCGGACCGCCGGAGGGGAAAAAGACGGTCCCCTTCTGCCGTGTAGATGCCTCCCTTGGATCCGTGCTTGCAGAGGAGGGCGGAGGGTGTATACGCGCACTTTCTGGCGCGAGGGGCTAGGCAGAGGAGGTCCGATGCCGCCGGAATCGGAGAAGAAACGCCGTCGGCCGTCGGAGCTAGGCAGAGGACGTCGTGGACGAGCGCGAGGGGCTAGGCAGAGGGCGTCGTGGACGAGCGCGACGTACAGAGGCGTTTTCAGCTCGATTTCTGCGCCTGAGCTATAGAGGACGACGAAGCTCGTCAAGCATGAAGCCGCCGCCGGCTGCGCACACACCCAGCTTATCAAGCATGACGATGTCGCCGCCGGCTGCGCACACACCCAGATTGGCAAGCTCGACGCGCCGCCGCCGGCTGGGCACACACCCAACCGTCTGTGTAGGCTGGCGGGGTGGATAGGACGGTGTCTGTGAGCCGTAGGAGCCGCACGCCCGCACACGACCGAAAAGAATCCTGTGGCTTTTTTATAAAGTTGTAGGGATGTAAAATTAGAAGATATAATTTATAAAGGTTCTTTTTGTAAAATTGGCAGGAACATGTCCTTAGTTTTTGCCACGTAGACCCGACAGGTGGGCCCAAACGGTCAGAAAACGTGTTAACAGGCTTAAACGGGTGAATCAGTGCTCCGCGTCAAATTCCTGCCCCAAAGTTCGGTGTTTTCTGTCCCTAGGCGCAATTTCAGTGGCAATCCGTCAACTTAGCCCAAATTGTGGTGGTTTTCCGTCATTTCCTCCACGGTCTTATACAGGACTGCGCGTACATACTACATAGGGGAAAAAGCGGAAAGTGCTTTTTTTTCACTCGAGCTCTAGTGCTCCTACCACATTAGAAAAATCAAAAGCATATTTAAAAGTTAAAAAAAATAGAATAAAATCATACATGTTCTCAATGATGTATATGACAAGCGTGAAAAATCTCAATGCTAAATTCTCTATATTATAATCGACACAAAAATGACAAAATTGGGAGATTTGAAACTATTTATCGTTAACTATAATAAGATATGTAACTTTGTTATTTTTGTATAGGTCGAAATATAAATTATTTCGCATTGTTATTTTTCACATTTATGGGATGCATTAGATCATGAATGATTTTTTTAGAATTTTTTTTGATACATTTAAAAATATTTTAATTTTTTTAGAAAAATTTAAAACGAACCTTGGACATGTTTTTCGGAGAAAAAATAAAAATTATAAAATTGCTACTGTCACTGATAACATTGGCCCAAATGTCATATATATCTTCTACCTTCCGAGTCTCTCTGTTCAATCCGCTACCGACCTCCTCCTTGGTTGGGATCCGCGTCTGTAGTGGAATCGGATGAGACATGCGGCAGCGTCGAAGCGGATGGCCACCGTGACCGCCGGAGACACGGGAGAGGGCAGCAAGGAGGCGTTCGCGACGGTGTCCCGCGTTCATGCAGCGCGCACGCGGCCTCGAGCCCTGCCAGCAGTGCGTCAAACTCGGCGGCGGCCAGCCGCCTCCGCGATGGTGTCCCGCTTCCGTGCGGCACGCGAGGCCTCGAGAACAGGCATCAGCGTGTCAAGCTCGGCGGCGGCGTGTCGTCTCTACGACGGCATCTCTGTTGAAGTGTATATGTGGATTATACTAGCCCTTCCTATCAGTTCGGACTTTTAGGATAGTTGGCTAGCGCATGAAACATGACATGGTATCAGAGCCCAGGGTCTCGAGTTCGAGTCCTGTCTGGCGCAATTTATCCTAAAATTGATGCCGCCCCCTCTTTGTCCACGTATAGGCCTCTTGAGCCATACCTCTGAGACTTGTGCGTCGTCGCTCTCTTCTGGTTGTACGTGTCGGCCTCTCCCTCTCCCGAGTCAGTGCTGGCGAGTCGGTAGCGATAGCCGGCTTGAAGGACTCGGCCGGTGCGGATTCAGCGCCGGTGAGTCGGCCGCGATAGCCGGCTGTCGAGGAGCGGGCTGGTGCAGGTCGATGTCGTTGACGGAGTAGAGGCGCGAGAAAACGACGGCGGTGGGCGACTCAAACCGATCTTAGATAGGAAAACAAAAAAAGAAACTCCGATAAAAAAAACGACCGTCAAAAGAGAGAAAAACCGGATCAAGATACCGGGAAAAAAAGACGCTAGGGCATCCGATGAATACGAACGGTGGTCGAACCCTAGGTACGAGCGGCGCGGCCCCCGGCGGAGATCATGGAGATCAACCTCCCCGGGGCAGCGCGGTGCGGAAGCGCGGCGGCGGCGGCTAGGTCAGATCGTGCCCCTCTGATATCATGTAGAATTATGAGATTGGCGAAATTGGTGGATATATTATTGAGCCTCATGGGCGAGTATATATTGGCGTACAAGGGACCGAGTAGAAGTACAAGACAAGTTAGAGAATAGATGGGAATAGATCGCTAAACGCATATACTCGGGTGTGTTCGGTTCGAGTACGAGGTGGAATAGAACGGGTCCGACCTGCACCTGGGCATCATTCTTGTGTTCGGTAGCAAATTGGAATCAGAACCCACACGTTCCCAGAATGGCATATTCTCCTAAGATCCGTAATTTGCTCATTCCACCAAATCGGTGGAATCACCTCGTTCCTCTTCTCTCTCCCAACTACCAAAGCCTAATCCGCCGAGAGCGACGAGGAGATACGGCGGGTGCCGACGGGGACAGCAAGCAGCTGGTGCTGGCGGCGGGGGCGGGCGACGGAGGGCAGGCTCCGTCGGGGGGCAAGAAGCGCGGGCGCGCCGCGGGGGACACGCCGCCCTCCGCACTCCTGCCGCTGCTTCTTGCCCTTCTTGCTCCGACGAAGACGACTCGACGCCGGCGATGCGTCGTCTCCGTCGCCTCTCCCTCCACCTCCTCCAGCCCTCCAGACGCCCGTGGAGCTCCCCACGGCCGCACACCGCGACCTCTGCTTCCGGCAGATGTCCGCGCTGGTGCGGGAGGCCGGGGTGCGGCCGCTCAGCCTCATGGCCACCAACCTCGCTGAGTACTTTGCCGTCATGGAGGCCGTAGGCGGGCTCGACATCTCCCTCGCCATCAAGGTCGGCGTCTCCCCTGCCCGAGCTGCTGCTGCCGCCGCTCCGGCGGCCTGGCCACGCCGTCGGCCTCGCGATCTGTGGCGGCCAGAAGTCGCCGGGCATGGGCGGGTCACGGAGGAGCAAGGGCGGCCGGAGGAGCAAGGGCACCGGAGGAGCAAGATCGCTGGAGGAGCAAGGTCGCCGGATTGGAGTTGTTGTTTAATCCTAATTGAGTTGTCTAATGCTAAACTAGTGCTAATTTAATTGCTAATCTAATTCCAAATTTAGCTAACCATTCCATTCTATCTCAATTTCTCCAACCGAACAGAAGAATGGACTGGTTCTATTTTTGTGGAATGGAATGGAACCATTCCATTCCATTCCACTCAATTCCACAACCGAACACACCCTAACAGTCTCGCTCCTGCTCCCGTGCGGCGCGCCCAGTCTAGATGCTGCATCGTGACCTTGCGCGGAACCCGAGGAGCTCTCTGGTGGTGAAGGTTGGACTACCGACGAGGAAGCTAGTCACGGTGCTCTTCGAGGTGCCACCGCTGCTTCCTTATGTGTCTTCGGGGCGAGCTCGCCACGGACAGCGGCTGCCCTGGATGCAAATCCATCCGCCTGCAAGTGTGCTGCCGCTAGCTAATTAGAATTCCACGGAACTACCTAGCTAGCTAATTAGCATTGCGTACGCATATGTATATCTAATATTTTGATTTGATTGTTGAACACCCAAGTAAAATGGAGATTGAGATCCAATTCGGTAGAGATTGAGAGAGATTGGGAAGAAGATGAATATGACAACTGGACTCAAATTGTCAGTGAGAGCAAACTGAAATCCCAGCCGGGATCATCATGTTCCCGATACACCAAACCTGTTCAAGATTTGATTTAAACCGGGTTTACAAGTTCAGGGTGCGAACGATCGGGATTTCAACAGCTCTGAACCCTGGAGTCCTGGAGTTGTGATGTGTAGTGTCACGGTCCTGTACAGGACTACGCGTACATACTTGGGCGCGTTTGGTAGCCTGCAGGGGTTTCGGCCCATCGGCGGGCCTGCCCCAGGGAGCCAGGTCTGGCCGATGCAGCCTCTGGGCCTGGTTGCGCAAGTCGTTTGGTGGCCTGCATCGCGCTATAGCCTCCAGAATTGCAGCCCGTCTGGTTGCCTGTGTTTTTCTTTTCTGCCTCTGGACATGCAAACACTTGGTGTTTGGTTGACAGCAATGTTTCCATGTGTGTGACAGAAGTGAGATTCTCTCACCACATTCAAATTTGGTGAGGTTAACAGCACACACAATCAAATAGAAGCACAACAAAATGACAGGTAAACACACAATGGAGGCACATAATTTACAACTACTTAGATAGAGTACCAGCTCACCTAACAGACTAAGCCTAAATAGGTTTTAGCACGTGCATCCCATGCCACCTGATTAGTTACCAACAGCCAAGGGTACACACCCCTGGCCCAAAATATGAGGGTTCAAACATCATCCCTCCAAACCATCGAAGTTCATGTCATGCTAACCTAACTGCTGGAGATCAAGACCAGGCATGAAACTCACACTAGAACACCTTCTCAGTGGACGTACCGTGCTTGAAGACCTTGATGTCGAAGCCCCCATCGTTGTACTTGAACACCACGACGTCGCCCATCTCCAGCTCCTTCTCCTTCGCGAAATCCCTCCAGCTGGCGAAGATGACGAGGTCCTCTTGGAACCATTGAACCTGGACGAAGTATTCACAGCACTTGGACCACCGTATAGGCACGGAGGCCCTGGGCTGAGGCACAGTCCTGGACGACTTCAGGTTCAGCTTCTTCGTCGGGAAGGGCTTCAATTCAGGAGGAAAATGGCCCTCAAGTCGGAGTAGCCAAGCTCGACATAGAAGCGCCGCGACATGACTTCTCGAGCATCATTACCCAGATGTGGAGGACAACCTCTAGTCTTCTCGCCTTGCCGGATCTTGCGCTCCATCTCCCCGACAGCAGCCTCCAAGCCATCCACAACTGCCCTGCGAACTGCATTGTTGTGGTAGATGAGGTCCTGAAGTTCTGCAGGTGGAGTAGGCGTCATCTCACACAACTCCTCCCAGCTCTGCAAACAAAGAAGCGTAGGGGTGATTCCTATGAGCATGTGCATTGCAAGTATGCAAGGATCAATGCCATTGATCACTGCAAACATGCAAGGATCAATGGCATTGGCCATTGCAATGAACATGAACTACATCATCTACTAGAACATGAACAAGAACTACATCATCTACTAGAAGGCAACAATGCAGTGCATCATCTACTACTACATGAACATGAACTACATCATCTACTACAACAGAACAATGGCATTGGCCATTGCGAGTAACGCGGCCGTGGGGGGAAGCCAGGAGGCGGGCCCCGAGGCTGGTTGCTGGCGGCCGCCTCCGCCGCCAGCATCGCCGTCCTCCTCATGAGGTACATCCCTTCCTGGACTATTCCGCCCCTGGCGGTGGAGCTTGACGGCGCTACCGCCCGAGCGGCGGCGGATGTGCGCTGCGCCACCGGGGAGGGACGATTGAAGTACGGAATCCGGGTGGGGTCTATGGCGGCCGCCGCGCTGTGACCCGCCACCGCCTCGAACTCCTGGACGGCGCGAGCCACTGTCGATGAAGGTCGGGGAAGGCCGACGCCGGCAGGATCCATGGCGGGCGGAGGCGGCGGAGGAGGAGCACCGGTCATCGGTCTCGTCGGTCAGAGTGATGGGACGTGAGAGGGCAGTTGGGTGGTGACACGAAGTGAGTGAGAGGAGAGAGAGAGTGGTGGGGGTATTGATGCGGCGTCTCCCGCCCTTCTCCATGTGTACAACAGCTAGGCAGTTTCGGAGCACGCTGCGCTTGCCAGGGCCTGGTTCCAGAGGCACGCTTGAGACGCTGCATTGCGGTTCGCGCTAGCCTGGCCCAGCCCCGGAAGCAGGCGACCAAACGCCTCGCCGTTGCTGACGGCCTGGTCTGGGACTCTGTATGCCACCAAACGCACCCCTTACGTATTAGCGTACCCGGTACCGTACGAACAGAGAGGCCCAACAAACGATACGACTACTATTGCTATGCTGTCTACTGCGCGCTGCAGCACAGATGCAGGCCATAGCGTGTACTCCTATCTCGGCACAACAGTACGGTACTGTCCGACCCGCCTTGTGTCGCGAGATCTTCCGACACGCCATCACCATCACATCACACGCCCGGCAGGCCGGCACATCCGTCCCTCCCTATACACTCTCCCTCTCTTTTGCACATACACCATTTCATATTATAAAAATCTTGTAGCTTTTACAGAATTATATGTATATAGAACGTATTTTAAAGTGTAGATTTACACATTTTGCTCTCTGTGCAGCTCACAATAGGATATCTAAAACATTTTATATTATGAAACAAGTGGAGTAGATCGCGGGCCATATATCATCATGTACACTAATTAATTTGGAAAAGTTTGCACAATTTAGATCAACCATTTGAAATTTTACATCTTTATGTGAAATTCGACCAAAAGTTGGTGATTTAAAAAAATCCAGAATATAGAAATCTAGTGAAAAAATATTAACAAATTAATCTGGCAGAGTATGAGATATTTTGGACTAACTGTTTGAAATTTTTGTCACTCTTTATGAGATTCAAGAAAATATTGTGAAAAAATTCAAACTTTTCAAAAAGATCGGAGACACGCCAACTGATGACACGTGGAGATGCAATGCCACATCACCACTTGTGGACCTACCCGTCAGATATGTTGCTAAGCTGAGATTTGAAAAACTATTTATAATCTATTACACGAATAGTTGTACAAAATAAGCAAAATGAGTTCTTTGCGCAACAGTGGTAGAAATAGTTACTGATTTTGCGCGGTGGCAGTCCCTATCCCCACGGGTCTTGGCATTAAAAAGAACTATCAGGGGAGAGCGGCCGGCGCCTTGGCGCTGCCTGGTGGACCTTGGGAGGACACCACATGGATTCACCGCCAGTCTGTTGTTGTCCAAGTGGACGCAAACCAGACCTAAATTTGGGCTAGGAATGCGTCAATACGGCCACGCGGCGGACTGAAAACGGACCCGCACCAGTTTTCGTCGCCGCGTTGGGTCGTGTTTTCGGTCCGTCTCGACCCAAACGGACACGCACGGACTGGATGCGTCGTCTCGTTGGAGACATCTATAGTGCCATCTATGTAAAAGGTATGGACATGGATGTATTTTCCAGTTCTTTGGAGGCCCATTTTGTACGATGTCCCACCGCCAGTTTAATGCAGAACGTAGACCCTCCGAGCCCTTTCCTTTTTTTTTTGAGAAGCGGAGAGTCGGAGACCCAATACTGGTACCACGTAGTGGGGACGGCTACGTGTACGGCAAAACGGCTAGCTGCCGCGCGCTCGACGAGTTGCGCGGATGGCGCAGCGACGGACGGACGCGCACGACGCGCAGCACGTGGGTGGGACCACCCACGTCTTCTTCCTCCTCCCATCTCTTCCCCAAATTCTGCACCATTTTCCCATCTCATCCAATCCCGCGACTGCGGCAAGGCTGAGCCGGCGCCGGCGACGCCGCTGCGGAGCTGCGGCGGAGAAGGCGGCCGGCGAGGATGGAGTCCCAGGCCGAGACGGAGCCGGCGACGCCGACGCGGACGCGCGGCGGAGAAGGCGGCGTCGAGGAGGAAATCCCAAGCCGAGACGGCGCCGGCGACGCCGCTGCGGAGCCGCGGCGGAGAAGGCGGCCGTCGAGAAGAAACTTAACGAGGGGGGTGGGGTGCTCACCGGCGACGAGATTTTGTGGTGGTGGGGGGTTTACAGGGATGGCCGGGGAGGCGTTCGCGGAGCGCCGCCGGCCACGGGTGGCGGAGGCAGGCGGTTCAGCCGGCGTCGGCGGCGGGGGCGCGGCGACCTTCTTCCTCCTCCACGTCGCTGTCGGGGGCCCACTTGCGCGCACGTGTGCTGGTCGGAAACCGCGCGAGGCTTTGCGCGCGCAAAGCTAGCCCAGCCCCGTGTACGGCTATGTACGCGCGCCGTGCGAGCGTGCCCAACGAGTGATGTGATGCTCGAGTTCACGCGCGACGCAGCGGATGTGGACAAGTGAGCACGGGTTTTGTCGCGTTGATCGTACGCTTCGAATCATGTTGTTTGTCTTTTTTGCTTCCTGGAACGACTGCCTTTCTTGCTTGCTCCGCTGCCTCCTGCTCTGTTTGGCCATCCATACCGCTTCAATCTGTCTGTTTGTCTGATGGCTCTCTGCAAAGAGGCAACCAGTAAGATTCTGCTTGAACCTTTCTTTCGTTTATTACTCTTTAAGCTGACAGCTGCTGTAGCTACATGGTTCAAGATAATTACTAGATCTATGTCTTGTCTCTAGCGCGTGCTTAACCTTATACGTGTAGATGCACCCAGTATTAAAAAACGTACTTAAAATGTAAAAAAAAACTCCTTTTTTAAAAATAGAGATCTTATGTTCGCATACGTATATAGTTTCATGAAGAAAAGAAAAAAGACATTTAGCAAAACCCGGTGCCTTTGACAGTTTACATTAGAAAAGTTGTTGAGGAGTTTTGGCCATTTTCAAATAACGATCATTGCTGTCCGGCTTGCTGTTATACATGTCTTCAGCAGGAAGCATGCAGCTTTCTCTTCGATCTCCACTTGGATCAAGCTAGCTAGGGCAGAAAATTTCAACGACCAATCTTGGCCAGCCCCTTTTTGCAAGGTCCGAAATTGCATGCAGATATGCAGGCAGGTGCATCATGCAGTCGCAGCGCACTCATGCATCGGCTTGGCATCTGCATCGCGCACACGCGCAAAGGCGCATGGACCGGAAAGACAGGCCTACGCCGGCGTAGCCGCGAGCCTAGCTATAGTCGTAGCTACTAGCTACTAGCTGCGCCTGAGCATGCGGTCGGTTATGTCCTGCTAGGCTAGCTATAGCTCCTTCTTCCATCCTGTCAGGCGGCAGCAGTCGAGCATGCGTTCTCGCGCTGGTGCTCGCTTGCGGTTCTTGTACGCACTCGGCACATCCATCCATCACGCCAAGGCCAATGCCATGCTACCACCATGACTGACCCTGACCGGCCGGAGCCTGCCGCATGCGTTCCTGCTGCGGTTGCTGGCCAGCCACCCTTCCATGCTTTGGTCTTGCCTGCACAATAATGCCTGCCTGAGCGAGCACTCTCTGCCGCACCGGCACCGGCACCATATCCACATGCATGCATGCGCGCGCTTGCCCCCACTCGATTCAATGCCTCTCCGCACTAGTGTACATCTTCTGATCGATGGAACCCCTCACGTACGTCCTTGTCGCCCTCCATCGATCGTCTCTCTCTCTCTCTCCACAGTTAAGGACTTGGACTGATGGTGAACAAGACTGGTCATGCCTGCTCTTTCCCCTAGCTAGGACTCAGACCGTAGCTTGCTCTCGAAAGAAGGTGAAGAAATGGATCTTTGCAGTTATGGGAAAGCATTGTAGAAAACATACGGACATGTCCCATTTGGTTAAAAAAAATCACTCAAAAGAAGGTTCGAAAATATGCTGTCACTGTTTTCAGTCAAAAGAGAGAAAAAAAGAAGGTCAAGCCACCCAGCAAGCATGTTAATCACGCAGGCTATAGGCGCAAGTCTTCATGTGGTTTTCAACGCGGTACTGAATTTGAGATCATGCACGCCCTGAAACTTGCTATAGGCGCGACGTGCGCGATGGCTAGTTCAGAAGAGATCATTGCAGGAGAACATACGTACGGCCGGGCATGCAGTTGTAGTATACTCCAAATCGTCGCTGTACTGAATTTGAGTAGTACGTGTTAATCATTGTGAGAGGTCCGGCGCAACATAGAGACGAATCGTCGCTGTATCTGGACGTCCAAATTAGCAGTAAAAAGCTTTACTGTCCGTGGCGGTGGCGGTGGGCATGCAGGCCGGAGACGAGGACGATGGAAAATTAGCAGAGTTTTGGCCCGAGCAACAAAGCCGTTAAACATGCTCGACAAGGAAAACATGATGCGGTCCCAATCTATCTGGAGGCTGGAGCAAATAGGCCGTGTGAATGTGTCACCGTGCTGTGTCCACCTGATGGATAAAATTTTCAGGAGAAATGAAAGGGGACCAAACCTGGACGATCCTGCTCTGCCTCTGCGCGTGCGTCTACCGGCGGGAGAGAGCCCAAAGCAACTTTGTTTACTCCTCTCGGAATCTGCTAGTCCACTGCATGCCCGGCGCTGGTAAAAAAACACACAGGACAAGAGTCGCAATTAGGGCTGGACATAAAGCTCGAAGTTCGGTAAGCTTAACGAGCGCTCGTTAGCTCGACTAGTTTTTTTAATGAATCGAGCTGAGCAGCAATTTTAGCTCGTTGCCACTAACAAGTTAAACAATCAATCTAACGAGTTTCACGAGCTACTCATTAAGCTCGTTAGTATCATCGCAGGAGGCTACAAATCTGCATGGCTGGCCTTATAGTGTAGCCCAGTGGCGGAGCTCCGTTGAAGCCAAACTGGGCTATGGCCCGCCCAGCCCAGCCCAAAATGTTAAAGCATGCTAGGTAAATTGAGTTGTGAAAGCAAAAAAAAATGCAGTCTCCCATGGGCTGGCCCGTCCAGCAGTTCCAGCGGAGCTCCGCTAGTAGTGTAGCCCATCTAACATTAATATGCAAATAACACATCAGGAGAACAAAAAATCTTCTCTATATGGACGAAAAAATATGTTGCTCATGATGCTTGCTTGATAGCTTGCTTAATTAGCTAAATAATCTAATACAGCTTCTTAACGAGCTTTAACGAGTTGCTCGCGAGCGCTCGCGAACATATAACGAACCGAGCCAATCTTTACATTTAGCTCGTTATCCTTAACGAGCTTAATGATCTGAACCTTAACGATCACGAGCCATAACGAGCCGAGACTTAACGATCCGAGCAGCTCGTTAGTCCAGCCCTAGTCGCAATGCAATCCATGGATGGTCGAGGACGATTCACCACGCATCCGCGGCTACACGTCTACAAAGTGCGCGCTGGTGATGATTCTTACGATACATCAAGCAGAAGCTTGGGCCAATGGTTGAAATCCCAACTTAAAATTCTGAATTTTTCATAGCCTCATGTGCATATGGCTGTGAGTGTAGTGAAACTAAAGTTTAGTCTCAAATTGCTAGTTGAGAGAGAGTTGTACCAGGTGAGCTCTTCTAGCCGCGCAATAATGCCACATGGAGACAAACGCACCTGATATATGGATTTTTTTTAGAAAACTAAAAAATGTTCAAAATATTCTGAATCTTTTTAAGATCAAAGAATACCCAGAATTCTACTCGTACAAATAATTTGATCGCGAAATATTTTACTTTGACTTCTGGGAGAAAAGAAAAATCTCTCACGAATATAGCGTGTATATAGCGTAATTTTGGGCAAATCTTTAACACAGTTTGCAATAAATGTTATTTTCTGACATAATTTTTTGTACTGGTGCAGTATTTGATAATATTTGCTTGGCTGAAAGTTTCAGGATTTTTTGAGTGTTTTTGAACTATTAAATTATTTTTGAATATCAGGTGCGGGCGTAACCGAGAGTCACTACGTATTTTCGAGCTCTGCTACCACTACTGTGAGCAAGAGAAGAGAGAAGTGAAAGAACATATTTTATATTCCCTTGGTGTTTTGTGTGTTAGGCAACAACATTAGGATATATCTAATATGATGTTAAGTGGTGCAGGAATCAAAAGAAATATTTACACTTTGCATCGAAACACTTGACAAGAAAAAGGAAGTTTGCATCTGCCTGTCCAGTCCGGAGTCTCCGGGCTCTGTGGCCGGAGTCTCCGGCCAAGTCGATATTTTGGAGCAAATGCTCCTCAGGACGGCAGCTGCGGTATAGGGGTGCGGAGTCAGTCCGGAGTTACCCCGGAGTCTCCGCACCGGCCGGAGTCTCCGCACTTTCGGTCCGGAGTCTCCGCGCCAGACGAGCTTTGAAGAGAAATGACACACTGGACGACGCGTGCGGTATAGGGGTCCGGAGTATCCCCGGAGTGACCCCGGAGTCTCCGCACTCTCAGTGTCCGGAGTCTCCGGCCTAAGTGGACTGCAACGGCTACAATTTCTGGGAGGGGTATAAATACCCCTCCACCTACCTCCAGCCAACTAGCTCGCCCAGAATTGAAGTGCATCATTATTGCAAGCTCAAGAATCTCTAGATCTCTCAATCCTTCCACTCAAACTTGTTGATCTTTGGAGGATTGAAGGAGAAGGCCCTGATCTACATCTTCACCAAGCCGTTCTTCATTTCCCCCTCATTTACTTGAGGGCCCCTTTGCTAGGGTTTCCATTTGGAAAACTTAGCTTCTTGTTGATCTCACTTGTTGTCTTTGTGACAGATTGTAGCTGTTCGGGAGCCCCTAATCCAATTGTGGGTTGTGCCCCGGATCGTTGTTGTAAAGGCTCCGGACTCCGCCTTGAAGTTTTCCGATAGTTGAATGTGAACCAAACCTTTGTGGTGCGGTTCATCGGAGAAGAAGGTGAAGTCTTTGTGGCTGTTGAACCATTGTGTTGGTTCACACCTCTCCAACGAGACGTACTCCCCTAAAAAGGAGGAACTCGGAAATACATCCATGTCTTCGCGTGCTTTGACTTCGGTTACCTCTATCCTTGTTTACCGTCTTTATTTCATGTACCGTGCCTAGTTTCTAGCTTGTCATATAGGTAAATTCACCATAGTTGCATATCTAGAGAATTTACCTTTTGTGTCAAGCCTAATTTGAAAAAGAACTAAAATTTGAAGTAGCACCTATTCACCCTCCCCCTCTAGGTGTCATACCGATCCTTTCAAGAAGCCTCCCACGCGCTCCTCCTCCTCACTCACCTAGCCTCGCCTCGCATCGCCACGCCATGACGCATCATGTTCGGGTTTCGGGAATGAGTCGATGCATATATTTTTGTTGTTCAGGAAAATTTAAGAAGTCATTGATTAATAATTAATGAACGCGTTAATTACTCAGCCATTTCCGATTCTTTTGGATCGTGAGCTGTTACTGTCGGACGTGGGGTTGCGCCCACGTCTTACCCGGACTGCCGCAGTATATAAACAGGCAGAGACAAACCCTAGCGGACCACACACAACATATGGTCTCCCACCGTTTCAGAACATTGCGCCGCCGTTTTCTAAGTCTTCTCCGTCCCGTTTTTCGGCGTGCACCGGTTGAAGGGACAGCAGGCCTCCGAAACCCCACCTCTTGTGGTCCTGTACGGGAGAGGGGCGATCAGATTTTTGGGGAGCACACTCACACGACTACTAGCATCGAGTTCTTCCCCAATGACGACTTATTCCTGACATCGGCAACCTCTTCCGTGACGACATGGCCGACGTCAACAACAATGGTTCCGCCGCTGCTGCACCGTATGTGTTCTTGATCTTCCTATTCGAGATACTGTTAGAGTTTCTGTTTGTAGTAGTATCTAGATTCAATCTGTTTATCTACTGTATGAGTAGATTGCATGATTAGTTTAATACTTGTTATTCTAGTCTTGAATTGTTTATAGTTTCGCGGATTAAATCAATTGTTAAATTGCTTATATATTCAACAATGATGATGACATCTCCCTGCCTTGCCTGAATTGCAAGTATGCGTGCTTCTAAGTTTTCTACTATACGTTGTCGTGAACAACGTTGCCAACTGCGTTCACCATTTACAATCCTGGCAATCCTAGTTAGCGCTTGCTCTGTTGCTCAGAAGGAGAATCAAGCCAATCAACAAAATTGTATACTATTATATGAGAAACAAGAGCATCAATAGGTGATGCAAACCAATAAATAACAGCTTTTTGCATCAGCAGGGGCCAAAAAGTGGTCTCCAACAGCAGCCCGTGATGTAAATTTGGCCAAAAAAATTTAGGGCGTGATTAAAAATAGATTCGGTGATCCAAATATACATCACCACGAGCGGTGATGTAAAACGCGGAAGTTGCGCGCACGACTCCAACCGCCACTTCGCCACTTTCCGCCGCCCCCGTTCCCCCCACCGGCTATGGTAGAGGCGGCGGATTTGCTCCTCCCGACCTGCCGCCACCGTCGGTGAGACGAAGAATAAATACACGGCCGATCGTAGACGTGGAAGCGCCGGCAGCGGTCGTGGACGTGGAGGAGCCGCCGTCCAGAAACCACCATCTAGGTCAAAGAAGGCGATCACGTCGGCTGCTGCAGCGGCGACGTCTACGGCGGCTTTGGCCGCGGCACCATCCACGGCGGCTAGTCAGCCTCCTCCGATCGTGGAGATTACTCCAACGCCGCCGGAGGTGACAGCCACGCCGACGCCGCCGGCAATTGATCCCTTCTTTTCTGCAGAAGGGTAATCTTTTTTAATTTTTTTCATTAGCACGTAGTTTATATGATTTAGTTGTTCATCGTTTAATTTTTGTTCATGTCCATAATGTAGTGTTGATGATGAATCATTTTTACAATATACAAATGTTGGCAATCAAGAGTTTCCATCTCAAGATTTTGAAGCACATGATAATGAAGATAATCTTGACATAGAAGATTAGGGTTTTGTTAACCCGAAGGGTAGAGATGGGAATTAGAGCAATGAAGAAGATGTGTTGATTTGCACTGCATGGAAGGGAGTTCTCTTGATGCGGTTGTTGGAACCGATCAAGCGTCCAACAAATATTGGTTGAGGATGATGGAGTTTTTTGATGAGAGAAACACTAGTGGGGTTGTACGATCGTCTGTTTCCCTCCGTCACCGATGGAACACTATTAATAGTGAATGTCAAAAGTGGTCTGCTTGTTTGGAAAATGTGGAAAAAATGAATCCAAGTGGTTGTAACTATGAAGATAAGGTGAAATTTACTTGCTTGCTTTCTATTTAATGTAAGTATTGCACTTGCTTTCTATTTTATGTCTAACACAATTTGATTTATATTTCATGTAGGTAAGCATTGCTCAAGATTTATTTCAAGGAAAAGGGAAGAAAGGAGATAAGAAGAAGAAAGGGAAACCATTTACATTACATCATTGTTTGAGTGAGCTTAAAATGAGGAGAAGTGGAAGAACATGGATTTGTATGAAATTCCAAACAAGAGAAAGGCGGTGGCGGTTGATGAAGATGATGAGAATGATGGAAGTGGTGAAGACAACGTTGCCAAACCAAGACAAAGAGGCTGGATGGAAGGAAGAAAGAGAAA
Organism: Poa pratensis; assembly: GCA_947311845.1. Classification (NCBI taxonomy): domain Eukaryota; kingdom Viridiplantae; phylum Streptophyta; class Magnoliopsida; order Poales; family Poaceae; genus Poa; species Poa pratensis. The sequence goes on along the minus strand of CAMZMU010000027.1, from coordinate 53,845,257 downwards.
GGCTCAAAAGCAGGAGATAGTGATCTCAAAGAACGGTTTGAATCAATAGTGAATGCACGCAAGGAGTATGCCGAAGAGAAGAAGACGCTCAAGTTACAAGAAATAGAGGCAAGGAATGCAACCGAGGAAAGGAAGATTGCGGCGGATGAGAGGAGGGCCGCCGCCGAGGGGCGCAAGGTGGATCCGGAAGAGAGGAACGGCCGAGGAGCGCAAACTTGAGGAGGAAGAGGGCAAAAGTGTTCATGGATACAAGTGGTACAGATGCGAAGCAGAAGGCATATATTGATCTTTGTCGTGATCAAATGTTGGCAAAGAAACAAATGAGCATGATGAACATGATGGGAGGAGCCTATGGTGCACAAATGGGAGGAGGTATGAATCCCGCTATGGGAGGATACATGAACATAATGGGAGGAGGTATGAATGTCAGCATGGGAGGATATGACTATGGTGGATATGTAGGTGGCAATGTGACTCCCAATGTTGCTACGACAATGAATGGTTCGGGGACCGTGGAAGAAGAGAAAGATAGCAATGGTGACAAGGAGAAGACCGACGAATAAGAAGCTGAAGTTTCAGTGCCTTTTATTTATCTATTTATCATTTAAATACGGACTTTTCTTTGAAATACTTTAAAGCACTATGTTTGTGTGGATTATTTTGGTGTGATGCACTTTATTTGTGGTCGAAATATGTATTTTGTGTTCAATTATATATTTGTTTGACAAAGTTTAGTACAAAATGGGTGCGGCAGCCGCGCGGCTGCCCTTTATTTTACATCACTTGTTGGGAACCACGTGCCCTATTTTACATCACCTATTGGAGTTGGACACTTTCGGTGCCTAAAAAACATGTTTTTGATGATGTATAATTTACATCACCGTGTCTTTGGCCTCCTATTTTACATCACCTATTGGAGATGCTCTAAGTGAAGTTATCTACTTAGCACACTAGTTCAAAACCACACCACTTATTACGGACGGAGGGAATAGATAGAAAAAGTGTATGTGATATATGGAGGTTAGGAAAACTAGGTTAGGGTGATGATCTAGGCTGATGATCGGGATAGCTAGACAACAATGATTAGCTAAAACGATAGAGTTGAATATTGGCAACCATGTAATAAAACATGACACTAGAAAGAAAAAGTAACAATGATGTTAGTAGTACTAAAGTACACAACATCAAATAGGGGTTTGGTATAAAATGGAGATAGGTTGCAAGGCACAAGTGTACGAAATTACTCCGATATCGATAAGGATAACTAGGTATAGACAAACTCTACATGATCTAAGATGAAACCTATAGAATTACGGTTTTGAAAATAGAATTAGATCTAAGATAGTCTTGTGTAAATGAGATGATCGAGATTGTAGATTAATTATGTGGATGGCCTACGGTTAACAAAAATAATAGAAAAATAACAAATTATCTCCTCTCGAATCTTCAAATGGATCTGAACATGAAAAAGTCTAAAGTGATATTATGATAAGGGTAGATCATGTCCAATGGATCACAAAAACATATACGGTTCCACCGAGAGATGAGCACCATATGGCTTAAAAGATATATATGTATAGTAAAGGAAAAAGTACTAATCAAATCAGAAATCTAAAAACACAAAAGTTGTAGATAATGACCGGATCTATCAACTCATTGAAGGAATTTGGATTATGAGGAACGAACCGCGGAGAAATCGAAGAATTACGCCGTCATGGGTGAAATCTTGTGACACGAAATTGGTTTGGCTACGATAAATTAAAAGAATTAAGATTTATGGGGATGGAAAATATTGATGAGATTTACAATTTCCATTGAGAAGCCGACAGCCAACGTCAAAGTTATGAAACGCGGGGAGCAAATGCTTGGAAAGGAGAGGTGAATTTAGGGTTTCAACTTTGAAACAATTTGAGCTGCGGATTATATAGGAGTTAGGCCAGTGGATATGATCTATTTGGAGTATAGAATAAGTAGAAAAAACCGAAAGTCAATTCAAACTTGTATAACTCGAAATATGGAATTTTGAAGTGACATAGGTTTGAAAATCCGAAAATTGCACATTTGCTGAAACAACTCGATTGATCCATAAAATGAGTGAGCCTTCATTCCCGAGCCGGCCTGGCTCGGTTTATTGGGCCTGTCCAAGTGGTGGACCGAAAAGAAAGTAAAAGAAAAGAAAAGAGAGATTATGATGGGCCAAGCGATTCGGCTGAAGAAGAAAAAAATATAGAGAAAAAGAGAAAAGGGAGATGGTTTTAGAGAAGTAGGCCCATTTAGGTTGGAATAAAACAAAATTGTTTTCTTATTAGAAAAACATGAAATTGACTATTAAGAATATATTTTCTACATAAAGAAATACCGAATTTGGGACTTCACCTATAAAAAAACAAATATTTAATTCATGTCTGATTTAACTCAAATTGCATCCAAATAGTGAAAATATCATATTAAGCCTTTTTATTTCATTTAACAAAATAATTTTCTGAGAGAGTTTTGTATTTTGTAGAAGTCGAGAAAATTATGATGTTACAACTAACCTCAGTTTTTTTTAGAAACGGAGTAACCTCATATATGATTTATCATTATTTAGATTTCATCCTAAGGGAAAAATCATCTAAAATTTATCAGTGGGAAGATAGACACGAAAATACGAGGATTGCATGAAGAGGATAGTCCATGATCGGTCCAAAAGTGAATGAGTTACAAAGTTTGTCTGAGAACCAGTGCTACCAGTTTTCTATTGACGGTCTTCGCCATCAACAAAATATAATTAGTAGAAAGTCATGTCGACAAAAGCGTAACTATGTTTCAACAAAACATAAGTTGGTTATGTTTTGAATATAGCTGACTAAATATTTATACATAATATATTCAATATAAAATATGTATGAAATAGCCCAAGGGTTATACGGAGTATTACAAGCAATTTCAAGATCGTTTCACGTTTTGGTTTGGCTTATGAATTTTCCATAATATAATGTGCACATCAATTTTTTATACGAGTTTGGCATTGACATCGCTAGTATGACATGTTCAACATCATCATATTGTTACAGAAACTCAGTTTGTTTTTCAAGAACACGCAAGAGGATTGCGTGTCTTCTTTATTAAGATAGGAGAGAAAGTTTTACAACACACCGAGAAAGGAGATCACAAGCGATTCCCTCTCAAACACCGAACTGATTACTCACTACCTAAAGCGTCCACTCCACAAAGCTTTGCCTTGCGCCAAAGCTCCCACTCGGCTCTAATTGCCCTACAGACCGTCCATGGCAGCGAGGCCACCTTGTCGAACACCCTACTGTTTCGCTCCAACCATAAGCAACGTGCCACTAATATGACCAGAGAGTTGATGTCCTTCTTCTTCTTCCTAGGCACCGCCGCAGCCAACTGACACCACCAATCTGCAAGCGTGGACTGCACAGTTGGAGTGAAGCGGTGCAGCCGCCACGGGAGCAGCATCTCGAACCAGACCTCTCTCGCAAATGGGCACTGCATCATCAGACTGCACAGTTGGAGTGGAGCAACTCAGTTTGTAATGAATGGAGTAGGAACGAGCAATGTATGAATACATCAATACCAACTACTCATGTATTACTAATTTTTTAAAAGTGGATTCAATTCCAGCCATCATCTCATTGCAGAAAGTCAAAGCAAATTCGCGTCCAGACTCAAGAACGCGTCTAGAACAGCACAGTCAATACGAACATCGGAATTTAGCAAGGCAGCCCGGGACGGTAGCCTGCTGGTCGACAGCGGAGACGTTCAGCTGCTTCGTCTGCAAGTTTTCAGAGGAAACGAGCAAGATGGAGCGGTCTGTCTCCGACAAGAGAGCACCCAGGAAGCCGAAGCCGCCGCCGAAGCGGACCAAGCAGACCGGCCCCGCGGCGCCTGCCAACAGCCAATCGTTGACCGGCCCGCCACGCCCGCCAGGTGGCCCCTCTCCGCCGTTGCCGGGAGGCCCGCCACGCCCTACAGGTGGCCCACCGCCACCGTTGCCAGGAGGCCGGCCACGCCCGCCAGGTGCCCCTCCACCGCCGTTGCCGGGAGGCCCGCCACGCCCGCCTGGTGGCCCACCGCCGCCTGGCCCCCCTACGCTGCTGCCGGGAGGCCCTGCCCCGCCGTCGCCGTCTCTAGGAGGACCTGGCAATGGTCGTGCGCCCATGGGCGGCGGCGGCGACAGGATGCGCCGCGCCCCGGAGATCGTGGAGTTCTACCAGACCCTGACGAGGGGCAGTGAGGCGAGACAGACGGGCTCCCATGGGCGCAAGGCGGGGTCCAGCGGGTCAACGGCTCCGAAAAGCGACTTGATCGGAGAGATCACCAAGAACTCGCCCCACCTCCTTGCGGTGAGCTCCGAAAACCCGTTTCCTCCTTGATCGATCACCAAGAATGCGTGCTTCTTACTACAACAGAACGGATTAAACTGTACTCCGGCATTGCAGGTCCAAGCCGATGTTGAGACCCAAGGGGACTTTGTGCGAAGCTTGGTCACCGAAGTCCGGGATGCGACCTTCGCGACCATCGAAGACGTCGTCGCGTTCGTGGCGTGGCTCGACGAAGAGCTCTCCTTCTTGGTGAGTGTCGTCTTCTTCTTTTGATCGTGCCTGATTGATAAACCAGTAGGCAATGTAAATATTGCAGGCCCCTTTAACTTATGAACGCATTTTTCTTCAGGTGGATGAGCAAGGTGTCCTAAAACACTTCGTCGACTGGCCAGAGAAAAGAGCAGACGCATTACGAGACGCCGCTGCCAAGCACGAGTGGCTGGTACAATTAGACAAGCAGATTTCATCCTTCGTCGATGACCGTGCGCTCCATCGCGACGCAGCGCTCGGCAAGATGTACTCCATCTTCGAGAAGTAGGTTTCCCTGTCTCGCTCATGCCTAGCTACTGCCGCACTGATCGGAAATTTTTGATCCATGAATATGCGCTGAACTACAAGAGCCCTGTTTATTACCAGAACAGAGAAGAGCATAGCCAAGTTCATCCTAGATCGCGATGCCGCCGACAAGAAGATCAATCTCATCTCGCGGTACACAGAGCAACACATCCCTGTTGGCTGGATATCAGACAAGGGTTTAATTGTCAAGGTGCATTTCGCCTCACTCATTCCTGGGCTATTAGCAGTTTCGCACCGTGGTTCCATACAAAGCCTGGATTGCCTTCTCAATTCTTGCACGCGTTGTGATTTTCCTTTCATAGGTCAAGCTGGCGTGCGTGAACCTGGCGAGGCAGTACATGGTGCGGGTGATCTCGGAGATTGATGGTTTATCAGGCACCAACAAGAACCAGGCCACGGAAACAGAGCTCGCCAAACGTCTGAAAGAGCAGAACAGACAAGTGTTGCTCCATCAGGGTGTCAGGTTCGCGTTTCGGGTTCATCAGGTACAACAGGATCTCATTGATCTTATCCTTTTCTTGATACAACTGATTACGACCTATTTAGGTTCTGCATGCACGTAGAAGGAATGAGTTTTCGACTCAAGTTACTTAGCAGTAACTTCGTTGCCTTGATTTTAGTTTGCAGGTGGATTCACTGCTCAGAGTTTGGGTGCTTTTGATGAGCTAAAACGACGGCATAATGAGGAACAGATTAATAACATGTAAATCATCACATATTTAGTTTCCAACTTCCCATATGTATATGATAGACCGGAGGAAGTTAATAACATGTATTTCCTACCAAAAAAGATAACACCATGTAAATTATCACACTTTGAGAGATCTTTCGCACTATGATGGAGATACAAGAAAATGTTTTGGTAATTCTTGGGCGACTTCTACGCCGTTGCGGCGTGATTCGTGCTAGTCATAAGTTACAACATGGTAACTGTGATTTTCCAAATTGTACACGTGGTTGCAACTGATATTTTGAGTACGGCCGAAGTTTCAGATCTACCGTAGTGCCTAGCCCTCCTTCACCCTAGCGCCGCCGGCCACTTCCGGCCGCGGCGGCCCCTAGCCTCCGTTGCTGTCCGCTCGGACAGCCGCGCCACCTTCGCCCCGATGGACGCTACCCTCTCTCCGCGGGCCGCCGAAGGGACTCGGTCGCCTTCCATGCGTGCGGCAGATGGAAGTCCGTCTTTCATGGCGGCCCTGCTCACCCCTGCCGTTTCTGTTGGTGAAGTCCTTTCCCAGGTTCCCCGGCCACGCCTCAAGTCCATCATTACTGTTCTGGATCAGGAGGACTCCGGCAACGATGGTGGTAGATGGCAGGTGGTTGGGCGCGATGGTAAGCCATTAAAGCAGAAGTCTGTGCAGCGGCCGACTCGCCCTGCTGAAGGAGACAACAGGTACAAGGATCTGCTCTTGAAGAGAACTCGCGGATGCTGTTTCAAGTGTCTTGAGCCCGGCCATCGCATCTCTGGGTGTCACAACCGAGCTAGGTGTCTTCTGTGTGGTGTTCTTGGCCACAAGGCAAGGTGGTGTGAGAGTAAGAAGGGGCCTCCTCCTCGCAGATCTGCACCGCCAAGGCCTGTCTTCTCGGCCAAGCGCGTCCCGACCTCAGGCGCCTCTCTCCCCACCGGCTCGGACGTCATCGACACGGAGGCCCCGGGGCTCGGAAGGCAAGGGTTCGTGGCGGCTGTGGCCCCCCGGCTGGCCGTGGTCGCGGACACGGAGCGGGAGCTAGCGCAGCACACTGTCGTGGCTACGGTGGTGGGGTTCTGCCCGGAGTTGGAGCTGGCAGAGGTGCGTAGGGCCTTTGAGTCGCGGTTTCGGCAGCCAGCGGATGGGGTGCATGTCTCCTTGTTCGGCGAAGGAGAGTTCCTGATCTTCTTCCACGACATGTCTGCGCGTGCCGCGGCGCTAGCGGTGCCGGGCGCTTTGGTGCTCAGGAGGGTCTCCTTCAAGCTCTCCCCGTGGACCCGGTTCCGCAACGCATCGGCGGCGCAGCTCTGCTACAAGGCGAGGGTTTGCCCGGAGGGCGTGCCCCGGAGTGCCTGGCACGTCGAGGCGGTGGAGAAACTTTTTGACAGGGCCATGATGATTGATTCGCTAGATCTCACCATCGACAGGCCGGAGGAATCCGCCTGCATGCGCCTTTGGGTCTGTGTTAGACTGTCGTTTGTATATGTCTCTGTATTTGTATCCTTGTACAATTGTAACTGTACCCGATGAGGTACCTCATATATATATATATTGTAGTGGCCCACCCAAGAGGTGTCGAAGCCCACAATTCCTAAACCCTATTTGCCTTACATGGTATCAGAGATACCATGTTTGTCAGTTTCTTCATACTCCTCGAGATACTCACTTGGCAGCTGTGAAACGCATATTGCGCTATGTTCAGTCGACAGCTGTTTTTGGCCTTCATCTTCGGCCTGCTCCTTCTGGTGTCCTCTCGGCGTTCTCTGATGCAGATTGGGCTGGTAGTCCAGATGACAGGCGATCCACGGGGGGATATGCAGTGTTCTATGGTCTTAATTTGATCGCCTGGAGTGCTCGTAAACAAGCTACAATGTCTCGTAGTAGTACTGAAGCTGAGTACAAAGCAGTTGCCAATGCCACCGCTGAGCTTATTTGGATTCAATCTTTGCTTCGAGAGTTGGGAGTCTCTCAGGATCAGCCGCCTGTGCTTTGGTGTGATAACATCGGTGCAACATATCTGTCTTCGAATCCGGTATTTCATGCCCGAACAAAACACATCGAAGTTGATTATCATTTTGTCAGGGAACGAGTTTCACAGAAGTTGCTTCAGATCAAGTTCATCCCTTCGAAAGATCAACTTGCTGACATCTTCACGAAACCTTTACCTCTACCCCAGTTTGAAGGCTGTAGACGCAATCTTAATCTTCTGAGTTCTTCAGAGCATGGTTAAGATTGAGGGAGGGTGTTAGACTGTCGTTTGTATATGTCTCTGTCTTTGTATCCTTGTACAATTGTAACTGTACCCGATGAGGTACCTCATATATATATATATTGTAGTGGCCGACCCAAGAGGTGTCGAAGCCCACAATTCCTAAACCCTATTTGCCTTACAGTCTGGATGTCAAATGTGGACTTTCTTGCAACGCGTGGGGAGCTGCAGCTCGAGGAGCCCGTGGACTAGGGTTCGCCGCTCATGCACTTCCCGGAGATGGGAATCGAGGTCGTGCCGGCGGCCAGGGTTGGGCCGCTGAAGTTGCCGGACTACAAGGTGTTGCTCCACCTCGACCGCGTCATCGACTACTCGGTGCTGCCTAGCTCCCCTGATAGCCTGCGCAGCGTCCACAGCGGCGTGAGTGGCCTGCCGTCGGACACCTCCATGTTGTCGGAAGGCCCACGCGAGTGGCGGTATCGGTGCAATCTGCGTTTCGAAGATGGCACCTTTCCTCCGCGGCGGCCGTCGGCGCATTCTCGTTTGCGGTTCCCTGACCGGAGTGGTGGAGGAGGTGGCAGCGACGCCGACGGTGCTGGTGGCTCCAGGGGAGAGATTGGCAGGGGCAGAAGAGATGACGGTGGCGGTGTCGCTGCGCGCGGCCATGACGGCCAGGGTTCAGGCCGTGGCCCTCCGTCGTCTGGTTCGTCCAACTACGGCGGCGGCAGCACTCGTGGCGATGGTGCAGCTGACAGCCGCAGGACTCGGGGATCGGGCTCGGTTCCGGCACCCGTTCAGACAGCGAGAGGGGCGGGGACCGAGAACCGGGCTGGCCATTCGGTGGCTCGGTCAACTGTTCCAGAAGTAGAAAGGCCCCCTTTGTCATCCGATGATGCTGATTTCGAAGATTGCCTTTTGCTCGCTTCGCTGGTGGGGAAGCAGTCGAGGCGCAGGATTGTGGGGCCGGGGACAGCTGGTGGTCTTGAGGAGGCGGCAGTGCTGCCAGTGCTTGCGGTGGACAAGGAAATCGTGGTCCCTGTTCAAATTGAAGCTGGAGATTCGGTTCCCTTGCTTGATGTTGCTGGGCCGGTTTCACCAGTGGACTTGGGCTCTGCTTGCTGTTCTTTGCTGCCTAGTCTGTTGGATGGGCCGGTTGTTGCTGTTGATTTGTTGGACAAGGAACCGGTGCTTGAGCACGTAGTTGGGCCGATCGTGGACAATGATGGGCCGATGGTTGGGGAACATCTGTTGGGTCAATCGGCACAACTGGACTTCTTCGCCTCTGTCTTTTCCCCTGTCCAGCCACCGCTCCTCAGCACTCCGGCGACCTCGGCGTCGCCTTCCTCCCCGCATGCTCTCGGCATGCCGCCGACCTCGCTGGATCTTGGATTGGACCTTGGCGCTGTGGGGCCTGTGCGCTCCAGCGGGAGGCTCGCCGCTAAACCGAGCAGCGGGATGTCAGCTTTGGAGAAGGCCAAGTTCGTGCTTCTTCAGAAGAGTGGGGTCGTCCAGCACGGCGGCCCGCTCGGCGTAGAAGATCTTGAGTGCTACCGGAAGATGTATGGGAAGCCCATTCCACCGCTGTTCGTTGGGGCAGTCACGGATATGATAAAGGCCAACAAACTTGCAGCGGCGCAGGGACGGTTCTGTAGCCTGTTGCTGCAGAAGATGTGTTTTCAGTTGTTTTATGGATCTGTCGATTTATGATTGGAATTTGAGGGGTCTGAACAACCCAGTGCGCAGGAAAGCAGCCTTTGATGTGTTTGCTGATTCTGGCTGTAACATTGCGGTTTTTCAAGAAACGAAGTTAGAAGTGGTTACTAAAAATATTGTCGTGGAGACGCCGGGTTCCCGTTTTGGCAACAATTTTCTGTTCAAGCCAGCAGAGGGCACGAGGGGTGGAATTATGATTGCTGTGACTGAAGATTTTGCAATTTCTCTGGTGTTGTCGGCTCCCTGTTTTGGCAACAATTTTCTGTTCAAGCCAGCAGAGGGCACGAGGGGTGGAATTATGATTGCTGTGACTGAAGATTTTGCAATTTCTCCGGTGTTGTCGGCTCCTCGACGGTTTTCTCTATCTGCCACAATAACCGATAGAACTGATGGGTCCTCTTGGGACATTACTGCTGTTTATGGTCCACAGGAAGATGCTGAAAAGATTGAGTTCCTGCATGAACTGAGAGCTTTAAAAATCCACATGCAAGAGAAGTGGCTATTGATAGGAGATTTCAACTTGATTCAACATGCAAGTGACAAGAGCAACTCAAATTTGAACTTGCGCATGATGGGGCGTTTTCGGAGCACAATTGAAGATTTGGAATTGAGAGAATTTCCTTTGACAGGCCGCAGGTTCACTTGGTCAAACAACAACATCAACAACTCTGTGATGACGAGAATTGACAGAGTTTTTATGACCAGAGATTGGGAATCTGCCTTCCCGCAATACAGACTGTCCAGTGCGTCGTCGTCCATTTCGGATCATTGCCCTTTGTTGCTCAAGAAGATGGAAGTTCAGCGTGTCCGAGGCTTCCGTTTTGAATCATATTGGACCAAGGTTCCTGGATTTGCCCAAGTTGTTGAAAAAGCTTGGCTAAGGTCGGTTCAATCGAGGGAGGCTTTCCGTGTCCTGCATACAAAATTTGCCAGGGTGGCTAGGGCTCTTAAACTGTGGAGTGCTGCTAGAAAAAAAGAACGGAGGATTCTGACTGACATTGCCAATGATATCATCTTCAACCTTGATCTTGCCCAAGAAGACAGAGTGCTACTAGATTATGAAGTGCAATTCAGAAATTTGCTTAAGGCTAAATTGTTGGGTTTTGCAGCCATAGACAGAGCCATGTGGAGACAGAGGTCAAGGCTGGTATGGATCAAGGCAAATGATGCATGCACAAAATTTTTCCACCTCAAGGCTAATGGAAGACGGAGGAAAAACCACATCGCCTCGCTTGATTCTGAAAGTGGACCTGTATCTGGGCATAATGAAAAAGCTCACGTGCTGCTCTCTTTCTTCTCGGAGCAACTTGGCCGTCAGGTTCAACATGAAAACAAGCTGAATTGGGAGGCTCTTGACCTACAGCGGCATGATTTACTTCACCTGGATGAAGATTTCATGATCGATGAGCTTAAAGATGCAGTCTTCTCTCTTCATCCAGAAAAGGCGCCAGGCCCTGATGGCTTCATAGGGCTTTTCTACAAGAAATGTTGGAACCTGATCTCTGCAGATTTGATGAAAGCAGTGAATCAATTTCATCAGTTGAGAGATGGTCAATGGCAGCTCCTCAATTCTGCGAATATAGTTCTGCTACCCAAGAGGGATGATGCTTCAGAACCGCGACATTTTCGTCCGATCAGTCTTATGCATAGTTTCGCCAAGATCATCTGCAAGATCCTTGCAAACAGGTTGGCACCGGAGCTTGTAAATTTGATTTCGGCGAGTCAAAGTGCTTTCATCAAGCGGCGCAGCATCCAGGACAACTTCTTGTATGTCCAAAATGTCATCCGTCAGGCTCAGAGCAAGCATCTACCCACGATCTTTCTGAAATTGGATTTTGCTCGAGCTTTTGACTCAGTGGGTTGGCCGTATCTGTTGGACCTGTTGGATAATTTAGGTTTTGGTCCGCGCTGGCGGGGAATGATATCCTTGCTCCTCTCATCTGCTTCCTCTCGTGTTCTGCTAAATGGGCGTCCTGGGAGACCTTTTCTTCATCGACGAGGCCTAAGGCAGGGGACCCTCTGTCCCCCATGCTCTTCATCATCGCCATGGAACCTCTGCAATTGCTGCTGCGCAAAGCTACCCAACATGGGATTTTGTTGCCCGTGGCTCCGAGAGCGGCAAAGTTGCAAGTTATCCTGTATGCTGACGATGTTGCAGTCTTCATTAACCCCTCTAGGTCTGACATCTCAGCGGTTGCAAGGATTCTGCAATGTTTTGGCTCTTCCTCTGGTCTCTGGATCAACCCCGGTAAATGTGTGGCGTATCCGATCAGGTGTGATGGACTTGACATCACAAACGTGCTACAAGACTTCAACTGTTCCACAGGGGTGTTTCCTTGCGGTTATCTTGGGCTTCCTCTCAGCTTCAGAAAGCCCAAGCGTGTAGAAGTGCAACCCATCATCGACAAATTGGCTGCCAAAACAAATGGATGGATGGGCAGACTGTTGGCAAAGCCTGGCCGGCTTGCCTGGCTAAATTCAGTGTTGACCTCTGTCTCCACATTTTACCTGACAATGTTCGCTGCTAATCCGTGGTTAACAAAAAAGGTTGACAAGATTCGCAGAAATTTCCTTTGGGATATCGATGAAGGAGCCAATGGTGGTGGCAAATGTCTTGTGAGCTGGAAAAAGATTTGTTGTCCCAAAAAGTATGGAGGGCTGGGAATTAAGGACATGTTGGCCTTCAGTCGAGCCCTACGGTTGCGATGGCTTTGGTATCGCTGGGGAGAGGAAGATAGACCATGGTTGGGAACAGAGGTACCCTGTGATGAAACTGATAGAGAGCTTTTTGCAGCCTGCACGACAGTTTCCATTGGTAACGGGCTGAAGTGCAGCTTCTGGAAGGATTGCTGGCTTGATGGTTACACTCCAAAGTGCATTGCCCCTTTGTTATTTCCTTTGGCCCGAAGGAAAAATCTTACTGTCAGGGAGGCTCTATCTGACAACCGCTGGATGAAGGGGTTGCAGAGAATGAATTCCTATGAGCAGATCGAACAGTTTTTTGGTCTCTGGCTGAAGCTGCGCTCTGTATCTTTTGTGGACAGGCCAGACTCCATTCGCTGGAACCTAACTACTGATGGTATCTACTCCGCAAAGTCGGCGTATGAGGCCCACTTTTGTGCAAGGATTACGCAACCTAGTTTAGATCAAGTTTGGAAGATAAGAACCGAGCCAAAGGTGAGATTCCACTGCTGGCTGCTGTTACAGGGCAGGATTTGGACCAATGATAGGCTAGAGAGGAGAGGATTGGCCCAGCAAAGCAATTGCACTATCTGCGACCAAGATCCTGAAACGCCATCGCATTTGACGCTGGCATGTCCCTTTGTTAAAGAAGTTTGGCATCATTCAAGAGCTTTTTGTCCACAGATTGCTGATCTTGCAGGAACGACAACCTCCCTGGAGGTTTGGTGGTCCAAGATCCTGAGTTTCAACAGAAAGAAGGAATCCAAATACTGGGCTACGGCTGCTGTTTACGTGCTCTGGAACATTTGGAAAGAACGTAATCGTCGTGTGTTTCAGGGCGTTTCTGCCACTCCGGTTGTAGTGTCGGAGCTAGCGCGTGAAGAATTTTCCCTTTTCCTAGTAGCCATATGTGAGTAGTCCCCTAGAGAGTTTTTGTGTCGTCGGTAACATGTAACACCCGAGGTTTCCCTCTTCTTATATGAATTGGCAGTGCTCCTGCTTTAAAACGTCAAAAAAATAATATTTTGAGTACGGTTGTAACTAAGAAAAATGTCTCGAACTGTTGGATTGCTTCTGCTTGTCATGTCATGATTTGCAACATGGGTTGCAGTAGAAAAAAATGAACCCGGGCCGTTAGAGGATACTCTTGCAAGGGAGATTCGATGAGGTCACGGGCTGAGAATTAAGTTAAATTCTCAGCCGATCGAGATTTAACCACTCCCTACAAGATATTCGAACATATAGAAATGCAAAACAAAGAAGTTTCAAATGAAAAAGCTTAAGTTAGATATGGTTGAAAAAATCCAAAGCATGCCCATATGTTGTAATTGGAATCTTGTCTAAATTTTTTAACAACTAATTTCTCAAATTAATCCATAATCAGAAATTGTCACGAAACTGTAGCATTTTTTTTCGAAGTCCAGAGTAATTATCCATAGCGACGACTTAGGACAAAGAGCCGCGGCCCACGGGGCCCAGGAACTGTTGAAGAAGGTCCTCGCGATTAGGCACTGGCGTCGATCATAGGCATTGTCAAACATCGAGTCGGATCAAGGATTTTTATTCTACATGAGGCCTACTGGTTAGGAAGGAGCGGCGCCATGGAGCTCCCGGGACCACCCATGGCGCAGAGGCTAGGCGCACGATTAGCCACCAGATTCTATGATTATCCTTTTGCGTGTGATCTCTGGAGAACCAAATCCACGCATACAAGTGGGTGCGGGGAGGGGGTACATAGGTGAATGCCGGCGATAGTGGGGAAGGGAAGGCGTGTGGCACCGAAGGACCGAGGAGCATGTCAGAGGAGTGGCTCAACGCAGGCAAAGCATGTCGAAGCAGGATAGCCAGGAGGAAAAAGAGAGAACATGGGAGAGATGGGTGGCTGCTGCGTGTGCCAAACTAGACATGTGTTGAGGTAAAGGCGGACATCGGACAGATGGTGATGTCTCCTTTCAACCTCGAATTTGGCGATGTTTGGGGGAAGTTGATAATTAAGTAGGGCAAATGGGGCATCTTTGGGTCTAGTTGTATCTTTTTCTCAGAAATAAATATATCGGAATGTTTGAGAAAAAACCTTGGAGATGTGGAAATTACAATGGAGCACAATTTCCATGGAGACCTTTTTTTATTTTTAAAACAAAATTGACATTTATTCAATTTCATAAAAATGAAAAAAAATCCTAAGTCTAGATAATGTCGGACTCTACCAGTGTCGAAATTTTTAATGCAAAATTCATACACCCTCCTATCTGAAAAAAGTGTCGTGACACGGCATTTTGCAAAAATGCCCTCCAGCTTTTTGTGCGTCAACCTGTGGTCCACCCTGACACGTCTCTCACCCGAACCGCTCTAGCTCACTCGCACTCGCCATCTCGCTCTCTGCTCCGCCGGTGAGCATCCTCTCTCTGCTCTGGCGCCGAGCTTCTCCTCGCCTTGCCGCGCTCCTCTCGCCCCTCCGCGCTCCCCTCCTCGTTTCCACGGCTTATCGCGCAGCGCCTGGACCAAAAGATTTGACCTTTGGTCGAAGCCGCTCGCCGCGTTTTTCTTGATGGACGCTGATACGTCTCAAACGTATCTATAATTTTTGATGTTCCATGTTGATATTATACCAATTGCTACATGTTTTGCATCCACTTTATGCCACTTTTATACATTTTTTGGGACTAGCCAATTAACAAGATGCCACAGTGCCAGTTCCTGTTTTCCGCTGTTTTTGTATTCCAGAAAAGCTAGTCTGGAAATATTCTCGGAATTGGACGAAAATTTACGGAGGTCCCTATTTTATCGAGACACACATGGAGTCCAAAGGGGAGACGGAGAAGAGCCAGGGAGGCTCCACACGCCCCCTGGGCGCGGCCAGAGGTGGGGTCGTGCCCTAGGGTGGTGTGGGCCCCTCGGGGCTCTCCAGCCGCCATCCTTTCGCCTACTTATTCCCCCCGATGCGAAAACCCTAGAAACCTAAGTCATATTCCACGAAAAGTTCCAGAGGTGCCGCCGTCGTCAACCCTAGCTCGAGAGGGTCCAGAACCTCTTCCCGACACTCTGCCGGAGAGGGGAATCATCACCGGAGGGCTCTACATCACCATGGCTGTCTCCGGAGTGATGCGTGAGTAGTTCATGCTTGGACTACGGGTCCATAGCAGTAGCTAGATGGTTGTCTCTCCACTTTGTGCCATCATGTTTAGATCTTGTGAGCTGCCTAACATGATCAAGATCATCTTATTGTAATGCTACATGTTGTGTTTGTTGGGATCCGATGAATATTGAATACTATGATCAAGTTGATTATTAATCTATGATACATGTTATTTATGATCTTGCATGCTTTCCGTTACTAGTAGATGCTTTGGCCAAGTAGATGCTTGTAACTCCAAGAGGAGTATTTATGCTAGATAGTGGGTTCAGTCTCCAGTAATCTGGGAGTGACAGCAATGCCTAACTTTGTGGATGTGTGTTGCTACTAGGGATAACATAACAATGCTATGTCCACGGTCATATGTACTTGTTTACTTTACGCACATTGCTTAATGCGATTATCCGTTGCTTGCAACTTAATACCAACGGGGAACACGGATGTCAACCTGAAGGTGGATTATTAGTCATAGATGCGGTTGGATAACGGTCTATGTATTTTTCGTAATGCCCAATTAAATATCATGGTAGCCATCTTGTCATATATGTGCATTGTCATGCGCTCAATATTTTATCAATTGCCCAGCTGTAATTTGTTTACCCAACATGTCGTTTATTTTTATGGAGAGACACCACTAGTGAACTGTGGACCCCGGTCCATTCTTTTACACTGATAAAACCACCAACTGCAATCATTGTTCTCTTTTATTTCTGCAATTAAATACTGTTTTCCACACCATACGTTTAATCCTTTGTTTTCAGCAAGCCGGTGAGATTGACAACCTCACTGTTTCGTTGGGGCAAAGTAGTTTGATTGTGTTGTGTGCAGTTCCACGTCGGTGATCGAGTAACGGTGCCGCTGACAACCTTCTGAAGTGCTACTGCTCCTACTGGTTCGATAACCTTGGTTTCATACTGAGGGAAAACTTGTTGCTGCACTACTTCATACCTTCCTCTTGGGGTCTCCCAACGAACGTGTGTTTCACGTCATCAAGCAACTTTTTCTGGCGCCGTTGCCGGGGAGTCAGCAGACTTCTGCAAGGGGAGTCTCACGCTTCCAATCTCTTTACTTTGTTTTTGTCTTGCTTAGTTTATTTTATTTTATCTTGTTTGCTTTTAATTATCAAAAACACAAAAAAATTAGTTTCTTGCATCTAGTTTATTTCGGTTTGTTATTATGTCTAGTTGTTTACTTGCTATCAATGGAAACAAAATCTTGTTGGCTAAGTGGGTTCACGGAGGAACAACAAAATTATTTTAAGGATTATCGGTCGTCTCGAAAAGGGGAACACTTGTGGGTACAAATATATAAATTGAACTGTTTTGCTAGAAACTTGTGCTCTACTTATGATGAATCCTGGTGCTTTAATGAATGTTTTTGCTGTAGGAGGCATAAACACCTCCCTTTCCAATGTGATTATAATGATGATGAGACTTTGGCTTCTTATGCTAAAGGAAACTATGACTTTGTTAATCTTGAAAAAATTGAAGAATTTGTTGTTTTTAAGGGTGCTTATGAAATTGCTTGTGTGCTTCAGGGTGATGATGCCCCTTATAAGTCTGAGAATTCCGAGATACTTGGTTACTGCCTTGAATATTACAATGATAATCCTTATATCACTAAATTTCTTGAGAAAACTTATTCTCCAGAACAACTTGCTTCCTTTCAGGGACCTATGGAAGAAAAATTGCTGAAACTTGATCTCATTGGATGAAAAAGAGGAGGAGAGTGAAGAAAAAGATAGTAACTCTTTAACTCTTACATTATTTGATTGCCCTCCATGCCTACCTAAGGAGGAAGAGTGCTATATTGTTGAATGTCATGATTCTATTGAAATATCTCCTTTTGATAAATTTGAAGTAAACACCCTCCTTGACTCAATAAAAGAGGAAATTGCAGAAAGTAAAAATGTGCTCCCTAATCTTATATATGATAATTTCTTGATGATGGTCCTATGTTGTTTAATGATATTAATTATACTACTATTGTCAAAAGTGGGTTTAATAACCCCACTGTTTTTTAGCTTAATAAAAATTATGTGTTTGTAGATCATGAAAAGCATGCTTTATGTGATAGTTATATTGTTGAGTTTGTTCATGATGCTACTGAAAGTTATTATGAGAGAGGAAAATATGGTTGTAAAAGTTTTCAAGTTACTAAAACACCTCTCTTTATGTTGAAAGTTTTGAAGTTGCATTTGTTTCGTCTTTCTATGCTAGTTGCTTTATGTTTCAATAATTTATTTATTACAAGATTCCTTTGCATAGGAAGTGGGTTAGACTTAAATGTGTTTGATGTTTGCCTCTTGATGCTCTCTTTTGTTTTTCAACTCTTATTCTTATGAGAGCATCATTAAAATCTGCTAGCCTAGCTAAAAGGCATTAAAGAAAGCTTTTGGGAGGCAACCCATTATCTTTTGTTCTAAGTTTTGAGTCAAGGAGTTGTTTACTTCTGTAGCAACTCCTTTGTATCTTTACTTTTTCGCATTGTTGTGCCAAGAGTAGTCTCTAATGATAAGATGATGCTAAATTTTGATTGCTGCGCAGAAAAGATTTCTGCTGTTCACCGTATTAATTCTCTAAAATCACCAGAATGTGATTAAATCTGAATTTTTGTGCGTAATCTTTATGTATGTCTGCATCTTTTGTTAGTTCAAAGTTTTTCGATCTGAGCGTCGTAAGTGCCTCGAAAAAATTCGTCTTTGCGGACTGTTCTGTTTTAGACAGATTATGTCTTTTATTTTGCATTCTCTCTTTTACTAGTGTTGAGTGAAATTCTTTTTTGGGTGGAAGAGCTTCACATAACATCAGTGGCAGTAGCTAATGTTTAAAGTAACAAGTCATATTGCGTCCTTATAGAACATGTGAGTTTTTGATTATGCACTAACCCTCTAATGAGATTTACTTTGAGTTTGGTGTGACGGAAGTTTTCAAGGGTCAAGAGAGAAGAGTGATATAATAGGATCAAGAAGAGTGAAGAGCTTAAGCTTGGGGAGGCTCCCATGGATCTCCCCAGCATATTTCAAGAAGACTCAAGCGTCTAAGCTTGGGGATGCCCAAGGCATCCCCTTCTTCATCGAAAAATTATCAGGTCATCTCTAGTGAAACTATATTTTTATTCTTTCACATCATATGTGCTGTTCTTGGAGCGTCTGTGTGCTTTTATTTTCAGTATTTATTTTTATTTTGTAATCAACTTGATTGGATCCTAGCATTCTTGATTGGGAGAGAGACACGCTCCGCTTTTTCATGAGAATACTCCTATTCTTCACTTATATTTGTTGAGTATTCATATCTAGCGCTGTTCAGCTTTTAGCTCTTGTTTTCATGTATCTCTTGTCAGAGCTATTAGTTCTTTTAAAGAAAGTACTCTCTTGCTTCACTTATACTTGTTTGGAGAGTTATTGAAATAAATTGATTGGTGTTTGGTTGGAACAGAAAATGTTGCATGTGGTAAATGGTATAATGGAAAAGACTTGCATATTCTTGTAGATCACTAATTTGGATAATTTGATACTTGTCAATTGTTTTGAGTTAACAAGTAGATCATGATTAAACTTTTGCATCATGTAAGTTAAGCCCATTAGTGAAGAACTACCGTAAAGCTTGTTGAAATTTGGTTTGCATGAGTGGTATCTCTAAGGTCTAGATATTTTCTAATAAAAGGGTTTGGTTAACAAGGAAGACGGTGTGAAGTCTTATAATGTTTGCAATATGTTGGTCATATAAAACTTGGTGTACTGGTTGATATTCTTGTTTGCTTACATAACCTTGCTAGCCTAAACTCTGTACTGAGAGGGAATGCTTCTCGTGCATCCAAATCCTTGAGCCAAAATCCATGCCATTTGTGTCCACCATAACTACCTATATGTGGTATTTCCTTGCCACTCCAAGTAAATTTTTCATGTGCTACCTTTAAATTATTCAAAACTGTTATTATTCCTTTTTGTGTCAATGTTTACTAGCTCATGAGGAAGTAGTGGGTTATTCTTTATTCACTTGTCAAACAGACTTTACCACAGACTAGCGGCATATACATCCGCTTATCTATTAATTTTGCAAAAAGAGCTGGCAACGGGGTGCCCAGTCCCAATTAATTACAACTTTAACCGCTTAATTCTCTTCACATTTTGTCAACTGAATACTCAGTGAAAATCTGCATGTGTAAACAAAAGAGAAAGAGGGATGATCTGCCTTGCTGGTAGAAATAACGTCCTTCATGGGAGCCGCTCTTAAAAGTCTGTTTGATAGGGAGAATATTGTTTTCATCCGCTGCCATTCGTTGACAATTAACAAACACCTCTCAAAACTTAATTTTTACTCTCTATATGATTTCAAAAACTAAAAAGCTCTAGCACATGATTTAATCCCTGCTTCCCTCTGCGAAGGGCCTTTCTTTTACTTTTATGTTGAGTCAGTTTTCCTACTTCTTTCTATCTTCCACAAGCAAACACTAGTGTCAACTTTGTACAACATTTGTTATATGCTACATATTGGACTTATTATATTGCTTTGTGTTGACAATATCCATGAGATAAATATGTTGAAAGTTGAAGCAAATGCTGAAACTTAAATCTTCCTTTGTGTTGGTTAAATACCTTTTGTTAGAATCTATTGCTTTATGAGTTAACTCTTATGTGAACCTGTGGATGCATTGTCTCCAAAGTACTATTCATGAAAAGTTTAGCTTGTGTGATTCATTGTTTACTCATTATCTATTTGATAGCAAACTATAGACCATTGACTTGGATCACTTCATTCATTTACATGTGCCTTACAATACTATATGATCAAGATTATGATGGTAGCATGTCACCTCAAAAATTATATTGTTTTATCGTTTACCTACTCGAGGACGAGCAGGAACTAAGCTTGGGGATGCTGATACGTCTCAAACGTATCTATAATTTTTGATGTTCCATGTTGATATTATACCAATTGTTACATGTTTTGCATCCACTTTATGCACTTTTATACATTTTTTGGGACTAACCTATTAACAAGATGCCACAGTGCCAGTTCCTGTTTTCTGCTGTTTTTGTATTCCAGAAAAGCTAGTCTGGAAATATTCTCGGAATTGGACGAAAATTTACGGAGGTCCCTATTTATCGAGACACACATGGAGTCCAAAGGGGAGACGGACAAGAGCCAGGGAGGCCCACACGCCACCTGGGTGCGGCCCAGGTGGGCGCGCCCTAGGTGGTGTGGGCCCCTCGGGCTCTCCAGCCGCCGCCCTTTCGCCTACTTATTCCCCCCGATGCAAAAACCCTAGATACCCGAGTCATATTCCACGAAAAGTTTCAGAGGCGCCGCCGTCGTCAACCCTAGCTCGGGAGGGTCCAGAACCTCTTCCCGGCACTCTGCCGGAGAGGGGAATCATCACCGGAGGGCTCTACATCACCATGCCTGCCTCCGGAGTGATGCGTGAGTAGTTCATCCTTGGACTACGGGTCCATAGCAGTAGCTAGATGGTTGTCTCTCCACTTTGTGCCATCATGTTTAGATCTTGTGAGCTGCCTAACATGATCAAGATCATCTTATTGTAATGCTACATGTTGTGTTTGCTGGGATCCGATGAATATTGAATACTATGATCAAGTTGATTATTAATATATGATACATGTTATTTATGATCTTGCATGCTTTCCGTTACTAGTAGATGCTTTGGCCAAGTAGATGCTTGTAACTCCAAGAGGGAGTATTTATGCTAGATAGTGGGTTCAGTCTCCAGTAATCTGGGCGAGTGACAGCAACGCCTAAGGTTTTGGATGTGTTGTTGCTACTAGGGTAACATAACAATGCTATGTCCACGGTCATATGTACTTGTTTACTTTACGCACATTGCTTAATGCGATTATCCGTTGCTTGCAACTTAATACCAACGGGGAACACGGATGTCAACCTGAAGGTGGATTATTAGTCATAGATGCGGTTGGATAACGGTCTATGTATTTTGTCGTAATGCCAATTAAATATCATGGTAGCCATCTTGTCATATATGTATGCATTGTCATGCGCTCAATATTTTATCAATTGCCCAGCTGTAATTTGTTTACCCAACATGTCGTTTATTTTTATGGAGAGACACCACTAGTGAACTGTGGACCCGGTCCATTCTTTTACACTGATAAAACCACCAACTGCAATCATTGTTCTCTTTTACTTTCTGCAATTAAATAGTGTTTTCCACACCATACGTTTAATCTTTTGTTTTCGGCAAGCCGGTGAGATTGACAACCTCACTGTTTCGTTGGGGCAAAATAGTTTGATTGTGTTGTGTGCAGGTTCCACGTCAGTGATCGAGTAACGGCGCCGCTGACAATCTTCAGAAGTGCTACTGCTACTACTGTTTCGATAACCTTGGTTTCATACTGAGGGAAAACTTGCTGCTGCACTGCTTCATACCTTTCTCTTGGGGTCTCCCAACGAACGTGTGTTTCACGTCATCAGACTGCGTCAACGAATCGCCGGATCTAGCGTCAGCGAGGCTGGATCCGCTGGATGCGCGGCTGGATGCACCGGATCTTGTGGCTGCTCTCCCCCTCGCCACCTCGTTGACAATGGGGTTCCGCGGTTGCGCTTGGCCTCCTCGACGTCGGCGCGGCTCAAACGTGGCAGTTGGGGCCATCCTCATCAACATCGGCACCCTCCTCGCCCCCACCAAGCCCATGGCCCATGTCTGCTCCCGGAAGGCAGGCTCGAGAAGAGCCCTGCTTTGAATTAACAAAGCCAACAACCGGCCAGGGAAAACCACAAGGCCACCAACACAACACCCACACACACAAGGCCACACACGACAGGTACAAGATGCTGGTAAACAGCTTACAACATCACAAATAACAGCAAACAGAAGATACACAAGAAGAAGGCCAGCTTGAAGTTGTCGATGTCTTCTTTCGCGAATGGAGCACCAGGGAAACGGCCAAGGCAAGGCCTTCAGGCGAGAGACGCCAGCAAGCGGAAACACGCCCTCTTCTGCTCCAGGATAGGCGAGCCAATGTCTGACCATCCTCTTCCATGACCGAAGGGAACCCCTGTCCCCTCGCCCGGATCGAAGGGCGCCGAACCGTCGGTAATGGAGATGCTCCCTAGAGCAAGGAAAGGGCCAAGGACATGCTGCCAACCGAGCCCGAAGAAAAGGCTGCCACACTGCTGCGCCGATCTTGCGCAGAGGGGCCTTGCCGCACACCACGGACACATCCACGGAGCGAAGCTGCTTGGTGAAGACGAAGATGCAGAAGACGTGTCGTGGAGAAGAGGCGGCAACGCCACCGCGCACACCACGCCGGCCACCATTGAAACCAGAAACGAGCCCACATCCCCTCACTCCCAAAGCGGCACCTCCTAGAAGGTGACGACGCCTAGGGCGCCGCTGCCGCCCAATCCAAAGATTTGGGATTTCTCCCAGGAATAGAGAGAGGTGGGAGGGAGGAGGAAGTAACCTCAACGGCGCCACCGGCGTCGCCACCGTCGTGGCTGGCAAGGCCAGCCAAGAATTTCTCCCGGTTCCCACCTCCCACTCTGCCACCGAGCCCCGCAGCAGCTCCGGTGACAAGAGTCCACCGGAGACCAGCAACAGCCGGGGAGGGAACCTTCAGATCTGGATCCAGGGCAAGAGCCAGTCCTCGCACCGCGACCACCACCGTCTCCTCCCCGCCACCCTCACGGCCAAGGAGGAGGACCAGCACCTGCGCGCGCTGCCCGCCGCAGAGCCAGCGCCGCCTCACCGCCCGAGGCCGCCGCCTCGGCATCCGGAGTCCTCCACGGGGACGCGGAGCGACTGGAACCTCGCCGCTACCCTCATCGGCGGCCGCACGGCCTCCCGGCGGTCACCTCGGCAGCGGCGAGCATGGGGGAAAAGCAGGAGAAGGAGTGGCGACGCTAGGGTTTGGTTCGCCACCCGAGTCCCCCGTTCTTCTAAGTTTTCCCTCCGCTCGTAATGGCCATTATGCTCGTGAATTGAAACCAGGTGCTCTCGATCTTCTGCGGTGCTTTTACTTGATCTTCCAAATTCCTCTATCACCACCATCACCCTCGCAGCTAGATTGACCAGAACTATATGAGAGTGCAATCTGCTCGCTACAGCCAGCAGTTAGGCGTTTCGAACAGTGAAGAGCCCTTGCTTATTATTGTGCCATGAGATGAAATCCTCCATACGGTCTCTTGGCAGTTTCAGTTTCAGAATCTCCACTTAGGACAATTAATGGAGTAGTGCAAGATTAGTGTTGGAGATTGTAAGATTAGTGCGAAACTGAAAACTTTCTTCAACTTTATAAACTGAAAACTGGATAAACTTGCTTCACTTGTGTTGCATGTTAATGTCATGCACCCAAATCATCAGTGCTCACACCAAGTTTGTGAATTGTGGCCAGGTACCAGAGGCTACTGAAAATCTTTGGGTGGCAGTCTAGGCCAGGCCACGACAGGAGGAGGAAGAGGAAGCAGCTGCGGACGGTGGAGCTCAAGGTCATCGAGGTCTAGCTCGGCCTCAGCGTCCACGGCGCCACCTTGTGCATCTTCAACCAGAATGTGAGTCCAAGTGTTAGCATCACGTAGCTGGTAAATAACGTCTGATTTCTCTCGTCTTAGCAGAGAGTTATATTTCCATTAGCACTATATTGTCAAGTTTGTATGCTTGTATTGCCAAGTTCTGGAGTTATGCTTGTATGCTTGTATGCAAGATAAACTGGAGTAATGCTTGTACTGTCATGCTTGTATAGTTATACTGTCAAAGTTTTATAAACTGTCAGCCTCCAATTTGAGTGACCCGGATTTTTGGCTCTTGGCAACGCGCGTGGAGGGAATCTAGCGGTTGAGACTGCTTCATGATTAGCAAACAAAGTAGCATTTTCGGCCGGCAGATCGTATAAATACGGAGTGCTGACGTCGTAGCGACACCATAGAACAACATCTAGCGGGGTGCATTTAATAGGAGAGTTTAACATGCATATGCATTAGAAGTAAAGTGGACGGTAATTAGTCAACTTAAGTGTGGTGACATTAATTTAATTGTGGTATAATTGATTAAACAACTTAAGTGTGGTGACATGTCCACTCATACACCATTTTCAATTTCATTCTCAATTATTGTATCGGGTATATATTTTGAACCGAATGTCCGATTTTTGATATTATTATATATTTGAGATCCTGATAAGGATCTTCAAAACAAGAGCAATATTAGACATATTTAAAAAAAGTTGAAAATTTGACTATGAAAATGGTATTGAAACCACAAAATATTTCATCAATATTTTGCGCATGTAAAGGATTTTCATAAAATCTATTGAAAATCCATTTTATAATTAAAGTACACATGAAAAATGTTTTACATGTGCGAAACTTTTACGAAATAATGAAAGATGCATGAAATATTTATGATGTCACAAGCAATTATAATGATAAATACATGAAATATTTGTGGTTCCAATACCATTTTCAAAGTCAAATTTTGGACTTTTTCAAAATATGAATGAGAAATGTCCAATATTGATCTTTTTTTGAAGATCTCCTCACTAGGATCTAAAATTTAAAAAATATCAAAAATTAGACATTCGGTTCAAAAGATATAGCCTATACAATATTGACAATAAGATTAAAAATGATGGGTGGGTGAATAAAATAACACGTAATTAATCTCTTGATTAGTGTTGATGTGAGCCTTCATGCATGTCATTTGTTGATGGGTGACGTCACCACGTGGTTTTTCTATCCACCCACCCATCATTTTCAGTCTCATTCTGAAAAATGTTGTATCGGGTATATATTTTGAACCGAACGTCGATCTTCGATATTTTTTATTTGAAATCTCGATGAAGAGATCTTCAAAACAAGAACAATATTGGAAAAAAAATCAAAATTTGACTATGAAAATGGCATTGAAATCACAAAAAATCATAATTTTGTGCAGATGTAAAGGATTTTCATCATGTTTCGAACACACCTTTTTAAAAAATTATTCCAAAAAATGTGAACCCATAATGAAACAGTTAAAACTTTTTAAAGAACCATAATTGATTGAAAACATAACTGAAATAATCCAAGTATGTGCAATCTACGTAAAATTGTTTTAAAATAACTGGAATGTGGGTGGCAAATTTTGAAATATCTGTTTTTTTTTCATAAAACAACATGTCACAAAAACTAATACAAAATTTAATTAGGAAAACTAAACTTTCAAATTTATGAAACATTTATTACTTTTTTCTTGAAACTCCATTAAAAATATATTTTAAAAATAAAGTGCACATGAAAATGTTTTACATGTGCGAAACTTTTATGAAATATTTGTGATGTCACAAGAAATCATAATGAAAATATGCATGAAATGTTTGTGGTTTCAATACCATTTTAAAAGTCGAATTTTGAAATTTTTGCAAATATGCATGAAATTTTTTAATATTGATTTTGTTTTGAAGATCTCCTCAGCACAATCTGAAATATAAAAAATATCAAAAATCGGACATCCGGTTCGAAAGATATAACCGATACAATATTGACGATAAGAGTGAAAATGGTGAGTGAATAGAATAATATGTAACTAATCTCTTAATTAATTTAATCTGAGTCTGCATGCATGTCATTTATTGCCCACATGAATTAGCTTAATGTGAGGCCGCGTGACATTTATTGATGGGTGATGTCACCTCGTGCTTGTCGTACCGGCCGGAGCGTATAATACAGCGCAAATACTTGTGGGGATATAATATAGCATGGGGAAAATCTGATCAGGTACGTTGGTTAAGTGGGAAGGCAATGGTGAGATATGGGGTGGATGCGTTGCGGGGTTTTCTTGGGCATTTTTTCCAGTTTGAGCTTATACTCTGGTTACAACTTTTATCTCTTAATGTCAATCCTTCCCGACTTTATTAATGCAACACTTGAGGCCCTTCCGGTGCAGTGACATTTGTATGCAGAGAGTAGTGACATTAGATGAATTCTTGTGCATGAAGGAGGATCTGATGATGATCCGGAGACTAAGGAGGAAGAAGAAGTTGCACTTGAAGATCTGGAGGTGGCGGAGGAAGCTGCAGTTGAAGCCGCACTTGATCTTGATGCATCAGTTTCTCGGAGGCGGCAATCTGGAGGCGAGCTACATGCGATCCAGAGAGGATCTCGTGCTGCGGCGTGGAGAGGATCTGATGCTCTAGGCAGCCGGCGACCTCGAAAGGATATGATGCGGAGATGATGCCGCCGGCGACCTGGAAAGGAGATGATGTAGGGACGGTGATGCCGCTGGCAACCTGGAGAGGAGATGATGCAGGGACGGTGATGCCGCTGACGACCTAGAGAGGATCTGATGCGGAGATGATGCCGCCGGCAACCTGGAGATGATGCAGGGACAGTGATGCCACCAGCGACCTGGAGAGGAGATGATGCAGGGACAGAGATGAGGTAGTTGGCGACCTCGAGAGGAATGATGCAGGGACTTGGTAATCTGCAGGGACGGAGATGTTGCAGGCTACCTAGGATGCAGAGGCAGGCGAGCTAGGCGGGCGGGCGAGCGAGCGGTCGATCGATCTGGCGAGCGAGGCGAGCGTAAGTTTCGATCTGGAGGGCGTTATTTTAAGTTGTGTATCTTGAAGGAATTTTCTGTAAAGTTACTTTGTTGTACGTGCCACGACACCTTTTCCAGATCTGAGGGAGCTAGTATTATTTCATCTTACACAAATAAAAGATAAATGGGACAAAATTTCAAGTTTTTGAAAATGTGTATTGCTCACGGACCTAAATCCACCCATTTTGTCAATTTTGTACAGTCTCAAGGATTGGTTGTTCGCACACGTGTAGATCGTCTCATTATCTACGTCTAGTATTATATTTTAAAATTGTAGAAAACTTCAAAATTCAGATTCTGAATGTTAAAATAGCTTCCTGAAGGCGGGGCTCCAAAACGCTACTCTTTAGAGATGCCCTTATCGGAGTATCTTGGTATGTATACCAGAATGATTTCTAGTGGCAATCATAAGTATTATCTTTTTTAGCAATACTAGCAAAAGGGCCCGTGCGTTGCAACCGGGAAAAAAGAAACCCTTCTATATATGTATATTATTTGTCTATAGTTGCCCAGAAGCCGATACTCAATTTGTAAACCAAGAATTCTAATGTTATGGACTTATCATTCATGGAGCTCTAGGTGTCATGACATGAACTCATCAAATCTTGCTCGACATTGATGGTAGATGTATCTTCTCCCTTTTCTGTTGCCATATATGCAGGGTATTGAATTGCGTTCCAAATTGCTTGCATGCATGAGAGTTTTATATGAATCTGTCATTGATCAAAAAGAAGAAACCGATTAGATTTTGCATCGCATGTATAAACTTCAGTCCATTTAGATTAGATTCGCACCTACTGTACAAGCTGGCTAGCAAGCAGGCTAGTTGATCGATTAGGTGGGACATGCACGTATTGACGTACTGGCTAGCTTAGCTATGAACTTATGACTACTTTCCTTAGCTAGCTAGCTTTACTACGTTTACGTACAGATCGAATTGCTTCTCCCGAACACACAGGCGATAGCTCGCGCGCGACACAACAATCGCCATCGATATCACGCGGCGATGTCAACGCCGGCACATGCTTCGATGAAGTCGGTGGAGAAGACATGCATGCAGCTTGTCACCGACGCCCTTGGCGAAAACCTCTCGGCATGCTGGGTGACGGGCTTGACGCACATCACCGGGTTGTCGGCCACGCCGCGTCACCGTGTTCTCCAGACTTCAGGTATAAGTACCTCCGGTCGGCCACCACCGTGTTCTGCAGTAGTCCAGTCTACGTAGGTTCTTATCGATTCAGTTGTCTCTCATGTAGCCGACGTTCCACAGACCACAGCGGCTCGACGTGCCCGGCGTCGGTGGCGCCCATGACTTTCTCGGCCTCCACACGCAGATCACCGTCATCATGACTCGTGAACACCTCCAAGATAGTCTTCAGAACGCTGCTTGCCGTTCTGACGGATCAGGTTTGTGAAGGCTCCCTCTGCTTGCCGTTCGATCTGATATCGAGAGGATGGAATCGAGGCAGGGGACGGATTGGTTCAAAGACAATCGATCTGAACTCAAGAGGAGGCGGCCTGCCCTTGCTCGTCCCTGGCTATATGGGTTGGACGAAGGAGGCAGGTGTGGTGTAGCGCTCCTCGATCAACTTCGATCTCCTCCGTAGTGGACGGCTCCGTTCAGGATACGAAACGAACAGGTGACATAGGAATCCACGTCGTACCAAACGATAGCTACCGCGAAAAAACGTAACCGCAGACGGACGAAAACGTAAACACATACGGACGAAAAACGTACGAAAAAACGGGAGGAAGAAACCTTCCTCCCTTTATTATTAGGTAAAGATTGGAACTCCTAGGTTTTTTTTTCTCAAATAGGGGAAGGAAACAGCAACCTCGCCATCAAAACGATTCAGACAATCCTTTTATCGCAAATTTCAGAAAAAGTACAAATTAAACAAATCCGAAGTCACTTGCTTCGAGATAATACCTCCACCGGGTTACCACTTACCCAATGGTAAAAGACAAAACCAAAGAGAAAATACACAACTTTCAAATAATCATTGAAGAAGGAAAAACTGCATGTGCGCCAATGAAGACGAAGGTCGAGCCTGCATTTTCATCTCCAAAGAAGAGCTTCGAGCAACCACCTTCACCATGGCGCCGCAGTGGCCGGATTCCCGCCGCCGCGATTGCTTACTGTCGGATAGTGGTGCTCCGATTTCCTCTTGTTGTTCTCTGATCGTCAATCCATCCCCGTTGCTTCTGCTGTCACTTATTACACCCCTTTGTGCCTTCAGTTTTCCCTGCCCAGATACAGTTTTGAAAGAGCAGGAATAATATTACAGGAAACAAGCCCCTAATCCCTCAAGCGGCAGCGAATCAGAGGCGTGTATGAGGAACAGAGTGGGGTTGTGGTGATGGAGGTTGACGTTGTGCCACCAACAGGAAGGAAAGTGTTTGTTTTCAAGTTCAGTGGCGAACACTAGCTCTACCACAACAAATAAGTTGAAGATTGAGCTGTCATTACGGTTCTGCCATATTCAATGAAGATTGTGGCGTGGAATGGTCGGGGATTCGGAAATCGGCCAGCAGTTTGAGGGCTTTTGGATGTCAAGAAGCGTGAGGATCCAGATGTTTTATTCCTATCTGAAACAAAGCTTGATGAACAGGGTATGCAAAAATTCCGATGGTTATTGGATATGCCGAATATGGCTGTGTACAACTGCGATGGTAGGAGTGGAGGTCTAGCTCTCTTGTGGAAGCGCGATGTGGACGTCTCGGTCCGTGATGTTAAACGCCTCTATATTGATGCTAATATTTCAGATGGTGATGTTGTATGGAGGTTCACTGGCGTATATGGTGACCCTGAAAACAAGGAATTGACTTGGAGAACTCTTCGGAATCTTAAACAAGGTTCCGGCCCCTGGCTTTGTATGGGTGATTTCAATGAAATTCTATTCCAACATGAGAAGGTTGGCGGTGCCCCAAAACCACAAGCCCAATTGGACCAGTTTCGAGAAGCTATTGAGTTTTGTGAGCTGACCGACCTTGGATTCATGGGCGATATCTTTACATGGAGAAACCATAGTCATCGTCACGACCGGTATATTAAAGAGCGCCTGGACCGAGCAATCGCCAATATTGAATGGCGCTATATTTATCCTGCTGTGAAGATCATCAACGGCGAACCCCGACATTCAGACCATCGTCCGTTGATCCTTGACACCAGCTGTATACCGGCACCTAACCCCAGCTTTGATCATGGTTTTCAGTTTGAGGCGGCATGGCTCCAGGAGGATAGCTGTGCACAGCTTGTACATGATGCTTGGGATGATGTTTTTGATGGGTCTTTCTCAGCGGCTGAAAGAATTAAGAAAGTAGCCATGAAGCTTCAGGATTGGAGTCGCAATGTCCTGGGAGATCTTGAGAAGCGTATTAAGAAAACAAAGAAGGACTTAAATCGCTGCCTCAAAGACTCAATCTCTAAGGAATCAGTCCACCGTGAGCAAGTTTTGCGATTTAAACTGGAGCGCCTTGAGGATCAGCGAGACATCTATTGGAGACAACGTGCTCATGTTGATTGGCTGAAACAAGGAGACCGGAACACTCGCTTCTTCCATAGCTGCTGCTCAGAGAGGAAAAAAAGAAACAGAATCACAAAACTAAAAAAGGAGAACGATGAAATCATAGAGAGCCAGGAGGGGTTAAAACAATATATTTCTGATTATTACAGGTTACTCTTCACAGCTCAGCCAGCAACTAATTTATCTGATATTTTAGATCATGTGCAACCATGGGTCACAGATCATATCAACGACTCCCTTTGTTCACCTTTTACTGAAGAGGAAGTCTTGGAGGCCTTGCAAAACATTGGTGACTTAAAGGCACCAGGACCAGATGGTATGCCTGCCATTTTCTACAAAAGATTCTGGGAGGTGGTCGGTGATCGTAT
Source organism: Poa pratensis (assembly GCA_947311845.1). Taxonomy (NCBI): domain Eukaryota; kingdom Viridiplantae; phylum Streptophyta; class Magnoliopsida; order Poales; family Poaceae; genus Poa; species Poa pratensis. The sequence continues at coordinate 53,814,476 of CAMZMU010000027.1, read as the reverse complement.
CAAGTATGAGGTTCTGCAAGTTCTTAATGGTGGCACTGTGCCGGCTGACTGGAATAATACAACAGTGGTTCTAATCCCCAAAGTTAAGAACCCGGAGTGCATCAAAGACTTGAGACCAATCAGTCTTTGCAATGTCATCTACAAAATTATCTCTAAGGTCCTCGCAAGCAGACTTAAAGTGTTTCTTGGAGACATAATTTCCCAAAACCAGAGCGCTTTCGTGCCTGGTCGACTCATCACCGACAACGTGCTAGTTGCTTATGAAATGACACATTTTATAAAAAACAAACGAAGTGGAGATGCTTATATGGCTGTCAAGTTAGATATGAGTAAAGCATATGATAGGGTGGAATGGAATTTCCTTGAAGCAATGCTTTGTAAACTTGGGTTCCGCTCAAGCTGGGTGTCTCTCCTTATGAAATGTGTCCGGTCTGTGACCTACAGAATCAAAGTCAATGGGGAGCTTACCGATGTCATTCACCCGCAACGTGGACATAGACAGGGAGATCCTTTGTCCCCCTACCTTTTCTTGATTGTTGCTGAAGGTTTTTCATCACTTCTCCACATTGCTGTCCAACAAGGACTCATTGATGGCATTACAATTTGTCCCACGGCTCCAACTGTATCACATCTCCTCTTTGCTGATGATTCTCTGCTTTTTCTTAAGGCTGATTGTGACAATGCCACAGAGTTGCAACGAATTTTAGACCAATATGAAGCATGTTCAGGTCAAGTGATTAATAGGGAGAAAAGCACTGCCCTCTTCAGCCCAAATTGTAATGCTATTAGCAAATCTGAGATACTTGATTGTCTTAATATGACAAGTGAAGGAGCTAATGAGAAATATCTCGGCCTTCCTGTCTATATCGGGAGAGCAAGGAAAAGAATGTTCCAATATTTGAAGGGTAAGATTTGGGCGAGGATTCAAGGATGGAAAGAAAAGATCCTATCTAAAGCGGGAAAGGAAATTCTTATCAAGGCAGTGGCGCAAGCGATCCCTACCTTTGCCATGTCATGTTTTGACCTAACTAAAGAGCTGTGTGATGAAATCTCTGCCATGATATGCAAATTCTGGTGGAGCCAAATGGATAAAGAAACAAAGTTGCATTGGCTCTCTTGGGAAAAATTATCAAGACCAAAAAAAGATGGGGGCATGGGTTTCAGAGACCTTTACTCCTTTAACATCGCTATGCTGGCAAAGCAAGCTTGGAGAATTCTTACTAATCCGGACTCTCTATGTGCAAAATTACTGCAAGGTAAGTATTTCCCAATGGGCGATTTTCTAAATGTCTCTCCAACAAAAGGAATCTCTTACACATGGCGTAGCATTCTTAAAGGTCGTGACCTGATCAAGCAAGGCTTAATCTGGCAGGTGGGCGATGGTCTAAGCATCAATATATGGGAGGACCCCTGGATTCCCAGAGGTATTACTAGAAGACCAACTACGCACCGGCACCGTCATCAGTTACTAGAGCGAGTATGTGATCTGATATGCCCGGTCACGGGACAATGGGACCAAGATCTTGTCAGGCAAACTTTCAATGATAATGATGCTCAACAGATCCTCACCATCCCAATCCAAGAAGGATTTGATGATTTTCCAGCTTGGCACCCTGACCCGAAGGGGATCTTCTCTGTCAGGTCAGCGTATAAGCTCAGGCTCAAGTTGTTGGATGTTGCTGCAGGTGAAACTTCCTCATCGACTGTAGCAAATCCGACAACAGGCGCATCAACCAAATGGCAGATGATCTGGAGTCTGAATACCCCCAGGAAAATCAATATATTTCTTTGGCGATTGGGCCATAATAGCTTGCCTGTCAAGATGAACCTGAAGCGCAAAGGGTTGGACCTTGATACCCTCTGCCCTATGTGCCACAGATTTGATGAGGATTGCGGCCACATATTTCTCAAGTGCAAATTTGCAAAATTAGTATGGCGTGAAGCAAATCTGGAGGCTGTTCGAGGAGAGCTGCTACAATGTACAGATGCCTTGCAAACGATTGATGCTTTAATGAAGTTGGTCGACAACTCCCGTCTGCTATCTATCACACTTCTCTGGAAAATCTGGAGTGCCAGAAATTCAGTGAACGCCGGGGACAAGTCTCCTACACCGGCTGCTGTAGCCTCAGCTGCAATTTGCTACACCTCTGAATTCGCTTCTTACCTGTGTAAAAATCACGGTGTTGCTGCTCCTGCTCCTTCTACTGTTCGGTGGATCCAACCCCCTGTAGATTACCTAAAAATCAACATTGACGGATCGTTTTGCAGGGAATCCGGAACGGGCGGTTGGGGTTTCTGTATTATAGACTACAACGGCGAGGTCTGCGGTGCAGGGATGGGACAACTTTATCATGTCGCTGATCCTATTCATGCTGAAGTGATCGCCTGTCTAAGGATGACTCCAACGGGCCGACCCAAACGGACGCGCGTTCGGTCCGCGTTTTGTCCGTTTGGGTCGGGGAACGGACGCGCCCAGTCCGCCCCTGTCCGCCGTTGGTGGCAGTGCGCCCAACGGCCCGACGCATCGAGTCCGCCCTGGTTTTTTTTTAGCTAAACAGGCCATATATGGGCCTTTTCTATTTATATATAGGGGGGGTGGGCCACAAACGGCCTTTTTGCATAACATTTTTGAAAACAAAAATATTTAAAAACTACACTATTTGCCCTTCGCCGGCTTCTACTCCTCTTCATCATCCCCATCGAGGATGACGTAGTCCGGCTGCCTCCAGAGGTGCGCCGGTGGTCCGCCGCCTGCCTGCGGTGGGACGACGGCCGGCGGCGTGGGCGGCTGCTCCTCCTCCGCCTGCTCCACCTCCCAGGCGCCGCCATTGAAGACCCAGCGCTGCCCTCGCAGGCCTTCTGGCAGCCGAGGCGCCGGTGGCAGGTCCTCGTCCATGGCCTGCCACCATGGTTGTGGTTCCTCCAGGACCGCCGCCTGCTGCGCCTGCAGGGCTGCCTCCTGCTCCCTGGCGACGTTGGCGAGGACGATGGCCCAGCGCTTGCGCTCGTCCTCCACCATCTGCTTGCGCGAGGCCTCGAAGACGGCCTCGAGCTCGGGATCCAGCTCGGGATCCACCTCCGTCTTCACGCGCGGCGGCGGCGGCGGCGATCCAATCTGCAGCGCGCGCGGCACTGGCGGTGCGTCCCGGCGCCGCGTGTGCGGTGGCGGTGTCCAACGCCCAGATGGCGGCGTCGGAGCCCGTGTGGAAGGCCTGCCGCCGCAGGTTGTGCTCGTCGCGGAACCACTCCACCCTGTTACGGGATGTGGCCGCGAAGGCGGGGTCGTTGCGGAGCTCGGCCGGGAGGCGCCAGCGGCGCCGCTCGATCTCCTCATCCCGTGCCCGCTCGCTCGTGGGCATCGGGGGCACCGGGATGCGCTGCTGGTTCAGGTGCCAATGCTCGGGGAGCTTGACATCTGGCCACGGCAGCGGGGTGGCGTGGTCCCAGTACCACTGGCAGTCTTCTTTCTGCACGTAGACGCGGTCGCGCAACGCGCCGCCGGGCGGCGCGAGCTCGAAGACGGCGGGGACCGGCGCCGGGGGAGAAGGTGGGGAAGGGGGAGAAGGTGGGGAAGGGGAGGTGAGATGTAGCGGCGGCGGCGGCCAGAGGATGACCCCGCCTCACCGTCATTCTTGGACTTGCCGAATCCAGGCCACCGGAGCGGCATTGCGACGGTGGTAGTGGGCTAGGGTTTGGCTAGGGTTTGGTCGCCGGAGACGGTGCGGCAGTGGGGCAGTGAAGTCGGGTTGGTGGGGGCTGGCCGTCCCTATCCCCTGGCATTAAAAAGGACTGGGCCAGGGGGAAGCTGACCGGTGCCCTGTCGCTGACATGTGGGCTCGGGGCGGACGCCACGCGTGGACGCGCGGACGCGTTTTCACTCCGCCGCGCGTCCGCCCCGACGCATCGGTGACCCAAATTTGGGCCAGTGATGCGTTGCGGCGGACCAAAAAACGGACCGCGGTCCGTTTGCGTCGCCCCGTTGGGCCGTGTTTTTGGCCCCAGCGGACAGGAACGGAGGCGCGCGGACTCGATGCGTCGCCCGTTGGAGTCATCCTAAAGGCTCTCGAGTTTGCAGCTGATGCGGGTATGGGGCGGATAATCATTGAAACTGACGCTTCCTTGCTAAAATCGGCTCTCCAATCCACTGAATTTGACTCAGCTCGCCATGGAGTTCTCTTCAGGGAGGCAAAATTTCTATTGGTTTCCAACTTCATAGACTACAAAGTGATGTACTGTAAGCGTATTTGTAATACAGTGGGTCATGTCTTAGCTACGGACGGTGCTAGACTAGCCTCGGGTGGTGTTATGCTGTGGCATGATCATGTACCAGATGATGGACCACTTTTCCTCTCGCTAGCTCCGTCTCCACTCGCCCCCGTTGAGAGTCAACTCCATCGCCCCGGGCCTTCCCGGCGTCCTCCCCGCCAGATTAGCTGGCCGGAGATGGACTAGGAACGGCGCCGGATTAGGATCTGTATATAGTAGCAGTAGATCTAGGATGTTTCGGCTTCATGCTGGATTTCGGCCTTGTGCTGGTTGTCGGCGTCATGCCGGGAGGTGGGAGCGAGGTCCTCAGGCCGGGATCTGGTTCCTCCTGGTGATTCCCTTCCTTGCCGCAGTGCTCTGGAGGTCGGAGCCGAAGGCGGTGGGTTGGGGAGCTGCTGGAGCCTCCGCTAATAAAAGGTCATTAGCTGGCGTTTTCGTTGCAGGTGGCCATGGCATGCAGCTACTCCTCTCTGCTCGAGGTGAGTTTGAGATGATGCTGCTGCAGGTTTCTGGATGCTGTGCGGCGAATCCGCTCCAGGGGAGTTACGAAGCTGCTCCTGGGAGTTCATCCACGACAGCCTTGTTCTTGCTGCCGTTGCTAATGGTCGTCGGACGACCACTCCCACCTCGTTTGCTGGTTACGGTGCTCTCCGGCCAGCGATCGATGGGTTCTTTCAACCTCCAGGCTGTTTGCCGTTGTGGAGGCCCTCCTGCTCCAGCGCCGTTCGCTCCCGTCGTCTCGCTCCAAGTGGTGACGTCCCCAGCGGCGATTCGATTGGCGGCGCTGTGCAGCTTCAGATCGGTGGAGAAGGAGCTGGACCTGATCGCTTTTTATTTTTCTTCTGAGGTCCTTAGTGCAAAAAGTGTGCCCTGTGTTGTAATTTCTCTTTTCGGTTGGGCTTTCCTGTAAAATGTAATCCTCCACTGAGTAATGAAAGCTTCTAGGCCCTCTTGGGCCTACCCCTGTTCAAAAAAAAAAAATCATGTACCAGATAATGTATCTCATATTGTTGCTAGCGAGTTTGCTGCAACAGATCAATAAAGGCCACATATTTTTTTAAAAAAAGTGTACGACGCAAGAGCGCGTTAACATTGCCAAAAAATCCACCGAAGTGTGCAAACTAATCTAGACGCTTGTACCACCATGACCTGTCCGGACAATAACAAATCGTTGAACATAGGGCACGTGAGTAGAAACAGGAATCTCATGACGTCCCATACTGACAGGATAAGGCCTGACCTGACGCCTCTATGAGACGCCACTTCGTCACCGAAAGCTAGGCATGACTTGATAGGTCCTCCTAAACCATCGTGCGTAATACCTACTGCATTGAATAAAACCCAATTTTGAAGTGGAGCTGGCGGTCTATGTGTCGCCGGACTGCTCCTCCTCATCTAAATGCGTATGATATTGTACGACGAAGGCGCCCGTGGGGGTGGGCTGTGTCATACTGACCTAGGAAGTAGCGAACCATTTATTGGGAGGGCAAAACGTTGTGAGTCGACGCTACAACGAACAATTTTATACGAGGACCGCGCATAGCGCGGATGGCAGGTTGAGGCAGTGGCCTCCCTCCCCGCCCGGGTTCGATCTTCCTCGGGAGCGAATTTCCGGATGCCTCACCCGTGGGCACTGTAGGAACAGTGCTCGCACTGTACATACACTGCAGTTTACACTGTAGCTGTACTGTTCACTAGGGCAAATATAATATTTTTTTGCTGGCCTCTTTCAGCACGCGTTCGAGCCACAGCGATAGGAGTCACAAAACGCGTGGGGTTTGTATAGATCTGTAGGTCTTAGCTTGCACACTAGGGTGTGTGTGGTGTTGTGTGCGTGCGTGTGGTGTGAGTTGGTGTGTTAAGTTCAGATACTACAGCTGTACCAATCCAGAGGCATAAAAAAGACAATTTTATACGATATTGGAACTCGGCAGGAAACGGCGGCGTGGATGGGAACAGCCGGTGGTTAGAAGGCGACGAGTCGATTTAATGCCGGCGACATGTCGGGAATTTGCACTGAAGCGGCAGCGCCCTAGGATCAGAAAAATTGGTTGGACGTCATTAAAATAACGATGACCGGCGTCTATGCCAATGGCATGCTGGGCCCGTTGTCGGGGTCCTACGTGGCGGTGTGTCCGGCGTACCCGAGTGGGCCCAAAAGTTAGGAACAGGGTTGCCGCACAGTTTTTGGGCCGTCCAAACTGAGAAGGGTTCCCTATTTTTATGTCCAAAACCCATTGGGCCGAAGGTGAGACCTCAGGAACAACTGTGGAATGCCTCTTACTTAACTAACCATGACTAATTAGCAGAACTATCTATGAACGAATCTTAGTTGATTAGTAAGATACTATGTTTAAATTATGTACTCTGTTAAAAATGTTTAAATTTTGACACAATTCCAAAAGTCCTGGCTCTATCTGCACGTATATCTTTTACTTGTTTCAGTGAAAAAATTCCCGGTTAAAAAGTATATCTTCAAATTTGAGCATTCTTGGGTGACCAGAGATGATTTCCTTGAGGTTGTGCAAGAATCCTGGAACTCAGTGCCGCAACATGTCGATCCCTTCATCAATCTGCATGTCAAGATCACTACAACTGCACAAAAGTTGACGAAATGGAGTGCCCAGTTTTGCTCTGACTTGCAGCTCCGTGCTGCCATCTCTAGTGAACTAATCTTCATGCTTGACCAGGCAATGGACAGAAGGCAGTTAACTGACGAAGAAAGGCAATTCAGAGCCTCGCTCAAGATGACACGTCTTGAAATTGAAGCACTGCAGAAAACTCAATGGCGACAAAGATCCCGAGTGCTTTGGCTTCGTGAGGGTGATGCTAGCACGAGATTCTTCCATGCTAAAGACTCGGCTAGAAGACGCAAGAACTTCATCCACATAGTGGAATTTGACAATGCTGTGCACACTGAGTAGGAAGGAAAACTTGATGCATTTTGGCAATTCTTCCATCAGCTGCTTGGCCAGTCCCGCCCTAGGCAACACACACTGAACTTGCAGGCTCTAGGCATCCAGCCTGTGAACCTCTCTGACCAAGAAGTACCCATCACCTCCGAAGAAGTTCTTGCTGCAATCTCTGATCTTCCCTCTGACAAAGCACCTGGGAGTGATGGTTTCATTGCATTGTTCTCCAAAAAATGCTGGACTATTATCAAGTTTGACATCATGAGAGCCGTTTCTGCACTGGAATGTTGTACCTCAAGGAGCTTGCACCTCCTAAACTCAGCCAACATGATCCTGCTGCCCAAGAGCCCGGAAGCTGCACACCCTAGCCAGTTTAGACCAATAAGCCTGATCCACTTCTTTCCGAAGCTCTTCACCAAAATTCTTGTGCGCGGCTACGTCCGAGGATGCATGAGCTTGTCCACCCCTGCCAGTGTGCATTCATCAAGAACAGAGCCATCCACGACAACTTCGTCTTTGTGCGTGCCCAAGCTAGACTATTCAGACAGAAGAAATTCCTAGCACTCCTACTTAAGCTTGATCTGCAGAAAGCCTTTGATTCCCTCTCTTGGGAGTTCCTGCTAGAAGTACTGGAGGCAAAGGGGTTCGGGCAGAGATGGAGGGACTGGATTGCATGCCTGCTATACACTACGACAACGAAGATCATTGTCAACGGAGAATTCTCCCAACGCATATTTCACCGCAGGGGTCTCCGACAGGGCGACCCTCTCTCCCCACAGCTTTTTGTCATTGTCACTGATGTCCTTGCAGCTTTGTTTACTATGGCAGACAGGGTTGGAGCATTGAAAACAAACAGATACTTGCAAGCAAAGAACCGCATCTCCCTATATGCAGACGACGTGGTGATTTTCACTGAACCTGATCAACCAGCGCTGCAATATGTCAAGCTTATAATGCAATGCTTCGGGGAAGCCTCTGGGCTTATTACAAATTTTGATAAAAGTTCAATTCTGCCAATTCACTGCTCACAGTTGGATGTCACATCCCTTGCTGCCATTTTATCATGCCCTGTACAAAGCTTCCCATGCACTTATCTGGGCCTCCCTCTCTCTGATCAACGTCTCCGCAAAGCTGACCTACAACCCTATCTCGACAAGCTTGCTGCCAAAGTAAAGGGTTGGAACAAGGGAAATTTTTCCCTGGATGCTAGGCTGCTGCTGGTTAAGCATGTGCTGTCTGCTATGCACATTCACCAACTGCTCGTCATTGACCCGCCAGCTTGGTTAATCAAGGCGATCGACAAGCTGCGTAGAGGTTTTCTCTGGTGCAACGACGAGCTGGCCATTGGTGGCAGATGTCTTGTTCGCTGGGCTGCCATCTGCAGGCCACCGGAGTTTGGTGGCCTTGGTATTGTTGACTTGCAACGCAAGGCCACGGCATTGCGCGTCAGATGGCTGTGGCACTCCTGGACACAGACTGACAAGGCTTGGAGCAACCTTCCCCTGGGTATTGATGACCGTGCTCGTAACCTATTCAATTTTGCAGTTTCTTTCAACCTCGGTGATGGCCAGAAGATCAGTTTCTGGAAAGATCCATGGTCCAATGGGCAGAGCCTAGCCACTATCGCACCTGAGCTGTTTCAATGCTGCACCAAGCGAAACCTCACTGTTGCCGAAGCCATCACCAACAACAAATGGATGAAGCACTTCAAGCACACAATCCCAGACATTGCCCTCCGCCAATTCCTTCTCGTACATGGTATCGTCGAGAATGTGCAGCTACAACATGACATGCCTGACTCAGCTACCTGGCGCTGGACCGCCAATGGGCAATACTCCGCTGCATCAGCCTATGACATGCAGTTCGAGGGATCTACCAGAGTTAACTTCAAGGAAACTATCTAGAGCTCGGGGGCGCCGTTGAAAGGCCGCATGTTTGGTTGGTTTGCAATCCTTGGCAAATGCCACACCGCCGACTGCCTGCAGAGAAAGGGTTGGCCTCACAATGCGGCATGCGTCTTCTGCCTTAGTGAGCAGGAAACTCCCCTGCACCTACTCGCCACATGCCCTGTCATCTCAAGGTTATGGAGTAGGCTGGTACACACTGCTGGACTGAATAACAACCTCCTACCCACACAAGCGGATGAGAACCTGGAAGCATGGTTAACACGTACATGCCGGTAGTTGCCGACAACACTTAAGAAGAATTGGTGCTCCCTAGTACAACTAGCCTGGTGGACTGTTTGGAAGGAGAGGAACACTTAAGAAGAATTGGTGCTCCCTAGTTCAGATACTACAGATGCACGCAAGCATCATTGACGAAGCCAAATGTTGGCACGACGCAGGGAGAACTGGAGCAGCTGACTTGACCCTACGGCCTAAGGAACCAGACTGAATTTTTACCCTAGTTTTTTTGTAGGCTGCAGCACAAAAAAACTGCATCCCTAGGTTTTCGTACCTCCTTTTTATTCTTTCTTTTACTTTACTTTGTACTCCTATACACTCCTTCTAATTTCAATGAAAAGCAGGCCAGACTGCCTTTTCTGTAAAAAAAAAGTTCCAAGTGGTTTCGTCCGCGAGTGGAACAGTTCTGAAGAGTCTTGAAAGACACGGAGGAAGCACTTGTCTTCTACGGCACTACCACTAGTACCAACACTCCAACAGGCAACAGCTTCTCGGTTCTCATCTGGCTACGACAATGGCCTTCACGACTCTGCAGCTGCCCCCTCCGATCCTTGGCGTTCCTCCTAGAATTGGCTGCACCGGCAGAAGTGCCCGGATGTCTGCGGTTAGCTGCAAACATAATCAGGTATGGAGTAATGGAATTCTTTCGATCTCGAAATTATTCTACATGACCACATCGAATCTATAGTAAGCCGGAGCAAGTTCTGAATGATGGGATTGGATAGCACTAGCCTATAGATAGATCGAGTGATAAGCTCTTATTAAGGTTCTCTTGTAACTACTTACAGTAGTAATTTAGAAGCTTTTCGCAACAAAAAGAAGTAGTAATTTAGAAGCATCAGGTACAGGTTCCAGAACCAGAAAAAAGATCATACCAGGGTGCTCTGTGGTTTGTACTAGTGAGCAACCCTCTTTTTTCTGAACTCTGTCGGGTATGAAAGATAAATTAACAGGTGAAACCTTGGAATAAGTTCAGTAATTGATAAAGTAACTTGCAGAATTTCTAAGGGGACTCAACTCATTTTCCCCTTAGTAAAGCCAGAGGTGAGGAGGCCTGTGGAGTACCAGCTAGGTCTTTAGTGCCAGAGGTGCTTCTCACAGGCACCTCGGAGCACTAAAGACCTAGCTGGTACTTACAGTACTTCGGTTATTCATGTTAAAAAGAGAGGCAACAAGACTCCAGTGGTGGTGACAGAGGTGAGGAGAAGTGGAAGAATTAAAGCAAAGACTCATGGCTTCAGAAACAAGACTTGCTTTGACAAGAACTGCTTAGCTTGTAGTGAAGCACTGCCTGTAGCAAAGAAAATAGTTAAAAACCTAAGCAAATCGTTTGGGCTGGCTGATCCTGAATCTCCTAAGGGGAAGCAGAGCAAGAGGCAGAACAAGAAAGATGGTGACAATGATGCAGCATCAAAGAAGAAGAGCAGGAAGAAGTGAGGAAATGCAAGGCAGTGGAGGGCAGAGAGGTTTTCTTAGTGGCTTCTTCTTTTGGCTTCATAGTGCAGGAACTTTTGGGCTGTTCCTTTTTGTCTCTGTCTCTCCCCTATTACTTTCTCTAGATGATCAGTTAAAGACTTCCTGGTGTGGTTATAGTTGTATTAACCCTGTGGTTCTTGCTCTGGCTTATGGCTTGTACTGTCAATTTTTATTGTCGCTCATGGATAATTCCACTCTGAAGAAAATTTCGAAGGTACTTAACTGGAATATTAGGGGTATTAATGCCCCTGAAAAATGGCTGAACATCCTAAACAAAATTCTGGAAAGTAACTGTGATATTGTCTGCTTTCAAGAAACTAAGCGGGAGCACTTTGATTTAGCTTACATTAAGCAATTTTGTCAAGCTAAATTCGATAAATTATGTTATCTGCCATTTGTCGGTCGTTCTAGAGGAATTCTCATTGTTTGGAATGGGGCAGTTTTTCATGGTCAGCCTGCCTTTCAAAATGAATTTGCCCTCTCTGTAGACTTCCAAGCTACTTCCTCCAATGACCAATGGACCCTCACCTGTGTGTATGGGCCTTGTCTGTCTGATAAGAAATTAGAATTTCTCACTTGGTTAAATAGCATTCAGCTTGATGATGATGTGAATTGGCTTCTCATTGGAGATTTCAATCTCATTCATAGTCCTGATGATCGTAATAGAACAGGTGGGAATGTACATGAAATGTTCCTTTTCAACGAAACTATAAGCCATCTCGGACTGATTGAAATACCCTTGAAGGGGAGGAAATACACCTGGAGTAACATGCAGAATGCTCCACTGTTGGAAAGGCTTGATTGGTTTTTCTGTACTGCCTCTTAGACTCTGGCTTACCCCAACACTTGGGCCTCCCCCTTAGCCAGGCCCACTTCTGACCATGTGCCTTGTGTGATCTCAATCCAGTCCACTATTTCTAAAGCTTCTGTGTTCAGATTTGAAAATAACTGGTTGGAATACCCTGACTTTGTGCCGACTGTTAAAAAGATCTGGGAGGAAGACTATTTACTATGGTGATGCTGCCAAAAGGATTAATGCGAAGTTCAAATTCCTGAGAAAAGAGCTTAAAATTTGGGCCAAAACTCATGCCACGATAAAGGACACAATAGCTGACATTAATCAGGTGATATGGCTTCTTGATGCAGCTGAGAACAGTAGGCCTTTATCAGGCATGGAGCAGACTTTCAGGGACAATCTTAAGGAAGAGCTCTCTGACCTGTTAAAAAAGCAGCAGATTTATTGGAAACAGGGGGAAAAAATCAAGTGGGTCACTCTAGGCGATGAAAATTCCAAAAAAATTCACTCGCTCGCTTCAGTACAGAATAAAAGAAATTTATTGCCTCTTTGACTGACTCTTCTGGCACCTCTCATGATAGTCACTCAAAGAAAGCCGAGATGCTCTTAGAATCCTTTAAGGAAAGGTTGGGGGAGGTGGATAATACTAGCATGTCTTTTAACCTGGATGATTTGTTGACTGAGCACCCTGATTTGAGCTTTTTGAAAGCTCCCTTTACATGTAAAGAGATTGATGATGTGGTGGCTGCTTTGCCCAATAACAAGTCGCCAGGCCCAGATGGTTTTAACTCTGAATTCATCAAGAAATGCAGGCCCTTCATAAAAAGGATTTCTATGACATTTGTAATCAGTTCCATCAGGGAACCTTGTGTTTACAGAGTATAAACTCCTCTCACATCTCTCTTGTTCCTAAAAAGGATGATGCCTGTACTGTCAATGACTTTCGGCCAATCTCTCTATTGAATTGTACCCTCAAGCTGATCACAAAGTTACTTGCTAATAGGCTACAAATAGTTATAATGGACCTGATTCATGTTAATCAGTATGGATTCATTAAGAGCAAATCCATTTAGGACTGTGTGGCTTGGGCTTTTGAATATCTGCACCAATGTCACAAATCAAAAAAGGAAATCCTTCTTCTCAAGTTAGATTTCGAGAAGGCTTTTGACAAAGTGGACCATTCGTTCATTCTACAGATCCTGAGAAAAAAAGGTTTTGGGACTAGATGGTGTGACTGGATAGCTCAACTCTTTGCAACTGCAAATTCTGCCATACTTCTCAATGGTGTCCCTGGAAACTTTTTCAAGTGCAGAAGAGGGGTGCGACAGGGGGATCCCCTCTCACCACTCCTTTTTGTTCTAGCTGCAGATTTTCTCCAATCTGTTCTCAACAAAGCTATGGCTGAAGGTCACTTGGAGAAGCCGTTGCCTTGCGAGGCCTTGCCTGATTTCCCGGTCATACAGTATGCTGATGATACACTCATTGTTGTCCCGGCCCAGCTTGATCAGATTCAGTTTCTCAAAGACACTTTTGTCTTCTTTCGCTACTACTACGGGTTTGAGAGTGAATTATCACAAATCCAGCTTAATCCCAATCAACATCCCTGAGGATAGAGTTCATCTTTTCACTGATGCTCTTCAGTGTCAATTAGGCGTCATGCCCTTCACTTATCTTGGGCTGCCTTTGGGAACCACTAAGCCTAGGGTAGAACATCTTATGCCCTTAGTCTGTCGAGTTCAGAAAAGGCTAGTGGGTTGTGCTCAGTCCTTGGGATCGGCTGGTAGGTTGGAAATGGTGAATTCGGTCCTGTCATCTCTGCCAACCTTCTATCTAAGCTCCTTGATGGTGTATAAATCAGTTATCGATCAGGTTGATAAATACAGAAGGCACTGTGTCACTCGAGGTAGCGATCTTACTAAGAAGAATCCTCCATTAGCTGCTTGGGACCTGGTTTGTAAACCAAAAAGAATGGGTGGCTTGGTAGTGACTAATATTCAGTGTCAGAATAAATGCTTACTCATCAAGCACTTGCACAAGTTCATGAATAAACAGAATCTTCCTTGGGTCACCCTGATTTGGTCCACTTATTATCTGAATTCACTGCCTTTAGATAAGGTAGTAGATTGCTCGTTCTGGTGGAGAGACTGCCTAAAACTTCTGCCTGACTACATGAACCTTGCTAGCTGCACTGTGAATTCAGGTGATACTGTTAAATTCTAGAAAAACTCATGGACTGATGACAATCTGCAGAGTGCCTGGCCACACCTGTTTTCCTTCGTCATTAATGAGAACATGTCTGTAAAGAATGTGGCTCTCTCCCAGGAGGAGTCTGAGATGTTCCACCTGCCTTTGTCGGAAGAAGCCTTTCATGAGCTAGGGCTTTTCCTGGAATTTGTGCAAAACCTGGATTTTCATGAGGACAAAGATGAATGGCTTTATAGCTGGGGCCGTGCCTATTCTGTTTCTAAGGCATATAATTTCTTCCAAGGGGCAGATCATCCCTCTTCGTCTTTTGCCTGGCTCTGGAATTCTTGCTATCAAAAGAAGCATAAAGTATTTGCCTGGTACTTGCTGCACAACAGGCTGAACACCAGAGCTCTCCTTCAAAGGAAAAATTTCTATCTGCCGGATTACAGCTGCATTATGTGTGGATTGCGTCAGTTGGAAACAAGGGATCACTTACTTTTTCAGTGCCCTTTTGCTGTTCGATGTTGGGATCAGCTAGTCCCAGGTTGGGTTATTCCTACTGGTGATATTCATGAGGTGATCAGATCTTTTAGATTGGCTTTTCATCAGCCTTTCTTCATGGAGGTATTTATTCTGGCCCTTTGGTTCCTCTGGATCACGAGGAATTATCACATTTTTTAAAACATCAGAGCGTTTCGCTGTCTTAAGAAGTTCAAGGAAGAATTGGACTGTGTTGCTTACGGAGCTAACAAGGCAAGTCTAGCCAGGTTTAAGACATGGATTCAGAATTTCAGGGTTTCCTAATTAGTCACTAGCTCTCTGTACATATTAGTTAGCCTTTACTTTCCCTGCTTTACTTTTATGTACTCCTTTCTTTATAAAAATCAATAAAAATAACCAGCAGAACACTGTTGTTCCTTTCAAAAAAAAACTTTTACGCGTCAGTTTATTCTTACGAACCTCTATCGGGGCATTAACCCCCCAGTTACTTACCAGTTTAGCACTTCCTCGTGCAGTCAACCTCTGTCCAAGGAGCAAGCCTAACAAGCAGCACATCCCGTAGAGGTACCCTGGCATACATTTCGTCTGCCTTCTTGGCAACGTTCGTGGTGGTTGATGGTGCAGAAGCTAGAACATCGAGGAAAGAGAACAAGAGGAAAGTAATGGAGAAGCTGGAGAAGATCCGGGAGAAGGCATTAAGCCCAAAGGTGAGCAATGAGGAAACTGGCGAGATGGAGTCTGTGGCGAACTTGCTGATCCCTCCTGCTCTGGTTGATGCTTACATATGAAAAGGCATAATGTGAATTTTATGTATGTTGATGCTAAGTGGTATTTAACACTTTTCTGAATGTAATAGTAACTAGGACGTTCGTTTCTCCGTTTCAGAAAAAATAGGTCTAGACCTCTTTTTCCAATACTCCAAAAAAACTGTAGTATTGGGAATACTACAGTATATAAAACTGCAGTTTTTCTTGTATCCAAACACCTCAAAGTATTGGAAACTTCAGTTTTTCTAAATACCACAATATTGCAAGAATACTTTGAAAATACTTTGTCTCCAAACGGGGCTTTAGTGTACGACCAGTTAGATAATGAAGTCACAGAAGAAATACACAAAGATTTACTTATCGCCTAATCATCTTAATTCTGCATCATGGAAGGTTGTTCCATAATATACTAATTTAGTGTCTAAAACATTGCTACAACTTTTCATGAAATCGGTAATTTTTTTAAAAGTTTGACTTAGTACAATGATGTTTTATCTTTGTACTGAAAGAGTAAAATGCTTGCTTAAGCTGACAGCCCAAGTGAAGAGAAATGTTACATCTGCAAGCATGGTCCCAGAAGTATGCACCTGCAAGACTCACCAACAGAAGTAAAAGAAGGAACAATTCAATTAATATCAACTGCACTTGCAGCATATAAGGAAAAATAGTAGAAGCTATACCTTAAATGTGAAAACCGCAACAGGAAAGCTGCTCTCCTTGTAGTTGTGAGGGAGGAATGGTGACATCTGACGGCAGATGATTTCGATTTCACCTACATTGCAATTATTTTACCTTAATTAGTAACGTGCACCACATAACATTTTCAGATAATTGACTGTGTATCTGTCATGTAATAGGTAAAAGTGCATATGGAACTTTATTGCGGTAAATTACCATCATATACAGGCCAAGATCTTGGAAACAAGGCATGATAAGTTTCCAGTCCCAAGATTGAATAGCGGACTTATCAGTTTCCCTGCAAGTATGCAGAATTAATGAACGATATCTCTGGTTGAATGACCAATAATAAGTTTGTTGAGATTCACAACTTACTCCATTTTTTTGCGGGCATCAGCACTTGGTGCAGACACACGTGGAGTATCTCTTTCCATTGGGACGCGAAACAGAAGCCTAGACATGTGAAATTGTAATCACTGATTAAACGTTTGTAAGAGTGACAGTAGACATTGCAAATCAGGAAATGGAAGAGTAAAGTATAGTTACCGAAAACTGATTTGCAAGGATAGGCCTTTCTTCATATATCCTGGGAATATCTGAAAATGCTGGAAGTCCTCTTTGTAGCTTCTCCCGATGCTTCCTGCACTGATGAAAAAAATCATTTGAGAAAAGAACTATACCATCCAAAGTTCAGTCAGCTACAGCCTATGTTGGGCTTCATTTTGGAAAAATGACATGCCAACCCATTTATCATCCAATGTAGCAAAGACTGAATTCAAAGAACCTCACCTCACCTCACCAACTTGCATCGAGCCCATCTGAAGACATAGCTTGACTCATATTCCCAAACCAAAACACCTGAACTTCCTGACACCACCATGGTGGCTAAGCAGCAAGCATGGCGATGAGTTGCAACACTGCAACCAGGCCTCCAACTTCTCCAACACATCGACATGAGCACACATGGACGCACATCACACATAGCAGCACCAAATTGAGTGAAAAAATGAGAAGTAGGTGCAGGACCCATCTCTCATGTGCAAATTCACGAACCTGCAACACGCCACTTGATTCCAATATTGTACGCGCAGGAATTGCAGTTGGGGACAAATTCACCCTGCACACGGGCTCAATCTCAGGACCATAGCTTGGATCGTATTGTGACCTGACCAGTGCAGCGGCCTGGGCAATCCAGGTCTCAGGTGGTGATGAAATGGTGAGCAGGAGACGACGGCCAAGGCACCATTGAAGCAGGACGAGTACCACCGTTGGACGGTTCAGGCCATGACCGGAGCGACGATCTCCTCTGCCTGAAGACGTGCGTAGCATTCTAGCCGCCTCCCATCTCGAACCATGACTGAATCGAGACCTCAAAAGACCAGATCAAGGTTCAGTTGACAGATCCGTGTAGCAAGGCACCTCCCAACACCATTGCTCAAATCCCATGGCAAGAATCAAAGGCGGAAGGAGGGGCTATGAAACAAGGGAAGGACATCCATGTCCAGCGCTGCCGCATCGCGTCCTCGTCGGCGGCGCGGAGCGCAGCTAGGCCTGGCGGCTTCCCGCAGCTCTTGCATCACTTGCTCCTTCGGGACCCTCGCGTCGTACCACTGCCTTGCCGTGGGAGGGAGGGGGGACGGACCTTGTTGGCATCCCTATCAAGCACCGCCGCAGAGCGTCCCCGTCGGCTGCGCGTCGTGCAATGAGGGCCCTGGCAGCTTCCCGTAGCTCCTGCACCACCAACCCCTTGGCCCGCGCATCTTCGTCGCCGCCGGCGATTGCCTCGCAGCGGGACATGGAGAGACGGTGGAGCCTGGTAGCGCGTGGATTGGACGGCAGAGACCAGTCAACCATTAGCCTAGAAGCCCACGAGAACTCACGGAGCGAACCGCCATGCTACAATGGATAACGAGAAGACATCAAATTTATCTGTCAGCTGACTTGTAGGCTCATGTCGTGTAGCAGGAATTTTAGGGCACTGATTTGTGGGCCCAAAACATGGATCAACCACAGGCCAGCAATTCTAGTGGGATTATATGTTGTAGTGATAGTTGTAATCAAGATGGCCGTCAAAGGAAGTTTCCTGTTCCTCTGCTACGTTTCTTTTCAATCTATGTTCATGTTCGTCACTGTAGACAACAGCAAGTTAACTGTAAATTGCTAAAAAGATTTACATTATGAAATACAAAGAGCAAATAAAACCCTAAGTAGATGACCTAATTCACTTTTCTATTCCACAGAACAATATTGGGTGATATCTTTTGTTGATCAGGAGGGGAAGGGAGTTTTTTTCTTCTTTCTTTTCTTAGTTTGATTGGAGTTGCTTTTCTTACATAGGGTTGATAGATTTCATCAATCACTAAGCGAGTTTTAAATTACTAACTCGCAAAGTATAAACAGGAAGAGACAATTGTCTAATGTAGTGCTTAGTTCTTTAGTTGTTATACTGGTATACTCAGATTTTCATCGATCATAAACATGCTTTCAACGACTAATAGGGAGGTCGCTGGTAACCATGGCTGCCTTGTGCCTTCTTGAGGAGAAGGCGCAGCATATGGGCATGAGAATAACAAAATGTGTGGTGCAATAATGTGTTCAACGAACTATATAAAACTACATAAGGAGACTGCGTTTCGAGTCACGGTGCACCCGTTGCGAAAAGCATTTTTAAAATGTCAAAAAAATCGCGGAGAAAAGATATCTTTTATGTCTCGTGTAAAAAAATAAAAAATGTCTCGTACAAAGTCATTTTGGAGCGCCCAAATTTATCTTTTTACAAAGCCCACAAAATGTCTTTTCTTAGCGAAACTTTTTTTAATGTCTTTAAGTATATCCAAAATTTTATTTTAAAAATTATTTTTGAACAGTGTGTACATCTCTGCACCCCTAACACGATATGGAATTCCAATACATAAGGAATGAAATGAGTAATCTACAAACTGAAATGAGTAATCTACAAAGGAATGAGTAATCTACGAACTAAAATACGTCAAGGTAATCAAGGAGTTCTACCCATACAAGGCTGCCTTCATTAGGAGAAGGAAGGCGCGGCATATGGGCATGAGAATAACAAAATGTGTGCCGCGATAATGTGTTCAACGAAGGAATTATAAAATGTTTTAGATATAATATGGACTACATACGGAATGGAATGAGGAAATCTACAAACTAAAATAATTCAAGGTACACGTACATCAAAATCAGAAAAATTACATCTTATATTTCGGACGGAGGTAGTACATTCTTCGCTTTGCTGTAAAGGAGAGAAGGAAAGTACATGCCCTATCATTATACTAAATTACTAATGCAGGGAAATTTGCAAGTTCTAAAACACAAACCACACTTTGATTGAACACATAATCACACACTGATATACGAACGCATGACACAGGCTGCCAAGCCATTCCGAGCAGGCGAACGGCGTTACGCCGACCAGGATTCAGGAGGCGGCTGTCGATCAGATGGGGATTGCTCCGTTGACGCGCGGATAGACGACCCCGGCCGGGTGGCCCATGATGCGGCGGCCCGTGCGGTGGCGGAACAGATACACGGCCGCGCCCAGCGGCCACTCCACCACTCCGGCCACCACGAGCGCCACGAACCCGAGCGTCGGGCCGATTACCTTGCACCGGCAAGGGTTGCTCCTCGTCCCGCACTGCACGCAGACGAACGCCATTGCTGTTGCTAGACCGAAAGCCTCTCTCCATGTCGAGCACTGAACTCAGCTTCGACCGTCGATGGAGATGTAAAGAATTTGATGGTTGGCTAATTAGCTTGTTAACTGCTGTGAAGTAGTCGACTGTCGAGGGACTTGAGCTTCGGGCCATATATAATACCTTTGTGCCACGGACGCGTGGCACGATTGGAGCAGCACGTGGTACGCTATCAACTGGGTTGCAAAAGAAGGCGATGACTCAGCCTAGTTGTTCCCTTCCACGTTTTTTGAGGACAAGGTGGTCGTACCACCGCTCGATTAGATAGAAAGAATTGATCCAGTTTATAAGGAAAACCGGGTTCAAAAACCATACAAGCTGTACAAAAGAATACACAGACGAAGCGACCTGTCGCCCACACGACACAAGCCGGACAAACGCCACAAACACACACCACCCGCTCCGGAGCCGCCGCTCCGGCGTAGCAACCAGATCGACCTCCGCGTTGCCCGGAAGCGATCCAGTCATGGTCGGCGAACCCTCTGCCCACGCAGTCTCCGTCCAGGTTGCCACCAAAACCACATGTTCCGGGGCCGCCGCCCCGGTGTAGCAACCACATCGACCTTCGCATTGCCCGAAGACGATCCAGTCGGGTCGACGAACCCTCTGCCCAAAGCAGTCTCCATCCAGGTCGCCACCCAAACCCACGCTAAACAACGGTTCTGCCTCTAGAACCGTCGTGGCGTGGGAGACCGAGGCCGCCGCCTCGACATCCACCACCATCCGGAGCCGCCGCCCCGGCGTCCACCTCCCCGACAACAACAACAACCCGCCCGGCCATTGCGAACCCGTTGCACCACGAGGGCCAAGCAAATCCCAGACGGCGCCTTCAAGAAGGTAATGACATTTTCGTCGCCGCCGCCCGCTCTAAAAAGAGCTTAGGTTTTCACCCGGAGATGTTGGCACCGCCCGCGTCGAACCGGATCGAACCTCCACAAACGACGCAAACAAGAAGGGAACGACGCCCGGAGGCGCCGCCGTCGTTGGCACTGACCAAGTCGGCGCAAGGCTTTCGCCCGGAGGTCGGTCCGTCCGCGAAGCGCAGGGAGCAGGAGGCCAGTCAGGGCAGCACTGTTGCCGACCACCAAACCTCCATCCGGCCAGCCGCACCGGTCTTCATGCCCACGGGAGCGGCATCATCCACGCGCGCCACAGCCCTCCCGGGCATCGCCCACTCCCGACCTCCACTGGCCAGCTCCTGCCCGACGAGCTGCCCGTCCGCCATCCTGCAAGACGAGCCAGCCGGCCTCCTCCGCGCCGAGCACGAAGGATGCACGCCGCGGCCCAGGCCCGACAGGCCCGCCAAGCCCATCTGGCGCCCCGCATCGCCGGCGACGACGCCAACGGCTCCCCATGCCGCCGCCCGCCGCCTGCGCACCACCGCGTCTCCGGGGCCGCCGCCCCGGCTTGCCCTCGCCGGAGAGCCGCCGGCCTCGGTCCCAGCCGAGCCCGGCCATCCCCGACGTCGCAGCTTGAAGAGTAGAGAGGAGGAGCCTCCCCCACACCACCACTTGGCAGCGGGGGGCCCGTCGCCACCGCGGCGCACGGCCGGCGGCAGCGGCGGCGAGGGGCGCCGGGAGGGTGGTGGGTGGGCGGCGGCGCGAGGTCTCCCCCAGCGTCGCCTGGGAGCGACGGGGGGGAGGATAAGGTTAGCGTAAGGAGCCTTGTTCCCTTCCACGTTGCGTAGGAGAAGCTTACATTAATACAGGACCTGACACGTGTGTCTTTCTTCTCAGCAATCTCTCAGGCCTTGTTTATCTTAGTGTAATTTAGGGGATGAGAGGGGATTATCCCGGATCTCGGAAAATCCTCACTAGTTTGTTTACTTCTAATGTATTTTAGGGGATGGGAAGGGATAATCCCAAATATCCCCTACCAATCATCTCATTTTTGTCTAACACAAAAACTCTAATCTATACTAGTGTATTGTAGGGGAAGATTATTTGTGGAGATTGGGTGTTCACCAAATCCCCTCTCATCCCCACTCTTCCCATCCACTAATATACCCTTGGAGTAAACAAGACCTCAACGAGAAGCGCCGAATATTAGCCGTGGTGGGCGTGCCCCAAGCGTTTGCCGGGACCGCTTGGGAGTCGCGGCGCTAATTTTTGACCTGGGACGCTGGTTTCAGCCGACTTTAAAAAAAATTAAAACCAATTGAAATTAGACGAATTCATTCATATTTAGACGAAGCTTATTCATATAGCCGAAATTTGTACATATTTAGACAAAATTCATAAAAAGAATTTACAAAATAACTAAAAAGATTGAAACACCACGATCTATATGCCCAGCTGGCCTTAGAACGCCATGTAGTCGCCTCTGTCGTCGCCGTCTCTTGGCTGCTCGTCCTTCGAGGCACGGCTGGGGCCTGCTCCGACGTCGCCAAGCCACTGGCTTGGCCTGGCCTCGTCCTCAGCGTCGGTGTCATCAAGGATGATGACGCCGGTGCACGCGGCGTGATCGAAATGAGCATGACGGCGCGAGGCCTGCTCGAGAAAACGGCGTTGGCGTTCTATTTCCTGCCCTCGTGCTCGGCCTTGGACCAGGCGCAGGCGACCTCCAAGTCCGCCGGAACAATGTCGCTGAACGACAGTTGCTCCGCGAGCTTCTGGCCGGGTAGTCTTTCGGGTCGCCGTGAGCCTCCATTTTCAGCGTCGAGCGGACTTACTCCCGCGGCGCCGACCACTCCAGCTCCTTCTTTGGCTGCCGGAGGGAACCGCCGGTGCCGGGCTCCATCTTCGGCCTGACAAGGCAGATGTGGCCTCGCGGCGGCGGCGCCGCCCGACGCTCGTCGATGACGAGGTTGCCGCGTGAGCGCGAGCGCGACGTCTACTCCAGCTCGGCCTTGACGCAAGCCATCTGGTATGGCGTCGCTGGCGACCCCAACGAGTACGACCCCGACGCCGTGGACGAAGAAGAGCCGCCGTCCAGAAAGTCATTTTGGCCTCCCTATACCTCCCCTTACCGAGTCACCCCTCAATTTTAAAAATCGGAAATTATATTTATAAGTTTTAGAAAAATTAGAAAAAATACTGCATACTGTCATTGATGTATCTCACAAATGTTAAAATCTCGATTTAAAATACTTTATATTCTGATCTACAAAAAATAACAAAACCTTATATATTTTGAAGATTTAAAAGTGTATATATTCAGATCACATATTTATCCTTTTTGTATAGATTGGAATAGAAAGTATTTCAGATAAAAAAATTGCAGTAGGATACATTATGGGCAACATGCAAGATTTTTTCCAGATTAAAAAAAAAGTGATTTCACTGGAGTCCAAAGCCATAAATCCTCGTTGGAGAACACTCCAGGTCCCAGCTCCGTTGCCGGAGCTCGTGGAGCGGTCCCGATGGCTTATATCCGAAAGGACGGAGAGGAGCGGGCCGCAGCGTAATTTTCGGGGCGACATATATCTGTTTCTCATTCCAGGCAAATGCGGATTTCATAAATTATGAGGAGCTACCACTGCTAAGTGACTGAAACAGTACACAACTGTTTATCTTTCCTTCATTCCTTGGTGGTCGGTTCACAACCTCAGTGAGTCTAACCCAAGCGTGTTAAACGAGAGTAGTCGAATTAGTCATACATCCGATATAATCACAGATGTGAAAGTAAAGCGAAACATGTGAAACTGATGACACAACCTTTCGGCACAGAAACCACGCCCAGCCATTTGGCACCGTCGACTGGCACTAGTAGAAAAAAGCCTATTAGTGGCGCACCAGTGGTGCGCCACTAAACTTGCGCCACTGATAAGTGTTACCAGTGGCGCACCAGCGGTGCGCCACAGGTAACATGACTTATCAGTGGCGCACCAGCCCATGCGCCACTGATAGTCGACTCTAGTGCTCCACTGATAGTCTCCGTGGGGCACCTATCTCAGTTATCAGTGGCGCGAGGACAAAGTGTGCGCCGCTGGTAAGTGAATACCAGTGGCGCACATTCTATTTTGTGCGCCACTGCGAATAATTTGGAAATATTAAAAAATATACTACTAGTGGCGCCCTTTGTATTTTGTGCGCCACTAGTATCATTTTCGGTATTCAAAAAAAAATCAAAACAATTATTTGTTGCGAAATTCAGAAACACAAATAGCATTTTAAAGAGTGGTATCCTACATTATTAATTACAACACACCACATTGTTTTAGAAACACAAATATACAGAAGTAGCGGCAGCGTCGCTGCAAGATGTCATCGTCGTCGCCGCCACAGCCCCGTGTCCATGTCGTCGTCGCCACCGCCGCAGTCCCATGTCGCAAGCACTGGCATGAAAGTATGCATCAAATTATGCACACACTTGCATCAAATTATATATTTATTACATCAATCGTTACAATGAGCTTTAGAGATTAGTATTAGTGAACTAACAAAATTTGGTTACTGCAAGGCATATCTCTAGTTGAAGGAACATTTTAGCTAAACCAAGACATGTCCAGTGGATACTAGTGGAGTGTGAGCTAAGCTGGCAGTAAATCATGGCACATGTATCGTGTTGTCGAGCAAAAAATTGTACTAGGAAATTAATACGAACTGATCGACAAGATTCTCCTCTACGGACTAATTATTTGAATCTGGCAAGCAAAAAACAAGACATACATACCAATGCATCTATAAAAAAACCTTGTAATCACAATGCAAAGGGAATAGATGAAATGCACAACTTAAGCTCAATCAAAGAGCCAAGATGCACAATCCAATGAGTAATTTTTTCATCAATAGGATTGTCCAATGCACTTATTACTTGCACAAGATGCACAATTCATTTGACCTTTAAAGCCAGCAACATGGAGAAGTATTGACACCAAAAGTTCCAAAGGCTAGACATTCAGAACACCTAACTAGTATGTCTGGTTCATTGATGCCTATAGCACGCTGACAATGAAAGCACACGAAAATGTATGTTCGAATCCATCTAATAAGTTTTCAGCTGGCACTTAAGCTACAGATTTACAATACAATCTGAATTGTGCAAAACACAAGCATACATAGAACGGTGACCAAATCGTGCCAAACATGAAGCATAGCTATATAAGAGTGAAGAGTTTGTAGATTTAAAAGTCATACCAGTGAGATTGTCCTCCTTGTTTGTTGCTTTAGCATCAAAAGTATTGAAGCTTTGATTTTCGAAATTCCATGATTATCCACAAGGCATGTGCTGAAATGAATGTCTGAGCATCAGTGCAAACGAAAATAACATGAAGCAATATATGGCCATGCAAACTGGTCAGGTGTGACCAAAATAACAAGCTAGCATGATTTACACCTGCTAAGCAAGCAATCCCGCGCAAGCTCAGAGGCTACGGACACGGACGCATTTGCTCCACGACGCACGCGACCTACCTACCAACCGGGAACACGAGCAGAGACCCGCGGAGTTTTTTTTTATTAGAAACGGGGAAATCCCCAGCCTCTGCATCGATTGATGCACACAGCTGAAATTATTACAAGATTCAGGAGGTTCTCAAAGTTTACAACTCAAGCATCGCATAAGGTTGAGACATGTATCAACCATCTAAAAAGGGACAACATTTAGACCACTACGCCTGGAGTCGTCTAGAAAGCTGCCACGTAGCCCGGGAAAAGAAGCCCTGAGCGACCATCAGGAGCCGGGCAGACCCAGTAACCATAAGTTCTCGCTGGTCCTGGGGCAGAAGATACGCCCATAGCTGAATCCAATGGGCTGACATATGGATAACCTGCATGATATGGAAATTCGAAGATCTATTAAAAACAAGATTGTTTCGACAATTCCAAATTGACCAACATATCGCTGAGACGCCAATGCGAATTCTATCTTTGGTCTTCTTATCAATACCATTCAACCAATTCCCAAACATATTTGTGATATTAGTTGGAGGTGGAATATTGTAAGTGCTAAAAACAACACACCAAACGAGTTGAGCAAATGGGCAGGAAATAAAAAGGTGTTCAGTTGTCTCCTCCAAACCACAAAAAGAACACTTTGTACATCCTTTCCACTTTCTTTTAGCCAGGTTATCCTTAGTTAGCAAGACTTTTCTATTAAGGAACCACATAAAAATCTTTATCTTCAAGGGTATTTTTAATTTCCACAAATATTTGTGTAAGTACGCCGTATGCCCATTCATCAAATCCTCATACATCGATTTAACGGTGAATTTACCATTTGTAGTTAGACTCCACACAAAAGTGTCATCATTGTCCGTTAAATTAACATCCATCAATCGGAGGCAAAGTTGAGACCAAGCATCCCATTTGTCTCCGAGTAAAGCCCTTCTAAAACCAATGTTCAGAGGGGGTGCAGCGGCCAAAACATCGTGAACAGAAACGTTTTTCCGTTGGGTAATGTTGTAAAGTGATGGATATTGATGCATTAGAGGTGTTCACCTAGCCAAGTATCTTCCCAAAATCTAGTAGATGCCCCATTTCCAATTTTAAATGAGCCTCTACTAAAGAAATCTTCTTTGACCCGCATGAGACCTTTCCAAAAGGGGAATCAGTCGGGCTGATTTCAACTTGAGCTAGTGTTTTACTATGTAGATACTTATTCTGCAGTAGCTCCTGCCACATACCTTCCTCATTTAACAACTTAAATAGCCATTTGCTAAGTAGACACTTATTTTTCAAATCAAGGACCTCAATTCCAAGCCCTCCTTGATCTTTGGGTCGACAGATTATGTTCCACTTTGTTAATCTATATTTTTGCTTATGCTCATCGCTTTGCCAAAAGAAGCGTGACCTATAGTAATCAAATCTCTTCCGTACCCCAATGGGTACCTCAAAAAAAGAAAACATAAACATGGGTAGGCTGGTTAATACCGAATTTATCAACACTAACCTATCCCCATATGAGAGCATTTTCCCTTTCCAGCATCCTAGTTTGTCCGCAAAACGACATTCGATAGGATACCATTCGGCATTGCGTAACTTTCTATAATGGATAGGAACTCCCAAATATTTGAAAGGTAGGGACCCCGACTCACATCCAAAGATTTGTCTATATTGATCCTCTACCTCTTTCGCCTTACCAAAACAGAAGATTTCGCTTTTGTGGAAATTAATTTTGAGGCCGGAGAGTTGCTCAAAAATACAGAGTATTAATTTCATATTTACCGCCTTTTCTAAATCGTGTTCCAAAAACAAAATAGTGTCGTCCGCATACTGTAGAATAGAGACCCCACCCTCAACAAGATGAGGTATTAGTCCCCCTACCTGTCCATCTTCCTTCGCCCGCGCAATAAGAATGGCCAGCATATCAACGACAATATTAAAAAGCATTGGAGACAAAGGATCTCCTTGTCTAAGGCCTTTTTTAGTTTGAAAATAATGACCAATGTCATCATTAACTCTGATACCTACACTTCCTCCTTGAATAAATTGCATAACTGAATTACACCAATGTTGTGCAAAACCTTTCATACGCAAAGCTTGTTGGAGAAATGGCCACTTTACCTTATCATATGCCTTCTCGAAATCAATTTTAAAAAGTACACCGTCCATTTTCTTACGGTGAAGTTCATGAATTGTTTCATGGAGTACAACTACTCCTTCCAAAATGTGCCTCCCGGGCATGAAGGCGGTTTGAGTAGGTTTAATAACTTTTTGGGCAATTCCCGTTATTCTGTTAGTTCCTACCTTGGTAAAAAATTTAAAACTAACATTGAGAAGGCATATCGGTCGGTACTGTTGTATTTGTACCGCATTCTCCTTCTTAGGAAGTAATGTAATGACTCCGAAATTTAATTTATACAAGGGCAAATTTCCTTGCTGAAATTGGAAAAACATAGCCATTAAATCGTGCTTTATTACTTCCCAGAAGGTTTGATAAAATTCAGCCGGAAACCCATCCGGTCCAGGAGCTTTGTTCAATTCCATTTGGGAAATAGCTTCATACACCTCTTTCACCGAGAAATCAGCAGTAAGAAGAGAATTTTCCTCAGTTGTCAATTGTGGGATATCCGAAATAATACTCTCATCTAGTGAAAATTATTTGGAGCCGGCTCCCCAAACAATTGCTTGTAATATTCCGTGATGTAGGTTTTTAAATTATCCTCCCCTACAATGGTTCCCTCGTCTTGCTCAAGTTGAAAAATCTTTTTCTTCCTATATTTCCCATTTGCAATCAAATGAAAATATTTTGTATTGTTTCCACCTTCTTGTACATGTTTAACTTTAGCCCTTTGTGCCCATTTAGTCTCCTCATCTCGACGAAGGGAGCTAATGCGATCTTGAGCCTTTCGCAATGTCTCACGCTCAGAGACAGTAAGCAAAGCACTCTCAGCTTTAAATCAAGCTCATTGATTATTCTCAACAAATTTTCTTTTTCAACTTTATATTTGCCGCTTTGGTTCTTAGCCCACCCTTTTAAAAACCGACGCAAGTGTCTGATTTTGTTTTGCCACACCTCAATCGGAGAGTTACCTTTGGTGAAAGCCGCCCATTCAGCAGCTATCATGTCAAAAAATCCCTCCATCCTAAGCCACGAAAGCTCGAAGGAGAATCTTGCCACATTTCCAAGATGGGCCTGAATCCCCGCGTCGATGAGTAAGGGTGTATGATCTGACCCCGTTCTTGTCAATGCTTGTACAGTGGCAAGTGGAAATTTCTGCTCCCAAGTTATGCTCGCGAGAACCCGGTCCAACTTCTCAAAAGTTGGTGTCTCTCTTCTACTAGCCCACGTGTACTGTCTACCGGTGAGTTCGATCTCTTTTAAGTTTAAGCTTTCAATAATAGCATTAAACATAAACGACCAACGGGGGTTAAAATTGTTATTATTCTTCTCTTCAGGTTTGCGAATCATATTAAAATCACCACCAACCAACATTGGCAGCGATTCCTTTTCACAAATCCTTGCAAGTTCAGCTAAAAAGGCCGGTTTTTGTGCATCTTGTGCTGCCCCATATACCGACACCAACACCCAATCGAAGCCGTCTCCCTTTGACCTAACGGAAAGCTTGACACAAAAGTCACCAGCCTCCACATTTCGAACTTGGAGTGTTGCCGAATTAATCCCAATTAACATGCCACCCGACCTCCCATGAGGTGGTAGACAAAACCAGATAAACTCATGACCCGCCGCTAGATGATTTAAAAAGGATTGTGAAAAATGGGCCCTTCCTGTCTCCGACAAGGCAATGAAGTCCAATTTTAAATCCCTAATACTTTCTCTAATTAAAAAATGTTTCCCGGGGTCCCCTATACCCTCGCTGTTCCAAAAAACTCCTTTCAAACCTTGCATTTAGATAATGGATTGTTTTTTCAGTCTCGCACTACGTCTACGATCCGACATAGCGATAACTTTCTTTGCCCTTTTTTAATTGTCTTAGTCGGCTTGGGTAGTAGATCCAAATGATCTACATCCTCCCCTATCATCTCCTCCTCCGCCATGTCCTCTGATAAGCAAGAAGCCCTAGTAAGCACTAAGCTCGCTGGGTCATTTGCTCCATCTACCCCTCTATTTAAGTTATTCTCCAAGATATGAAGTTGTCTATTAGCTTCTGACTCTTTAATTAGCCTAGCTGAATTCGAAATAGCAACTTTTGAAACCCCCAAAGACACTCCTAGTCTATTCGCTTTATCAATAATAAGCTCATCGGAAAAAGACAGCAAAGAAAAAGAGGGGTTCAGATTTGTACCCGAAGTGTAGTCCCGACGCTGCGCCAGGGCCATAGCCCTAGCCATCTGAGTGTCATCCGCATTAGCCTACGCTCGAATGCGACCGCTAGAACGGATGCCCATCGCTAGGGGGTCTGCGACACCCCCAAACTCCGCCACCGCCGCACGCCGCTCCAACGACAGCGTGTGTGGCGCGCCTCCCAGGGGCGACAACGGCGACGGAGCAGGTGTCCTCGGCGGCGTCACAACCCCGCTCGATCCGTCAACTCCACCTGAGTTGATCGGAAAGTGAGGAGACATCGCTCCATCCATGCAAGGCGAGGTGTCGACGCCCACCGACACAACCTCCTGTTGTATCGGCGAGCTGACACAAGAGGAGGTCACCATCTCCTTGGTCACCTCCTCCGAGCACTCCACAGGACCAACGCCCATGGTCGACGCCTTCGGTGTCTCCGGATCTTCAGCAGACTCGTCAAGTGGTGCAGCAAAGAGCTTACGTACATGACTGCCCGTATGGCTGCCTTGCTGCAGCTCACCAATCATCTTCTCCTCTCGTGCCTCCTCACACGTACCAGCAGCAGTTTGGCTCACAATAGAAGCCAGCGCCTCCTTAGCATCCCGTATTGCTCGGCTAACACTTGGAGAAAAAACCACACCTGTCAAAGGTGCCGTTTGAGTTGGAGGCGTGGCCGCCGGCCCCCCTCCATTTTCCGGTGCTCCCTGGTTTGCATTTCCACCTTGGCCACTGCCTTCTTTATTTTGTTGGTCCGGTTTCTCCAACGCCTCCTTGAAATCATCACCTAATCCTCCATCATCATCAGGTTTGTGATTCTGTTGATCATCAGTGTCCATATCCTCACTTTCAAGTCTCTCTTCTCCCTCTACATCAAAAGTTAGATCATAAAATCCACCCTTGATTTTGAGAGGAAAATGTTTCGGTATCTTGGACCAATTGAGACACCCAATCAGAATTCGGAGCACTCCATGCTGTCTAGTAAACTTCATGTCAATTTTCAAAGTTTTCCCAAACATATCCCCAATTGGCCATAGAGCAAGAAAATCACCACGATGGATCCACGGAATTCCAGAAACTCTCACCCATATCTCAGGAAGTGTCTCCATAGGCTCCGGACCATGAGCCCAGCTATCAAAGGTCATCTCACACGCACTATTAGGCACCTTACAAGTCCGAATCTCTGCAGCCTTTCCAAATCAGGCCTTGACGGAAACTGA
This sequence comes from Poa pratensis, assembly GCA_947311845.1. Lineage (NCBI taxonomy): Eukaryota > Viridiplantae > Streptophyta > Magnoliopsida > Poales > Poaceae > Poa > Poa pratensis. The sequence goes on along the minus strand of CAMZMU010000027.1, from coordinate 53,784,156 downwards.
ACTTTATAAGAATTCTGACCAGTTTGATGCACTTCCCAATTGAAATTTTCTGTGGGCACAAGTCGCTGCAATTGTGATGTTATCTGAGGGATGGTCATCTCTCCATTGGACACTAGAAGAGACGCCAGCCGGAGATTCTCATGCTTTGGAACATAAGTTTCGGTCAGAGGTGTCTCAAAGAAAAGAAGCTCCTCATGAGCATACCCGTAAACTAAGATCCTGGGTTTAGGAGCTGACAACAGGGGGCAAGGGCAATTAGTGTGTTCAGGTTCCTCACATATGTCGCAAATGAGCACCTCACATTCGGCCATGAGATGTCCAGCTCGACCCCCACACCTGAAACAGCGTTTTGCTTTCTTTGGTACTGCATTTGAGACTGCCAAGGCCAGCTGATCCGCAGACACCACCGGCGCTGCAACCACCGGAGCCACGATCTGTCCAAATCCGGGAGCCGGCGCTGCCGCTGGTTGCTGCACCACCATCGGCGCATTTGGCGGCACCACTGCTACCTGAGGAGCGGCCGCATTTGGTGGATGACCGGCTGCAGCGGCCCCGGCATTAGCAGCGACCCGCCTACTCCAGTCGCTGCGGCACCTCCATGTCCAGCACCAGAATGCTGACCAACGTCAGCGTAGCGGCCACGCACGCCTCGCGCAGCCTCAGCTCTCCACCCTCCATTGTTGCCAACATTACCAGCAGCGCGTCCATCGGCCCGGCCGTAGCCGCCGCGGCCGCGTCCCCGATATGCCCGGCCTCCAGCGTAGCCGCGGTTACCTCCACGTCGACCATAGGCATTGAAACCATTGCCGGCATGGAAGTTCCCCGGCGGCCCTCCAGCGACGCCATGATTGAATTGGCCGTAGCCGCCAAAGTTTTGCTCTTCCCGATCTCCAGCAGTACCACTTGGCCCTCCAACCTCAAAGTTGTTGAAACGCGGCGCGCCGTTGTTCGCACCACGTCCAGGGCCTCCAAACCCTCGCCCTCCGCCATGGTATGCCATGGCGAGCTCACACGAGGCGGCGGCTCGCTTCCAGGTAAACCCTAGAACGCGTCTGAGTCCAAGACACAACGTCTTGACGTTACAGATACGGAGTTTTGATCGATCCAGCCCCTGGCCCAGACGATGGGTTGGGCTATCATTCAAGTCAAATTGTTCGGACCTGGGCGGACCAACGCCTCCAGGGCTCCGATACGAAAATCACGGGATACGCTTTCCGAAATCACCGCTGTTTTTTGAATTTCGAATTCGGGATCCAGACCAAGGTCGAGATCTCACCGGCGGTGACGATCGTCACCGAGCTCCGACGGTGATCCAACCACCTGTGTCAGTGTCTTCCACAAACACCGAAGGTGCCATGCTCGGGATTTTGGGAACACGAAAGTTCGTCCGTCGCTTCGCCGGTGTGGGCAACGAAAACAGATCATAATCCAAGACATCCAAAGTTTTCGATGCATACCTCTGTTGTTCTCTCTTCCGCATTTGTTTTGCCGCACGTGAAGAGGATGTTCCGATTGATCTCGATGAAGCCGACGCTGGTGTCCTGCAGATTGCTTCGAAGTCTCGATCTTCGTCCTGGCCATCCCCATCGCGGTCGCTTGCTTCATCCTCCGAGTCCGTCGCTAGAACCCAAAAGCGTCCACCGATAGGGGTAGACAACTCCTTTGATGGTGACGAACGTGGCCCCCTGCCACTCGCCGCCGGCGAACGACTCGCCTTCGCGGACGCCGTCGTAGACGGACTCGTCGCTGCTGACGCCGGAGATGAGCATGTCTTCGTGGTCTCCGCTGAAGATGTACTCACCTTCGCTTGTGTGCTCGCCACCGTAGTAGACGTCGCCGGCTGCTCCTTCACCACCGTGGTCTCCTCCGTCGCCGTAGCATACGGAGTCACAGCGTCCGCCGTGGCTGTGAGCGCCGCCGCGGGTGCCGCCGCGGCCGCCCCAGCGGTCGCCTCTCTAACGGTCATCGCGTTCAGGTGAGAAGAGTGAGAGACCCGCGGAGTGGAAGCGAGCTGACCTCGAGGATGTACTGCGCGGCGGCGACGCGGTTGTTGAGGGCGGCCCACTGGAGCGCGTGGTGGCCGAGGGCGTCGGGGCCCGCGACGGCGCGGCCCTCCGCCTCCACCAGCCGCTGCAGCTTCTCCAGATCGCCGTAGGCCGCGGCCGTGTACACGTCGTCCTTCAGCGCCTCCTCCCCCGCCTCCGGAAGCACGTCCGCCGCGGGGGCGCCAACGCCGCCGCTGCGGTGGTTCCTCGAGCACCTTGATCTCCGAGGCCATGGGTGGGGTTTCGGGAGGCGGAGCTCGGCTTGCCTGGCGATGGAGAGGAAGGGAGAGGGTGGCGTGGAGGAGGTGACGTACGTGCGCTGCGTTGGCTTTGTCTCCGGCGGCGACTGGGCCGGCGGAGGGGGCGTGCGGGTGGCCGGCGAGGGCTGGTGAGATTGGGGCTGCGGCGGCGGCGCATCTGGATCGTGGAGAGGAGAGAGAAAGAGAGCGTCCGTGCTGTGGTGTGTGGCTGCGTGCGTGGGTGCGTGGTGGTGTGGAAGAGAGAAGAAAGAAAGGATAAGGTGGAGAGAGAATATCCGGACACTTGGAAAAATCCAGAGCAAATTACCTGTGGCGCACCACCCACTGTGCGCCACTGGTGAAAAATTTACCTGTGGCGCACCACTGACCGGTGTGCCACAGGTAAAAAAATTACAAGTGGCGCACTATGTTATGGTGCGCCACAGGTAGTCTCTCTCCTCCATCTCGAAAATTTTCAAGTTTAGGGGGAACTTACCTGTGGCGCACCTAAAAATTTACCAGTGGCGCACCGAAATATTGTGTGCCACAGGTATATTTTGCCAAAATCAACAAACCGAGGTGAGAGACTATCAGTGGCGCACCGGGATCTGGTGCGCCACTGATAGCATATCACCTATAAGCTTTTTTCTACTAGTGTGGGGCAACACGGCCATGACATGTTCGGCGAACTTGTTGACCTCGTCGAAGGACAACCAATTTCTATCCACACAAGTAACGGTGTTGACATAGAGAAGGCGAAGCGAGATGGTGACGTTGGCAAAATGGGATTGACCGTTGTGGTTCATCAGAAGGAAATAAAATACATGCGTTGGGCACTATAAGTGGATCTCCGGCGCCGAGAGACGGGCTAGAGCCAACGCATGGGGAGAGAACCCGATGCTTTTGGGGAGGGAGAGGGCGTTTGGTTTGGCTAAAATGCCAATAAAATATATTTAAAAATTAAAAAAAAGAATAGGCTAGACCAAAAGTATCGTCGTGTTAGGTGTCGTAAACTCGATCGGACGGACATTAATGGGTCACTTGTTCGCGGCGCTAACCAAACGGATACTTTCGTGTCCGAAATGGTTTGGCCCATTAAAGTTGGCTTTACTTGCAGGGTGGCACTCCGTCCATGCCTCTATGGCGCCTCTGCCTCTCTGTGACCAGCCTTGTTAGGAGTATGCGACTCACCATTATCGACATTAGAACCTAGAAATTCATGTGTCCTCGTTTTTTTTTTGCGAGGAAAATACAGGTACAGACGCCAGAACTCTTACAGAAAAACCCAGGAAACAAGAGAAATTACAACAAGGCCCTCCTGAGCTTCGACGTCGTCGTCTTCGAGCTGAACGTTGCGCCGGCGAAGCCCGCCGCACGACCTCCATGACCTTGTACTGGGAGGCACCCCTTCGCGACAAGGGAGTCGACGCCACTCGGTGCCGTAGCACCTCCGCCCACCACGACGAGCGGCAACACCGTCCTGGCCTTCCGCACCTGCATCTTCAAAGTCGTCAGTCACCGGAGCCGCCACCACGGACTCCGGCAAAGGGGAGGTCCCCCCGAGCACTCCGAGGAGCCGCAGACGGGGACGGAGCAGCAGATCCGCGGCGGGGCTACTCAGAGCCGCGCCGGCAGAGGGGTAGACCGCCGCCACCAAAAGGCACACCAACGCCGCCGCTACCACCCCAGCGCCGCCGGAAACCACACCACCACGCACACCTAATCTACATACGGCACGGATCCATGGATCCCCCGTCCTCCCGCCGCCGAAGCGGCCGCCGGAGGGCGAGGGATCCAGTGAATCACGGCTGCGAGCTTGCTGTGCGCGGTGTCGCCGAAAAAGTCGCCTTTACTGTAGATGGGTAAAGGGGAGAGGTCCGAGCTCTCTCTCACGTTTAATTCATGTGTCCTCGTTGAGCACAGTGACCTTGCCACCGCTTATAATTTACCTCCTTAGAGCATCTCCAATGCTCGAGGCTAACATGGACGTTTAAAGTGATTTTTTTTTTGCAAAAGGTTAGATTATCTTCTAAGCGCTTTGTCTCCCATCGCTAGACACGACTAATGTTTTGCCCGATTATTGCGTCCGTAGCCCTTCGCGCACAGAGAAAAAAGGCCAAGCAGCCGACGCCTTTTCTTGCGTCGGTGTCGTATAGGCGTTAGGAATCAATTCCCAAACCGCTGTTCTACCAGAAATAAAACCCTAGCGTCGGCCGCATAAGCGCCCCGTTAGACACGCTAATGTTTTGCCCGATTATTGCGTCCGTGGCCCTTCGCGCACAGAGAAAAAAGGCCAAGCAGCCGACGTCTTTCCTTGCGTCGATGTCGTATGGGCGCAGGAATTAATTCCCAAACCGCTGTTCTCCCAGGAATAGAACCCTAGCGTCGGCCGCATAAGAGCATCCACAACGCTAGACGCTTAATTAGGCGATTAAGCAAGAAAAATAAATATAACAAAATCGGGTTATCTGCTAAGCGCTTACGCTGCCAACGCTCGGCGCCTATTCCAGCACTTGCATGCACGCGGTTGTTAGCCCACACACTACGATTTTCAAGCCGCAAGCCAACAAACCAACAGAAGCGTCGGGCGACACTTGCAGCGTCGGACGCCCGGGATTGCTAATCAAAACTGCCGATCGGGCTGGAATTTAATCCTAGCGCCGGCTCCTTAGCGTCGCACTGTGGATGCTCTAAGTGCCCCGATGTGGGTGCTCTTAAGCGACTTCCTATATTTTAACTCCTAATATTTTGTACGCTAATTTAGCGGTTTCTAACAGATTTTTTAAACTAACTATTTTAAATAATAAACTCAAATTCATGCAAATTTGATTCAAACTGTTCCATTATACTCAATTTAAACTACTAGTATAAATTATATTTACATAACTTCAAAATAAATCTAAACTAAAATTGCGCAAAAAATAAACAAACTAGTTGTTATTGATGATTTCGGCCATGATCCTCTCTCGTTCCTCGTCGTTGCCGTAGAGGAGGCACAAAAATAAAACAAACGCTTCGTCCAGACTCAACTCTGCCAAACGCCTCTGCATCCCATTTGTCCAGGTTCAGTTGACCTGCCAAACGTTCCTAGTGGCATCCGACGACGGCGCCAGGGCCTTGTGTGTTGATTCCGACGACGAGCGTAGACGGTGACCGGCGGAGACAAGAAGGATGGCGCCAGAGTTGTTGATGCCGCTGAGTGGGGAAGGGGAGAATTATACCCATTTGGCTGTATAGAGGAGTATACAAGAGTCTGATGGCGCGATGAGTAAAAATTACTCTCTAGACCATTTGAGTATTTTCTACGGGGAACGGCACAAATTCTAACTGAAGTTCCCAAGAGTGAAGAGAAGCTATCTGTATTCCGCAACATCCACGATCGACGAAAACAGTAACATATTGACAAGAGAACATACATGTACATCAAGAACGAGCCCCTCTTATTGAAGTGAATCAATCATGCACAAATCACAAGCAAGTTGACCAGTACACAATACGGGCCCGCCAGATCATATTGGGATAGCTCTGGTGACGCGCGGGTAGACGACCCTGGCTGGGTGGCCCATGATGCGGCGGCCCTTGCGGTGGCGGAAGAGGTACACCACCGCGCCCAGCGGCCACTCCACGACGCCGGTCACCACGAACGCCAGGAACCCCAGCGTCGGGCCGAGCACCTTGCACCGGCAAGGGTTGCTCCTCGTCCCGCACTGCACGCACGCCGGGAACGCCATAGCTCCTAGCTGAAGACTCTTCTTGTCGACCGAACGATTTCTTCTTGTTTATTTAGGAATTTGTCTTGGTGGAGGATGAATGGCCAGGCGTTTGTTGAAGCTGTTTGTGACTGAGGCATCATGCCGTCGGGGCATATATAAAAGGCTTGCGCCTGGGACGCGTGGCGCGATGGGGTGTACGTGGGGGCGCTAGTAGCTGGCTTTGCTGAGGCATTGCAAAAGGCAGGTGATGACGAGTCCTAGTCGGCTGCCACGGCAGAGGCGCAGCAACGAATCATTAGCTCACACGTGTGTTCTGCTAGTTTATTGGAGTTCTCTGGAACCTGCTCACGTAATGGGTTCTCTCAAGGAAAGCTTAAGATATACTCTCTTCTCTAACAACTTTCTACACACATCGTGAATCTTAAACTAAAATATATCTAGATACATATATCTAGATAAATATGTATAGAAAGTAGATAAAGAGTCTTATATTTTGATACGGAATGAGTACTGGTTTCTTCTTGGGTCCGCCATCTACCTTCTGTGCCAAATAAACGAGCACACGCGGCTCACAAGTTTGTAGTTTGTTATTCACCGTTTTCGAGAACGGGATTGTGGCCCAGTAGTGGTTAGGGGCACGGTGCCGACCCTAACAACCCGAGTTCGACTCCAATCGGGAGTAGAATTTCGGAAATTCTCATTTCTATTATATATCAACGCCACCAATGGCTAGTCCTAGTAGGACTTCATTTTTTTTATTCACCGTTTTCAGCATCTATCTCGCCAGGCTTTATTAATATAAAACCGCACACTTGCCTTTTATCTAATTTTTTTATGCGTCCACTTCAAGCTCTGACCTAGCCGTTAGTTCGAGCTCGCATGTCGCATACGATGACCGTAGTATAGGCTTATAATAATTGAAGCCCAGCAAGATGACTGTAGTACAGGCTTATAATTTCGTTTGGTACAACCATTGCACGGCCCATATCGATGACTTTTTTTTGAACTTGGTGAAGCTTTATTCCATCAAGTGCATTTTACAGAGTGCAGAGTGAATGACTGCACGCTAGATACATCTGTTAGCGCAACCTGTTCCTGTGTCAGTCAACACAGTCAATAGCTGCACTCCACGATCACACGTTTCCTGTACACTACGAGCTCAACTGCTCGCACGATCCCTGTGCCCACGATTGTGCACACGATGTACATGTAAACCCCTATATAAGTTGATCAATGCAATGAGAAGCACCAAGGTGCATTGCTAATTCTGTCTTCATGGTATCAGTTGCTCCGCTCTCCTGAGCCTTGCGATTCCACTCTTCCGCTGCTCACGCCATCGAGCTCGCCATGGCCACTCCTTCTCCACGCTACGTCCGCGATCTCGCTGGCGCTTTCGACCAGGCTGGTGCCCTCGTCGCCGCACCTCCGGCGGGTGCTGCGCCTGCCCCTCCAGCTGCTGCCGCGGTGGCCGCTGCACCGCACCCGCCCCAGGCGGCTGCTCCCGTTCCCCTGGCGGCAATGCCGCCCGCGACGGCCGCGTTGTTCATCCCGCCTGCGCCAGCGCCCGTCTTCCCGGCCGCGGCCGCGCCTGCAGCGTCGGCCCTGGCGTTGGCCGGTGTCTACATCAACCAACACGTTCCCCTCGTGCTTTCCCTGAACCCGTCCAACTACTCGACGTCACTACTAGGAAATAGGCTATCTGTGGCACACCACTTTGGGCTTTCTGTGGCGCATGGTGGATGCGCCACAGATATCACGCCACTAAATTATAATTTTGTGGCGCACGGCCCAGATGCGCCACAGAAAAAAAAACAAGATTCTGTGGCGCACCCACCACCATGCGCCACCGAAATATTTCAATGGCGCATCCCGCCCACATGAGCCACAAAATTCTTTTTTTGAATTTAAAAAAAAGGCGGCCAGATCTAGATCTGGATCTAGCGCCGCCGGAATTTCGCCGGAATTTCGTCGGAGCTCGTTGGAGGCCGTGGTGCCCGTGGGCATGGCCGTAGGTGGCTTGGTCGGAAGTGGGTGGAGGAGGGGGTCGCCGGAGGTGGGTGGGTGGAGGATGGGGGTCGCCGGAGATGGTGGAGGAGGAGGAGGATGTCGCCGGAGGTGGTGGAGGAGGAGGAGGTTGTCGCCGGAGGTGGTGGAGGAGGAGGAGGGGGTCACCGAAGGTGGTGGAGGAGGAGGAGGTCGCCGGAGGTGGTGGTGGAGAATGTCGCCGGAGGTGAGTTGAGAAGGAGGAGGGATGAGAAGGGGAGAGGAGAAGTGGAGAAGAAGGGGAGAGGAGAAGTGGAGGAGAAGGTGCGAGGAGAAGTGGAGGAGAGGAGGAGGAGGAAATGAGAGGAGAGAAGGAGAAAAGAGAGGGATAAGGGGGGCGCCGGCGGGATTCAAAATTCGAATCCCGCGCAACAATTCTGTGGCGCACCAGCTGCCATGCGCCACAAAAGTATTTTTTGATATTTTTTTTGATTTTGTAGAAAAATCTTCATTTTGAAATAACTTTTTTCCTTTTGGAATTTCGAGAATCTGAGAAAAGTTCACCGGGTAAACCTAGGTGAAATCGAGCTCGAATTTTCTCTAGTTTTTTTTTGATATATTAAACGCATTTTTTCGACGTCGTATGCAAAAGATATGGCCGTTCTAATTTTTTTTTTCTGTTTTTTGAAAAAAGGTCAAAATTCATATTTCAAAATTTTTGTACCAACTAGACACTAGGATTTTATTTTTTGAATATTTTATCATTTTCTTTTCTTGTTTCCAAACTTAAAAGGCGATCCAGGGGTGGTGTGGATCTGAGTTCAAAACTTTCTGTGGCGCATGGGCCCCCATGCGCCACAAAAAGCTGATGCGCCACAGAAATAGTTCTTTTTTGTGGCGCATGGGATCACATGCGCCACAGAAAAGGCACAGATGGATAAATGCCAATTATTGGTGGCGGGCCCCACCATATTTCTTTGGTGCATGTGGCTGCATGTGCCACAAAAAGCTATAATTCAGTGGCGCATATGCACTGGATGGGCCACAGAAAGTGGCAGAATTCTGTGGCGCACCACTGCCAGTGCGCCACCGCATATATTCTGTGGCGCATGGCAAAAATGGTGCGCCACAGATAGTGATTCCACCTATAGCTGTTTTCCTAGTAGTGCGTGGCGCACCATGTTCGAGCTCACCTTCAGCAAGTTCAGCGTCACCGACCACATCCTCGGCAACCCGCGCCCCGCTGATCCGCGGTGGGTACACGACGACGCCTTCATCTGCTCCTGGTTGTACAACCGTGTCTCGCCGGAGATCCTCGGCCTCGTCCATCAGCGTCACCGCACGGCGGCGACCGTGTGGCGCGCCATCGCCACTCTCTTCCTTGAGAATGCGGAGACCCAAGCCATCTTTGTCGGCACTGACTTTCGTCGCCTGGAGCAAGGGGACATGTCGATGCTGCGCTACTTCGCGCGCCTCAAGGAGTACGCCGACCAGCTCGCCGACCTCGGCTACCCCGTCGACGACAAGGCGCAGTTCATGAACATGTTCCATAGCCTCAACTCGCGCTACTTCTACGCCATCCCTATCCTCACCATGCAGGTGATGACGTGAAACACACGTTCGTTGGGAGACCCCAAGAGGAAGGTATGAAGCAGAGCAGCAGCAAATTTTCCCTCAGTATGAAACCAAGGTTATCGAATCCAGGAGGAGTAGTAGCACTTCAGAAGGTTGTCAACAGCGCCATAAAAGTTTGCTTGAAGGGCAGTCTGGACTGTTAACGTGGAACCTGCACACAACACAATCAAACTATTTTGCCCCAACGAAACAGGAAGGTTGTCAATCTCCCCGGCTTGCTGAATACAAAGGGTTAAACGTATGGTGTGGAAAATAGTGTTTAATTGCAGAAAGTAAAAGAGAACAATGATTGCAGTTGGTGGTTTTATCAGTGTAAAAGAATGGACCGGGGTCCACAGTTCACTAGTGGTGTCTCTCCATAAAGATAAATGACATGTTGGGTAAATAAATTACAGCTGGGCAATTGATAAAATAATGAGCGCATGACAATGCATACATATATGACAAGATGGCTACCATGATATTTAATTGGGCATTACAACAAAATATATAGACCGTTATCCAACCGCATCTATGACTAATAATCCACCTTCAGGTTGACTTCTGTGTTCCCCGTTGGTATTAAGTTGCAAGCAACGGATAATCGCATTAAGCAATGTGTGTAAAGTAAACAAGTATATATGACCGTGGACATAGCATTGTTATGTTACCCCTAGTGGCAACAGCACATCCACAACCTTAGGCATTGCTGTCACTCGCCCAGATTACTGGAGACTGAACCCACTATCTAGCATAAATACTCCCTCTTGGAGTTACAAGCATCTACTCGGCCAAATCATCTACTAGTAATGGAAAGCATGCAGGATCATAAATAACATGTAACATAGATTAATAATCAACTTGATCATAGTATTCAATATTCATCGGATCCCAACAAACACAACATGTAGCATTACAGTAAGATGATCTTGATCATGTTAGGCAGCTCACAAGATCTAAACATGATGGCATAAAGTGGAGAGACAACCATCTAGCTACTACTATGGACCTATAGTCCAAGGATGAACTACTCACGCATCACTCCGGAGGCAGACATGGTGACGTAGAGCCCTCCGGTGATGATTCCCCTCTTCGGCAGGGTGCCAGGAAGAGGTTCTGGATCCTCCCGAGCTAGGGTTGATGACGGCGGCGCCTCTGGAACTTTTTGTGGAATATGACTCGGGTATCTAGGGTTTTTGCATCGGGAGGACTAAGTAGGCGAAAGGGCGGCGGCTGGGAGCACCCGAGGGGCCCACACCAGGGTAGGACACGGCCCCACACTTGGCCGCGCCGAGCCCTGTGTGGCCTCCTTGTGGCTCGGCTCCGTCTCCCCTTTGGACTCCGTGTGTGTGTCGGTGAAATAGGGACCTCCGTTGATTTTCGTCCAATTTCGAGAAATTTCCATAATAGCTTTTCTGGAATACAAAAACAGCAGAAAATAGGAACTAGCACTGTGGCATCTTGTATAAAAGTGGTCTGAAGTGGATGCAAAACATGTAACAATTGGTATAATATCAACATGGAACATCAAAAATTATAGATACGTTTGAGACGTATCAGCATCCCCAAGCTTAGTTCCTACTCGTCCTCGAGTAGGTAAACGATAAAACAATATAATTTTTGAAGTGACATGCTACCATCATAATCTTGATCAAATAGTATTGTAAGGCACATGTAAATGAATGAAGTGATCCAAGTCAATGGTCTATAGTTTGCTACCAAATAGATAATGAGTAAAAAACTGAATCACACAAGCTAAACTTTTCATGAATAGTACTTTGGAGACAATGCATCCACAGGTTTACATAAGTGTTAACTCATAAAGCAATAGATTCTAACAAAAGGTATTTAACCAACACAAAGGAAGATTTAAGTTTCAGCATTTGCTTCAACTTTCAACATATTTATCTCATGGATATTGTCAACACAAAGCAATATAATAAGTCCAATATGTAGCATATAACAAATGTTGTACCAAAGTTGACACTAGTGTTTGCTTGTGGAAGATAGAAAGAAGTAGGAAAACTGACTCAACATAAAAGTAAAAGAAAGGCCCTTCGCAGAGGGAAGCAGGGATTAAATCATGTGCTAGAGCTTTTTAGTTTTTGAAATCATATAGAGAGTAAAAATTAAGTTTTGAGAGGTGTTTGTTAATTGTTAACGAATCAGAAAATGAAAGTACAATATAACCCCTGCCAACCAGACTTTTAAGAGCGGCTCCCATGAAGGACGTTATTTCTACCAGCAAGGCAGATCATCCCTCTTTCTCTTTTGTTTACACATGCAGATATTTCACTGGTATCATTGCTTGTCCGATAAATCAGGGCAAAAATGTGAAGAGAATTAAGCGGTTAAAGTTGTAATTAATTGGGACTGGACACCCGTTGCCAGCTCTTTTTGCAAAATTAATAGATAAGCGGATGTATATGCCGCTAGTCTGGTGGTAAAGTCTGTTTGACGGTTGACATAAAGACATCCACCCGTCCTCATGAGCTTGGTAAACATTGACACAAAAAGGAGTAATAACAATTTTGAATACTTTAAAGGTAGCACATGAAAAATTACTTGGAGTGGCAAGGAAATACCACATATAGGTAGTTATGGTGGACACAAATGGCATGGATTTTGGCTCAAGGATTTGGATGCACGAGAAGTATAGAGTTTAGGCTAGCAAGGTTATGTAAGTAAACAAGAATATCAACCGGTACACCAAGTTTTATATGACCAACATATTGCAAACATTATAAGACTTCACACCGTCTTCCTTATTAATCAAACCCTTTTATTAGAAAATATCTAGACCTTAGAGATACCACTCATGCAAACCAAATTTCAACAAGCTTTACGGTAGTTCTTCACTAATGGGCTTAACTTACATGATGCAAAAGTTTAATCATGATCTACTTGTTAACTCAAAACAATTGACAAGTATCAAATTATCCAAATTAGTGATCTACAAGAGTATGCAAGTCTTTTCCATTATACCATTTACCACATGCAACATTTTCTGTTCCAACCAAACACCAATCAATTTATTTCAATAACTCTCCAAACAAGTATAAGTGAAGTAAGAGAGTACTTTCTTTAAAAGAACTAATAGCTCTGACAAGAGATACATGAAAACAAGAGCTAAAAGCTGAACAGCGCTAGATATGAATACTCAACAAATATAAGTGAAGAATAGGAGTATTCTCATGAAAAAGTGGAGCGTGTCTCTCTCCCAATCAAGAATGGTAGGATCCAATCAAGTTGATTACAAAATAAAAATAAATACTGGAAATAAAAGCACACAGACGCTCCAAGAACATCACATATGATGTGAAAGAATAAAAATAAAGTTTCACTAGAGATGACCTGATAATTTTCGATGAAGAAGGGGATGCCTTGGGCATCCCCAAGCTTAGACGCTTGAATCTTCTTGAAATATGCTGGGGAGATCCATGGGAGCCTCCCCAAGCTTAAGCTCTTCACTCTTCTTGATCCTATTATATCACTCTTCTCTCTTGACCCTTGAAAACTTCCTTCACACCAAACTCAAAGTAAATCTCATTAGAGGGTTAGTGCATAATCAAAAACTCACATGTTCTATAAGGACGCAATATGACTTGTTACTTTAAACATTAGCTACTTCCACTAGTGTTATGTGAAGCTCTTCCACCCAAAAAAGAATTTCACTCAACACTAGTAAAAGAGAGAATGCAAAATAAAAGACATAATCTGTCTAAAATAGAACAGTCCGCAAAGACGAATTTTTTCGAGGCACTTACGATGCTCAGATCGAAAAACATTGAACTAACAAAATATGAAGACATACATAAAGATTACGCAAAAAAATTCTGATTTAAATCACATTCTGATGATTTTAGAGAATTAATACGGTGAACATCAGAAATCTATTTCTGCGCAGCAATCAAAATTTAGCATCATCTTATCATTAGAGACTACTCTTGGCACAACAATGCGAAAAACTAAAGATACAAAGGAGTTGCTACAGAAGTAAACAACCTCTTTGACTCAAAACTTAGAACAAAAGATAATGGTTTGCCTCCCAAAAGCGTTTTCTTTAATGCCTTTTGGCTAGGCTAGCAGATTTTAATGATGCTCTCATAAGAATAAGAGTTGAAAAACAAAAGAGAGCATCAAGAGGCAAACATCAAACACATTTAAGTCTAATCCACTTCCTATACAAAGGAATCTTGTAATAGAATAAATTATTAAAACATAAAGCAACTAGCATAGAAAGACGAAACAAATGCAACTTCAAAACTTTCAACATAAAGAGAGGTGTTTTAGTAACTTGAAAACTTTTACAACCATATTTTCCTCTCTCATAATAACTTTCAGTAGCATCATAAACAAACTCAACAATATAACTATCACATAAAGCATGCTTTTCATGATCTACAAACACATAATTTTTATTAAGCTAAAAAACAGTGGGGTTATTAAACCCACGTTTGACAATAGTAGTATAATTAATATCATTAAACAACATAGGACCATCATCAAGAGAATTATCATATATAAGATTAGGGAGCACATTTTTACTTTCTGCAATTTCCTCTTTACCGAGTCACTTACGATGCACTTACGATGCTCAGATCGAAAAACTTTGAACTAACAAAAGATGCATATATATATTAAGATTACGCACAAAAATATTCAAATTTAATTCACATTCTAGTGATTTTAGAGAATTAATACGGTGAACAACAGAAATCTGTTCCTGCGCAGCAATCAAAATTTAGCATCATCTTATCATTAGGGGTTTATTACTTCTGTGCCCTACTTCGACTAGTTTTGCTCGTTTGTGCCCTACCTGCGTAGTTTTCCTCGTATGTGCCCTACCTGGCTCTTTCGTGGCCCGAAGACAGCCAAACGCGCCGTTTCCGACTGGTCAACCCCCTTTGGCCGTCACTTGGCTTGACTGGTGAGGTCGGCCAGGGGCAGGGGCATCGAGTGGGGCCGGGGCACTTGTTTAATCAAGGGATACCGCCGATGGGGCCCACATGGTCTTTCTTCACTACCTCACTGCTGCCGGCCATAGAAGCCCCGAGAAAGCCCCAGGAACCTCAAGAACAGAGCAATAGGAGTTGGATTGAAGGTGCAGCAGAGCAGGGTGATTGAAGGCGCAAAGGAGCTCCATCGCCATCGCCATTTCCGTCGCCCGTATCATGTCGCCCGTCGAGAAGGAGGGACAAGCAAGGAGCTCCATCGCCATCGCCATTGTACGGCCGCCTTCGCCGTTGGGGTTTTTCGGTCGCCGACGGTTCCAGCTGCAATCCATCAACCCCATTTCGATGGTCAGTGCTATCTTCTCTACATGTTTCATTTACCTGTTTGAGCTCCCGAATGGTGCATTATACGTGAGTTAATTTGACTTTCTATTTGACTTGCGGAATGGGAAAAAACCCCAGGTTCCGCCTGTTTATGTGGTTCTAAATTTCTATCGTTATTGCTTTTAAAAATAGGATTCGGATGGCGAGGTCCATATCTGTCCTATGTGCTGGCACGAACCAACTTTCTGTCGTAAACTCACTCGTCGTTCGAATACTTTTAGCGTCCCGATTGAATATTACAAATACAAAAAGGAAGTTGTAAGTATTGCCTTCTAAATTCGAGGGAATGTCATTTGTTTTCCTTCAATTCGTGTCTTCTTAGTTTCTCCGGTTTTGTATTACATGTACATTCTGCCATGCCCTTTAAGATTTCTTCTAGAGAGCCGGGCCATTGGCCCTCGTAAGAAATGGATGGAGGCTAAGTGTCCGAATGGAGACACATACTACTTCTACCTGTGGAGGTGGGAAATTGAAATTGAAATGGAGCGGACAGCACTGTGTAGGCAGCTAAGTGATAATCCGAAGACCCATATTATAACCTATATCACTGGACCGCAGTGGACAGCACTATGTGTATCCTACGGCATCGAAGAAGGCGATGTTGTCAAATTCATGTATGATGAAAATCATCATGTGTTCGATGTTGAAGTGACTAATGCAAGCAATGCTACCAAACCTTTTGGTCAAGCCTCTGGTATGTTAGTTTGTGTTATTTTTCTTACACATTGAGTGGTTTATATTTTTTCTGAATGTCTTTGTCTCTTTGAGCAGAGTGCAAACAGATTGAAAAATGCTGCAAGCCAGCCCTTGTGAAGTCCATATTTCACGAACCGAGCGATGTCAGTTTTTCAGAACTGAATGCGATATCTTTCGCTTTATTCAAGGAGGCCACAAGGGAATTGGATGTTGACGAGTTCTTTGAGATCCCTCAGTTCTACGTGCGCAGGATTGAGAATGATGGGATTGATAAGTACTCTCTGGTACCATTCAAACTTTTCTTATTCATTTACATTTTTCTGATACGATGCCGTCATTTACACTTTTCTGATACGATGTTCATGTTATTTTGGTAGCATCTCAATATTGCGGTAGTAGATGGTTACGTACTTCCATCACGAAGGGCTTCTCGTCTATGCGCGAGAGACTTTGTCGAGATATTTGGATCATATCAAGTGATAGAAGATTACGTCGAGTTCACTGGGAACTGGGATCTATTCTGGGAACAAGCGCAAATTCGCTATTGTGATCTCTTTGCTATCAAGGTGATCATCCATGAGGAGTATATCGAGCTGAAATTTGAGAAGGTCAGCGAAGACATCGAGGGGGCCAACGAAGACACCATCGAATCCAACGACGTCGAGATGTCCAGCTTTGACGACTCCAGCAAATCGAGCGAAGAGGTCAAACAAGAGATCAAGCAAGAGATCAAGCAAGATATCAAAGAAGAGATCAAAAAATAGAGTGATTAATATTACTATGTGTTGTTCAGTGAATACTCTAAGGATGTATTTTGGTCGAACACCTTATGTGCGTGCTCTGGGCGCGCCATGGCGTGCTCTGGGCGCGAACTGGCGCACACGCGTGCGCTCTATGCGTCGCTTAAGTCAAACCTTGTTGTATTGGATGTTTATTATTTTTCTTAGGAACTAGTATTCTGAATCAGAAGCTTGCTGCCAGATTTCCTATTTTTTGAATGTTCCCGCAATTTATATGAATTTTCTGCGTTAAATCCTATTAAACTCGTTTAATGCATGAAATATAGCTAGAAAGCAAAAATTCAAAATATTCCAGCATTGTGCCTCCCATATGTCATGCCCTGCGTGAAATTTATGGCCGTTCATTTTGCACTCTTATTTGTCATTGCTACTTCACAAAAAATAAGAAATTTGGCACTAAATAGATGTTAGAAAAAAACGGTCAATTTTCCTGGAATCTTTTCTTCGGAAATATTGTTTGTAATTTCAAAACCCATGTTTGTGCCGAGTTTGGTCATCATAGCTTAAGGCTAGCTATGGATATGGCCATGAGCTTGGTCATCTAGCTTGAATCCTATGAATGTTCATACAAGATAGCCCATTTTGAGAAGACTCATTTTTTCAAAATCTTGAATTCCAAGTTTATTATTTTCCCTGGACAGTAGTACACTAAAAGAGACGATTACCACTGGATTTCATATTTTTTGAACTTTTCTCGATTTATGAGAGTTTTCTCAAAAAAAACATCAAAATTGGCGGAGTGACCATTCATAACCAAGGTGTGAATTTTCCGATATTTTGGGCGGTTTTGCATAGAACCATTCTATACTACGTCTATATGATTTTTTTATAATTTTGGGGACAAACTATAACACACTTGTAGTTCAAATCTCGTTAAATAGCATTAAATCCTATTAAACTCGTTTAATGCATGAAATATAGCTACAAAGCTCAAAAATTCAAAATATTCCGGCATTGTGCCTCCCATATGTCATGCCCTGCGTGAAATTTATGGACGTTCATTTTGCATTCTTATTTGTCATTGCTACTTCACAAAAAATAAGGAATTTGGCACTAAATAGAAGTTAGAAAAAAGGTCAATTTTCTTGGAATCTTTTCTTCGGAAATATTTTTTGTAATTTCAAAACCCATGTTTGTGCCAAGTTTGGTCATCATAGCTTAAGGCTAGCTATGGATAGGGCCATGAGCTTGGTCATCTAGCTTGAATCCCATGAATGTTCATCTAGCTTGAATCCCATGAATTCCAAGTTTATGAATCCCTGGACAGTAGTACACTAAAAGAGACGATTACCGCTGGATTTCATATTTTTTGACCTTTTCACGATTTATGAGAGTTTTCTAAAAACGTCAAAATTGGCGGAGTGAGTACCATTGTTGAACAATATATGTCCATTAGATGCATTAATACATAAGCATGGCACTTGTTTGATCTAACTTAGTCATCAATCCGAGGCATTTTGCTTAGTCCTGAAAAATGTGTTCCAAATGAGCTCCAAAGGTAGGGTAAACGGCACCATTTCTAAGCACAAATGGTGGACTCGCAACAGCCGCATGTGACCATTACCCGCTTACCGCGGACCCACCATTTGCCTCATCTTTACGCGCACAGACAGAGCATCCATCCTCTGTGGACCATTGATACGTCTCAAACGTATCTATAATTTTTGATGTCCCATGCTTGTTTTATACCAATTGCTACATGTTTTGCATCTACTTTATGTCACTTTTATACATTTTTTGGGACTAACCTATTAACAAGATGCCGAAGTGCCAGTTCCTGTTTTCTGCTGTTTTTGTATTCTAGAAAAGCTAGTCTGGAAATATTCTCGGAATTGGACTAAACTTCACGGGGGATGCTATTTTGCCAGAACACACCGGAAGGACCAAAGGAGCAACGGAGAGGAGCCACAGGGGCCCCACACGCCACTAGGGCGCGGCCAAGGTGCCAGGCGCGCCCTAGGGTGGTGTGGGCCCCACGGGGGTCGTCAGCCGCCGCCCTTTCACCTACTTATTCCCCCCGATGCGAAAACCCTAAGTGCCTGAGCCAATATACATGAAAAGTTCCAGAGACACCGCCATCATCGACCCTAGCTCGGGAGGGTCCATAACCTCTTCCCGGCACCCTGCCGGAGAGAGGAATCGTCACCGGAGGCTTCTACATCGCCATGCCTGCCTCCGGAGTGATGCGTGAGTAGTTCATCCTTGGACTACGGGTCCATAGCAGTAGCTAGATGGTTGTCTCTCCAATTTGTGCCATCATGTTTAGATCTTGTGAGCTGCCCTACATGATCAAGATCATATTATTGTAATGCTACATGTTGTGTTTGTTGGGATCCGATGAATATTGAATACTATGTCAATTTGATTATCAATCTATGCCCTATGTTATTTAAGATCTTGCATGCTTTCCGTTACTCGTAGATGCTTTGGCCAAGTAGATGCTTGTAACTTCAAGAGAGAGTATTTATGCTAGATAGTGGGTTCATGCCTCCATTTAATCTGGGACAGTGACAGAAAGTTCTAAGGTTGTGGATGTGCTGTTGCCATTAGGGGTAACCTAACGATGCTATGTCCACGGGCATATGTGTTTGTTTACATTACGCACTTTACTTAATGCAATTATCCGTTGCTTGCAACTTAATACCAACGGGGGACTCGGATGACAACCCGGCGGTGGATTATTAGTCATAGACGCGGTTGGATAACGGTCTATGTATTACGTCATAATGCCCAATTAAATACCATAGTAATCATCATGTCATATATATGCATTGTCATGCGCTCACTATTTGTCAATTGCCTAGCTGTAATTTGTTCACCCAGCATGTTAGTTATCTTTTATGGAGAGACACCACTAGTGAACTGTGGACCCCGGTCCATTCTTTTAAACTGATTAAACAACCACAAACTGCAAATTGTTCCTTGTCATTCGCTGCAATTGAAACATAATTTTCCACACCATATGTTTAATCCTTTGTTTTCAGCAAGCCGGTGAGATTGACAACCTCACTATTTCGTTGGGGCAAAGTACTTTGATTGTGTTGTGTGCTGGTCCACGTCAGCGCCGGAATCCCTGGTGTTGCGCCGCATCATATTTCGCCGTTGACAACCTTCAGAAGAGTTGTTGCTCCTACTGGTTCGATAACCTTGGTTTCATACTGAGGGAGAACTTGCTGCTGAACTACATCATACTTTCCTCTTGGGGTCTCCCAACGAGCGTGTGATTCACCGCCGACAAGCATCAACCATCTTCCCTTCTTCTTCCTCTTCCTCTTGTTCCTCTTGTTCCTCTTCTTTCTCTCCGACGAGGAAGGGCAGCAGCAACGTCGACGAGATATGTCGAGCTCCTCCACTTCAGCCTCCCGCCCCTCATGGCCAAAGCAGCCTGTGGTGCCGTTGCCGCGACGTCCTAAATGCCCACGCATGGCGCCACAGAAATGTTGTGCTAGTAAGAAGGAGAGTGCCAACTTTGGGCGCGAGTTTTTGACATGCCAGAGCCTGCCAGAGGAGGTAAGATCTGTCTCTCGCATCCTTTTGCTTTGATTTCTCCAGTGTTTTCAATTTTTTGCTCAGACCTGGGATTTAGGGTTCATGTTTACTTTTTCAGGGGATGAATCCATGCGACCATTTTGAGTGGTTGGATTTATACATTGCGAAGCTTCAACGGGGCGCAACCAGCGAGCTAAATCTGCCGTTCGATGTGGAGATTTTGCCCTCTGACACCGTTGCTCTGCCGATGGGGTCTGGCATCGTTGCTCCGCCGATGGGGGTTGCGGAAGTGAGAGGCGAACTGAAGAAGTTGAAAAAGCACTTAAGGCAGATGAATGATCTGAAGAAGCAGGCTAATCTGATAGCTGCAGGATTTTATTTATGTATAGTTGCTCTAGGATTTGTTTATTTGCTGATTGTTGGTCATTAGAGTTAATTAATGCGATGTAAGCATAATTAATGCAATGTAAGCTTAATGCGATCGATCTTATGCTCTATGTTATTTGGAGAGATTTTGCTCCCGGGCACCACTGCTCCCTCTCATTTAAAAAATATGATTTCCAAACAGTGGAGAGTTTTTTTAAGAATTTTTTGAAGCTCACAAATATGATTTCCAATTTTTTTTAAATGGGAGGGAGCAGTGGTGCCCGGGAGCAAAATGCATTTTCCGTCTGAACAATGGATATAAAAATAGCATTGAAAGAAGGGGGCCCGGGCCCAGTTCCACCCCGCTTCGTTCAATGCTAATGATAGCCAACGAATATTGGGGTTTATAAAGAGGTCGCGCATACTCCCAACTAGCGGGGTGGGACTAAAACACAAACTAGCGAGTATGACTCAACAGCGGGAGACCATGGTCATTTTGGGCCGACGTCATTTTGGGCCGACCCACCGGCCGACCCCACCAGTCAGGCCAAGTAACGGTCAAAGGAGGTTGACCAGACGGAAACACCGCGTTTGGCCGTCTTCGGGCCTCGAAAGAGCCAGATAGGGCACAGACGAGGAAAACTACGCATGTAGGGCACAAACGAGCAAAACTAGTTGAAGTAGGGCATAAAAGTAATAAACCCTATCATTAGAGACTACTCTTGCGGATATTCACTTTGGAGCTCGGGCTCATATGCTCCCGTTATGAGCAAAAAAAATTCAAATTTTGAAAACTCATCAAAAAATCTGAAAAAAATCATGCACGTACATGACCATGGTACGCACCACCGTATTTTTTTTCGCGCCGAAATGACATCGTACGCGCCCTGTACAAAAATGACAAATTTCCTGTCAGAAATTCAAAATTTGAATCTCATTTTCTGACAGGAAATTTGTCATTTTTGTACAGGGCGCGTACGATGTCATTTCGGCGCGAAAAAAATACGGTGGTGCGTACCATGGTCATGTACGTGCATGATTTTTTTCAGATTTTTTTGATGAGTTTTCAAATTTTGAATTTTTTTGCTCATAACGGGAGCATATGAGCCCGGGAGCCAAAACTGCACTCTCTTACTCTTGGCACAACAATGCTAAAGAGTAAAGATACAAAGGAGTTGCTACAGAAGTAAACACCCTCCTTGACTCAATAAAAGAAAAATTGCCGAAATAAAAATAATGGGTTGCCTCCCATAAGCGCTTTTCTTTAATGCCTTTTAGCTCGGCACAAGGCATGCATCAAGTATTACCAAGTGTAGAAGCATCAAAATTGTAATTAGTTCGAACAATAGAATCATAAGGTGACTTAATCTTCTTCCTAGGAAAGTGTTCCATACCTTTCTTGAGAGGGAATTGATATTTAATATTCCCTTCTTTCGTATCAATAATAGCACCAACAGTTCTAAGAAAAGGTCTTCCAAGAACAATAGGACAAGATGGATTACATTCAATATCCAAAACAATAAAATCAACAGGGAAAAAGTTGTTATTAACCATGATAAGAACATCATCAATTCTACCCAAAGGTTTCTTTATAGTAGCATCAGCAAGGTGAACACCCAAATAACAATTTTCCAAAGGTGCTAAATCAAGCATATCATAAAGTCTTTTAGGCATAACAAAAATACTAGCACCAAGGTCACACAAAGCATTGCAATCAAAGTCATTCAATTTCATTTTAATGATGGGCTCCCAACCATCTTCTAACTACTTCACGTTTCAATTTTTCCTCCCTCACTTGTATGAGAGCATTAGTAATATGTTTAGTAAAGGCCATGTTTATTTCACTTGCCTTAGGACTTCTAGCTAGCCTTTGCAAGAATGTAATTACTTCAGAAAGATTACAACCATCAAAATCAAAATCATTATCATCAAAGGCAATGGAGCTATTATCTTCCTCATTACTAGAAATTTTAGCATTTTTATCGAGAACAGTTTCAGAGTTATCAGGCAATTTAAAACGTTTTGCAATAGAAGTAGAAACATTACCGACTCCAATTATCTTGCCATTAATAGTAGGAGGTTTGCTAACACTTGAGTTTAAAGGATTTTCAGTAGTAGAAATAGTACAAACTCTAGCAATACTATTCTTTCTAACAATTTCATCCTCTCTTTCCCATCTAGCATGCAATTCGGCTAGCATCCTCACATTATTATCAATTTTAATTTGTATAGCATTGAGAGTTTTGCTCTCTTTAACATCATGAGGCATGTTCTTTATTTTCAAAAATTCAACATCAAGAGCAAGACTATCAACCTTAGAGGCAAGAACATCAATTTTCCCTAGCTTTTCCTCAACAGTTTTATTGAAAGCAGTTTGTGTACTAATAAAATCCTTAAGCATGACTTCAAGATCATATGGTACACTTTTATTATTGTTGTAGGAACTACCATAGGAATTACCATAACCATTTCCATTATTAGAAGGATAAGGCTTATAATTGCTATTACCAAAATTATTTCTATAAGCGTTGTTGTTGAAGTTATTATTTTTAATGAAGTTCACATCAACATGCTCTTCTTGAGCAACCAAAGAAGCTAAAGGAAAATTAACATGCGCTTGACCATTTGCAAGCATAGACATAATAGTATCAATTTTAGCACTCAAGGAAGAGGTTTCTTCAACAGAATTTACCTTTTTACATGTTGGAGCTCTCTCGGTGTGCCACTCAGAATAATTTATCATCATATCATCTAGAATCTTTGTTGCAGCACCCAAAGTGATGGACATAAACGTACCTCCAGAGGCCGAATCCAACAAATTTCTTGAAGAAAAATTTAATCCTGCATAGAAGGTTTGGATGATCATCCAAGTAGTCAGTTCATGAGTGGGGCAATTCTTAACCAATGATTTCATTCTCTCCCATGCTTGAGCAACATGTTCATTATCAAATTGCTTAAAATTCATTATGCTACTTCTCAAAGAGATAATCTTAGCAGGAGCATAATATTTTCCAATGAAAGCATCTTTGCATTTAGTCCATGTGTCAATACTATTTCTAGGCAAAGATAGCAACCAGTTTTTAGCACGTCCTCTCAGGGAGAAAGGAAAAAAGTTTCAATTTAATAATATCACCATCTACTTCCTTATGCTTTTGCATTTCACAAAGTTCAACAAAGTTATTAAGGTGAGCAGCAGCATCATCAGTACTAACACCAGAAAATTGCTCTTTCATAACAAGATTTTAAAAGTGCAGGTTTAATTTCATAAAACTCTGCTGTAGCAGCAGGTGGAGCAATAGCTATATGAAATCATTGTTGTTTGTGCTAGTGAAATCACACAACTTAGTGTTCTCAGGAGTACTCATTTTAGCAAGATTAAAAACAAGACAGAAAATAACTTGAAAATAAACTAGATGCGAGTAACTAATTTTTTGTGTGTTTTTATAATTAAAAGCAAACAAGATAAAATAAAATAAACTAAGTAAGGCAAAAACAAAGTAAAGAGATTGGAAGCGTGAGACTCCCCTCGCAAAAATCTGCTGACTTCCCCGGCAATGGTGCCAGAAAAAGTTGCTTGATGACATGAAACACACGTTCGTTGGGAGACCCCAAGAGAAAGGTATGAAGCAGTGCAGCAGCAAGTTTTCCCTCAGTATGAAACCAAGGTTATCGAATCCAGGAGGAGTAGTAGCACTTCAGAAGGTTGTCAACAATGCCAGAAAAGTTTGCTTGAAGGGCAGTCTGGACTGTTGACGTGGAACCTGCACACAACACAATCAAACTACTTTGCCCCAACGAAACAGGAAGGTTGTCAATCTCCCCGGCTTGCTAAAAACAAAGGGTTAAACGTATGGTGTGGAAAACAGTGTTTAATTGCAGAAAGTAAAAGAGAACAATGATTGTAGTTGGTGGTTTTATCAGTATAAAAGAATGGACCGGGGTCCACAGTTCACTAGTGGTGTCTATCCATAAAGATAAATGACATGTTGGGTAAATAAATTACAGCTGGGCAATTTATAAAATAATGAGCGCATGACAATGCATACATATATGACAAGATGGCTACCATGATATTTAATTGGGCATTATGACAAAATACATAGACCGCATCTATGACTAATAATCCACCTTCAGGTTGACTTCCGTGTTCCCCATTGGTATTAAGTTGCAAGCAACGGATAATCGCATTAAGCAATGTGCGTAAAGTAAACAAGTACATATGACCGTGGACATAGCATTGTTATGTTACCCCTAGTGGCAATAGCACATCCACAACCTTAGGCGTTGCTGTCACTCGCCCAGATTACTGGAGACTGAACCCACTATCTAGCATAAATACTCCCTCTTGGAGTTACAAACATCTACTCAGCCAAAGCATCTCCTAGTAATGGAAAGCATTCAAGATCATAAATAACATGTAACATAGATTAATAATCAACTTGATCATAATATTCAATATTCATCGGATCCCAGCAAACACAACATGTAGCATTACAATAAGATGATCTTGATCATGTTAGGCAGCTCACAAGATCTAAACATGATGGCATAAAGTGG
Source organism: Poa pratensis (assembly GCA_947311845.1). Lineage (NCBI taxonomy): Eukaryota > Viridiplantae > Streptophyta > Magnoliopsida > Poales > Poaceae > Poa > Poa pratensis. Next base: position 53,759,315 of record CAMZMU010000027.1, on the reverse strand, counting down.
AGAGACAACCATCTAGCTACTGCTATGGACCCGTAGTCCAAGGATGAACTACTCACGCATCACTCCGGAGGCAGGCATGGTGATTGATGCGTGTAAAGTCACACGTCCGTTGGAAACCCCAAGAGGAAGGTATGATGAGTGCAGCAGCAAGTTTTCCCTCAGTATGAAACCGAGGTTATCAATCCAGTAGGAAGTCAACGTTGCTCCGAAGGTGTTGGTGGAGGAATGTAGTGCGGCGCAACACCAGAGATTCCGGTGCCAACGTGGAACCTGCACAACACAATCAAACTACTTTGCCCCAACGAAACAGTGAGGTTGTCAATCTCACCGGCTTGCTGAAAACAAAGGATTAGGCGTATAGTGTGGAAAAGGATGTTTGTTTGCAGAGAATGTAAAAGAACAATGATTGTAGTAGGTTGTATTTCAGATGTAAAAGAATGGACCGGGGTCCACTGTTCACTAGTGGTGTCTCTCCATAATAAAATACTAAACATGTTGGGTGAACAAATTACAGTTGGGCAATTGACAAATAGAGAGGGCATAACAATGCACATACATATCATGATGACCACTATGAGATTTATTTGGGCATTACGACAAAGTACACAGACCGCCATCCAGCATGCATCTGTGTCTAAATAGTCCACCTTCAGGTTAGCATCCGCACCCCTTCCAGTATTAAGTTGCAAGCAACAGACAATTGCATTAAGTATGGTGCATAATGTAAACAACACTAATATCCTTAGAAAAAGCATTGCTGTTTTACCCCGAGTAGCAACAGCACATCCACAACCTTAGAACTTTCTGTCACTGTCCCAGATTAAATGGAGGCATGAACCCACTATCTAGTATAAATACTCCCTCTTGGAGTTACAAGCATAAACTTGGCCAAAGCCTACACTAATAATGGAGAGAATGCAAGATCATAAACAACACATATATGATAGATTAATAATCAACTTGACATAGTATTCAATATCCATCGGATCCCATGAAACACAACATGTAGCATTACAATAAGATGATCTTGATCATGATAGGCAGCTCACAAGATCTAAACATGATGGTACAAAAGGAGAAGACAACCATCTAGCTACTGCTATGGACCGGTAGTCCAAGGATGAACTACTCACGCATCACTCCGGAGGCAGGCATGGCGATGTAGAGCCCTCCGGTGATGATTCCCCTCTCCGGCAGGGTGCCGGAGGAGAACTTCTGAACCCCCCGAGTTAGGGTTGACGGCGTCTGGAGGAATAAATAGGCGAAGGGGCGACGTCGGTGGAGGCGCGGGGCCCACTCCCCATAGGGTGGCACGCAGGCGGCCCACCCGCGCTACCATGTGGGGACGCTGCCCTGCTGCCCCCCTTCGTCTCCTCTTCGGACTTCTGGAACGTGTCGGGAAAAATAGGCATCTGGGATTTTGTTTCGTCCGATTCCGAGAATATTTCCAGAACAGCTTTTCTGAAACCAAAAACAGCAGAAAACAGGAACTGGCACTGTGGCATCTTGTTAATAGGTTAGTCCCAGAAAATGCATAAAAATGCTATGAAGTGTGAATAAAACATGTAGCTATTGGTATAAAACTAGCATGGAACATAAGAAATTATAGATACGTTGGAGACGTATCAAGCATCCCCAAGCTTAGTTCTACTCGTCCTCGAGTAGGTAAACGATAACAACAATAATTTCTGAAGTGACATGCTACCAACATAATCTTGATCAATAATATTGTAAAGCATATGAGCTGAGATCAAATCATTCAAAGCAAAAGTCTATAATGATATAAAAGATAACAAAACAAGTTAGTTAAACAAGCTAAAAGTTTTCATGAATGATTGCTTTAAAGACATGAAACCGTACAAGGTTCATTAAAGATGTGTTAAGTATCCAATGTAGGAGTTCTATCCTTCAATTCCAAGCATCAAGTAATCTTTCACAACATAGAAGGATTCAGCCAAGTAAAAATAAACATGAACATCATGAATCAACTGTTTCGAAGTCTACTCAACCGGTGAGCGTAAGCATTTGGTATTGGCACCAGGATGTTATGGCTAAAAGAACATTGATGGGGGTTTGGAAGGCCAAAGGAAGAAAGTCTCACAAAGCTATAAGTGATCATTAGACAAGAGGAAGTCTTATAATCGAAGCTATGTAAGGAGTAGTGATTGCCATGCAACGGATGCACATAGAGCTATATGTGTATGAAAGCTCTCCAATGGAACTAGTGGGGGTGCATCCAACTTGGTTGCTCATGAAGACCTAGAGCATTTTGAGGAAGCTCATCATTGGAATATACAACCCAAGTTCTATAGTGTAAATTCCCCACATAGTTATACTAGTAAACATGAAAACTCTCTCACATGGAGTACAGGTGCTAAACATGAGCACAAATGATGACTATGAATAATGCAGGTGCTTCAACATGAGCACAAGTGTGGATAAAGGATAGTAATGTTGCCCCCTTTTTTTTCTTTTTTTCTTTTTTTCTTTTTTCTATTTTTTTTCTTTTTCTGTTTCTCTTTTCGATGGCCTCCATGGCTCTTTTCACTTTCAGGGGCAACACTCTAATATGACAACACACTTTTTGTTACAAATAACTCACAACGAACTAAAACATGATGTAAACTGTATGCCTCTGCCAGTGTAGCAGGATATGCAATGATCTAGCGTAACATGGGTAAACCGCACATCAGCTGTATAGAATCATGCAAAGCAATATGTATATGATGAATGACAGCAAGTCATGTAATGTAAGATGGAAGTTGCATGGCAATATATCTCGGAACAGCTATGGAAATGCTGTAGTAGGTAGGTATGGTGGCTGTTTTGAGGAAGATGTATGGGTTTATGTGTAGGAGAACAAGAGAAAGTTCTCCCACGGGTTTGGATGTACTGGCGAAGTATGCACAACTCTCAATGTGAGCAGAAGGCAATGCACAGCACCGAAGAGGCTAGCAAATATGGATGGTGGAAGTGCCAAAAACCGTAGCTCAACATTAGTCAAAAAGAACTCACAAGCTTATTGCAAACATCTAGCAGGTTCAACATTAAGAACATGATTAAAGTTTACTCCAAGAAGGGCCGTTCACGGCGGCACAAGTACCCCGTTAGATCCCTCGACCTTCAGCACAACTTAGTTATTACGAATCACTTTTAGACATGGAAAGCTATCAAGTCCAACTACACCTTCAACAATTTAAATAGAGTTTGTAGTACGGTACAAGCTTAAAGACAACTATCCACTCATAATTTTAACTTAATTAACCAGCAAGCTTTACCATCTAAATACCTCAAAACATTTGCAAAGAATCAAGTCATCAAAGTTCAATGATCTACAAGACTATGCAAGTTATTACTATACCACTACCACATGCAGCATTTTCTGAACCAACACATCAACCAAGCAACTAAACAAAAACTCTCCAAATGATTTACAAATGAAACAAGAGAGTACTACTCCTCAAGAATTAACAGCTCTAAAAGAGATGCATGAAAAACAGGAGCTAAAAACATACAGTAGCTAGATAAGAATACTCAAAAGATATAAGTGAAGAATATGAGTATTCACATGAAAAAGCGGAGCGTGTCTCTCTCCCACACAAGAATGCTAGGATCCAACTTTATTCAGAAAAATAAAAACAACAAACAAAAATAAAAGCAAACAGACGCTCCAAGTAAAATACATAAAATGTGGAAGAATTAAAATATAGTTTCACTAGAGATGACCTGATAAATTGTTGATGAAGAAGGGGATGCCTTGGGCATCCCCAAGCTTAGACGCTTGAGTCTTCTTGAATATTGCAGGGATGACCCACGGGGGCATCCCCAAGCTTAGGCTTTTCACTCTTCTTGATCACATCATATCATCCTTCTCTCTTGCTCCTTGAAAACTTCCGCCACACCAAACTCAGGTAACTCGTTAGAGGGTTAGTGCATAATCAAAAATTCTCATATTCTACTGTGACACAATCATTACCAAAGCTTCTGGACATTACTTACAGCCACTGATGTTTAATGGAGCAAAGAAATCCAATCAAACATAGTAAAAGAGGCAATGCAAAAAAAGGCAGAATCTGTCAAAAACAGAACAGTCTGGAAAGACGAATTTTTTCGAGGCACTTAACTTGCTCAGATGGAAGAAGCCCAAACTAATGAAAGTTGCGTACATATATAAGGATCATGCGTGATTTTTTCAGAATTTTTCGAATTTTCTGTAGCGCATACAGCTCAAAACGGTGGACAGCAAAAATCTGTCACTGCGCAGAAATCCAATTTTAGCAACAACTTTCAACTAGAGACTTTACTTGGCACAACAATGCAATAAAATAAAGATACAAAGGAGTTGCTACAGAAGTAAACAGCACCTTGACTCAAAATAAAATAAAATGACAGAAAATAAAAAGATGGGTTGTCTCCCACAAGCGCTTTTCTTTAACGCCTTTCAGCTAGGCGCAGAAAGTGAAAATCAAGTGTTATCAAGAGAAGATGCATCAACATCATAATTTGTTCTAATAATAGAATCAAAAGGCATCTTCATTCTCTTTCTAGGGAAGTGTTCCATACCTTTCTTAAGAGGAAATTGATACTTAATATTCCCCTCTTTCATATCAATAACAGCACCAACAGTTCGAAGAAAGGGTCTTCCCAAAACAATAGGACAAGATGCATTGCATTCAATATCCAAAACAACAAAATCAACGGGGACAAGGTTATTGTTAACCGTAATATGAACATTGTCAATTCTCCCCAAAGGTTTCTTCATAGAGTTATCAGCAAGATGAACATCCAAATAACAGCATTCCAAAGGTGGCAAGTCAAGCATATCATAAAGTTTCTTAGGCATAACAGAAATACTTGCACCAAGGTCACATAAAGCATTACAATCAAAATCATTCACCTTCATTTTAATGATGGGTTCCCAACCATCTTCCAACTTCCTAGGGATAGAAGCTTCAAGTTTTAATTTCTCTTCCCTAGCTTTTATGAGGGCATTTGTAATATGTTTTGTAAAAGCCATGTTCATAGCACTAGCATTAGGACTTCTAGCTAGCTTTTGCAAGAACTTAATAACTTCAGAGATGTTACAACTATCAAAATCAAAATCATTATGATCAAAAGTAATGGGACCATTGCCTCCAATACTTCGAAAAATTTCAGCACCTTTATCAGAAACAGTTTCAGCAGTTTTAGGCAATTTTGCATGCTTTATAGTAGAAGTAGAAACATTGCCAACATCAATAACATTACCATTGATAGTAGGAGGTTTATCAACATGTGAAGCTTCAGCATTACTAGTGGTGGTAATAGTACAAACTCGAGCTATACTATTCTTTCTATCAATTTCAGCTTCTCTTTCCCACCTAGCATGCAACTCAGCCAACATCCTAATATTGTTGTCAATTTTAACTTGGATGGCATTTGCTGTAGCAAAAGACTTAGTATCTTTAACCTCATTAGGCATAACTTTCAGTTTCAAAAGATCAACATCAAGAGCAAGACTATCAACCTTAGAAGCAAGAACATCAATTTTACCAAACTTTTCCTCAACAGATTTGTTAAAAGCAGTTTGTGTATTAATAAATTCTTTAAGCATGACTTCAAGATCAGAGGGTACACTCCTACTATTGTTGTAAGAATTACCATAAGAATTACCATAACCACTACCATTATTAGAAGGATATGGCTTATAGTTGTTATTACCAAAATTATTCCTATAGGCATTGTTGTTGAAATTATTATTTTTAATGAAGTTCACATCAACATGCTCTTCTTGAGCAACCAATGAAGCTAAAGGAACATTATTAGGATCAATATGAGATTTACCACTCACAAGCATAGACATAATGATATCAATCTTTTCATTCAAGGAAGAGGTTTCTTCAACAGAATTTACCTTCTTACCTTGAGGAGTCCTTTCAGCGTGCCATTCGGAGTAGTTGATCATCATATCATCAAGAAGTTTTGTTGCTGCACCTAAAGTGATGGACATAAAGGTTCCTCCAGCAGCTGAATCCAGCAGGTTCCTTGAGGAAAAATTTAATCCTGCATAAAAGGTTTGGATGATCATCCAAGCAGTCAGTCCATGGGTAGGGCAATTCTTTATCATAGATTTCATTCTCTCCCATGCTTGAGCAACATGTTCATTATCAAATTGCTTGAAATTCATAATGCTACTTCTCAAAGATATAATTTTAGCAGGAGGATAATATTTTCCAATGAAAGCATCTTTGCATTTTGTCCATGAATCAATACTATTTCTAGGCAAAGATAGCAACCATTCTTTAGCTCTTCCTCTTAAGGAGAAAGGAAATAGTTTCAGTTTTACAATATCCCCATCTATATCCTTATACTTTTGCATCTCACAAAGTTCAACAAAATTATTAAGATGGGCAGCAGCATCATCAGTACTAACACCAGAAAATTGCTCTTTCATAACAAGATTTAATAGAGCAGGTTTAATTTCATAAAAGTCTGCTTTAGAAGCAGGTGGAGCAATAGGAGTGCATATGAAATCATTATTATTTGTGCTAGTGAAGTCACACAACTTGGTGTTCTCAGGAGTACTCATTATAGCAAAAATAAAACAAAACCGAAATAACAAATAAAAACAAGTAACTAATTTTTTTGTTTTTTGATATAAAGAAAGCAAACAAGACAATAATAAAAATAAAGTAAGCAAGACAAAAAAAAGTAAAGAGATTGGGTGTGAGAGACTCCCCTTGCAAGAACGTCAGAAAATACTGGTGCCTAGGTGAGGCAGAAATCTTCTGAATCCAAAGCAACTCGACTTCCCCGGCAACGGCGCCAGAAAATATGCTTGATGCGTGTAAAGTCACACGTCCGTTGGAAACCCCAAGAGGAAGGTATGATGAGTGCAGCAGCAAGTTTTCCCTCAGTATGAAACCAAGGTTATCAATCCAGTAGGAAGTCAACGTTGCTCCGAAGGTGTTGGTGGAGGAATGTAGTGCGGCGCAACACCAGAGATTCCGGTGCCAACGTGGAACCTGCACAACACAATCAAACTACTTTGCCCAACGAAACAGTGAGGTTGTCAATCTCACCGGCTTGCTGAAAACAAAGGATTAGGCGTATAGTGTGGAAAATGATGTTTGTTTGCAGAGAATGTAAAAGAACAATGATTGCAGTAGGTTGTATTTCAGATGTAAAAGAATGGACCGGGGTCCACAGTTCACTAGTGGTGTCTCTCCATAATAAAATACTAAACATGTTGGGTGAACAAATTACAGTTGGGCAATTGACAAATAGAGAGGGCATAACAATGCACATACATATCATGATGATCACTATGAGATTTATTTGGGCATTACGACAAAGTACACAGACCGCCATCCAGCATGCATCTGTGTCTAAATAGTCCACCTTCAGGTTAGCATCCGCACCCCTTCCAGTATTAAGTTGCAAGCAACAGACAATTGCATTAAGTATGGTGCATAATGTAAACAACACTAATATCCTTAGACAAAGCATTGCTGTTTTACCCCTAGTAGCAACAGCACATCCACAACCTTAGAACTTTCTGTCACTGTCCCAGATTAAATGGAGGCATGAACCTACTATCTAGCATAAATACTCCCTCTTGGAGTTACAAGCATAAACTTGGCCAAAGCCTACACTAATAACGGAGAGCATGCAAGATCATAAACAACACATATATGATAGATCAATAATCAACTTGACATAGTATTCAATATCCATCGGATCCCAACAAACACAACATGTAGCATTACAATAAGATGATCTTGATCATGATAGGCAGCTCACAAGATCTAAACATGATGGCACAAAAGGAGAAGACAACCATCTAGCTACTGTATGGACCCGTAGTCCAAGGATGAACTACTCACGCATCACTCCGGAGGCAGGCATGGCGATGTAGAGCCCTCCGGTGATGATTCCCCTCTCCGGCAGGGTGCCGGAGGAGAACTTCTGAACCCCCCGAGTTAGGGTTGACGGCGGCGGCGGCAGCGGATGTTTTCTGGAAATATGGCTCGGTGTTTTAGGGTTTCGCGTCTGGAGGAATAAATAGGCGAAGGGGCGACGTCGGTGGAGGCGCGGGGCCCCTCCCATAGGGTGGCGCGGCAGGGGGCCCACCCGCGCCGCCATGTGGGGACGCCGCCCTGCTGCCCCCCTTCGTCTCCTCTTCGGACTTCTGGAACGTGTCGGGAAAAATAGGCATCTGGGATTTTGTTTCGTCCGATTCCGAGAATATTTCCAGAACAGCTTTTCTGAAACCAAAAACAGCAGAAAACAGGAACTGACACTGTGGCATCTTGTTAATAGGTTAGTCCAGAAAATGCATAAAAATGCTATGAAGTGTGAATAAAACATGTAGCTATTGGTATAAAACTACCATGGAACATAAGAAATTATAGATACGTTGGAGACGTATCAGTGATGTAGAGCCCTCCGGTGATGATTCCCCTCTCCGACAGGGTACCGGGAAGATCTTCTGGACACTCCCGAGCTAGGGTTGATGACGGTGGCGCCTCTGGAACTTTTCGTGGAATATGACACGGGTATCTAGGGTCTTTGCATCGGGGGGAATAAGTTGGCGAAAGGGCGGCGGCTGGGAGCACCCGAGGGGCCCACACCAGGGTAGGGCGCGGCCCCACCCCTGGCCACCCCGAGCCCCTGTGTGGCCTCCTCGTGGCTCGGCTCCGTCTCCCCTTTGGACTCCGTGTGTGTGTCGGTGAAATAGGGACCTCCGTTGATTTTCGTCCAATTCCAAGAATATTTCCAGAATAGCTTTTCTGGAATACAAAAACAGCAGAAAACAGGAACTGACACTGTGGCATCTTGATAATAGGTTAGTCCAAAAAATGTATAAAAGTGTATGAAGTGGATGCAAAACATGTAACAATTGGTATAATATCAACATGGAACATCAAAAATTATAGATACGTTTGAGACGTATCAGCAGGTTCCGTTCCCATCGTTCCTGCGCTGCCGTGCATTCCTCATCCTCGAGGAATCCCGCCTCAACATGGTCTCCACTCAGCTATCTGACACGGCTCTGCATGCTGCACGCGCCCCGCCCGCCATCGGCAACACCTCGGGGCACGGCAACAACATGGCAATGGCAACCGCAACAAGGGCAAAGGAAAAGGCAAAGCCGTGCAGAACAACGGTGTGCTGGCGGCTCCTCCAGCGGCACGGCTAGCACCGGTGGCGCCACCGCCGGTCACATCGCGCCACTCCCGGCGCCTGCCACGAACCCGTGGACCGGCATGGTCCATTGATACGTCTCAAACGTATCTCTAATTTTTTATGTTCCATGCTGATATTATACAATTGTTACATGTTTTGCATCACTTTATGTCACTTTTATACATTTTTTGGGACTAACCTATAAACAAGATGCCGCAGTGCCAGTTCCTGTTTTCTGCTGTTTTTGTATTCTAGAAAAGCTAGTCAGGAAATATTCTCGGAATTAGACGAAACTTCACGAGGGATCTATTTTATCAGAACACGCCAGGAAGTCCAAAGGAGCAACGAAGAGGAGCCAGGAGGCCCCACACGCACCTAGGGCGGTCCCCCCTGGCGTGCCCTAGGGTGGTGTGGGCCCCTCGGGGCTCTCCAGCCACTGCCATTTCGCCTACTTATTCCCCCGATGCAAAAACCCTAGATACCCGAGCCATATCCACGAAAAGTTCCAGAGGCGCCCGTCGTCAACCCTAGCTCTGGAGGGTCCAGAACCTCTTCCCGCACTCTGCCGGAGAGGGGAATCATCACCGGAGGGCTCTGCATCACCTTGCCTGCCTCAGGAGTGATGCGTGAGTAGTTCATCCTTGGACTACGGGTCCATAGCAGTAGCTAGATGGTTGTCTCTCTACTTTGTGCCATCATGTTTAGATCTTGTGAGCTGCCTAACATGAACAAGATCATCTTATTGTAATGCTACATGTTGTGTTTGCTGGGATCCGATGAATATTGAATATTATGTCAAGTTGATTATCAATCTATGTCCTATGTTATTTATGATCTTGCATGATTTCCGTTACTAGTAGATGCTTTGGGCCAAGTAGATGCTTGTAACTCCAAGAGAGAGTATTTATGCTAGATAGTGGGTTCATGCCTCCGGTAATCTGGGAGAGTGACAGCAACTTCTAAGATTGCGGATGTGCTGTTGCTACTAGGGATAACCTAACAATGCTATGTCCACGGTCATATATATTTGTTTACATTACGCACATTACTTAATGCGATTATCCGTTGCTTCCACTTAATACCAACGGGAACTCGGATGACACCTGGCGGTGGATTATTAGTCATAGATGCTGTTGGATAACGATCTATGTATTTGGTCGTAATGCCCAATTAAATATCATAGTAATCATCATGTCATATATATGCATTGTCATGCGCTCAATAATTTTGTCAATTGCCCAGCTGTAATTTGTTCACCCAGCATGTTAGTTATCTTTAATGAGAGACACCTCTAGTGAACTGTGGACCCCAGGTACATGATACGTCCAAAACGTATCTATAATTTTTGATTGTTTCATGCCATTTTTATGCTTTTAGCACTTGTTTTTATATTAAGTTTATTATTTATTTGGACTAACCTACTATAGTTGCAAAATGCACAATGTTCTTGTTTTACTCTTTGATGTGTAGAAATTATCAAGAATACAAGAGGAAACATTGTTGGAGTCGAATTTGGACTTTCCTGAAATCTGTCTGAAAACTATTTTCAAAGATCGACCCGTTTCGGCCCGAAGATGACGTCAAATGGAAAAAGTCTAGTCGCGAAAGTTGCAGGGATTTTCTCCTAATACCAATCGGAGTCCGGACGGCGGAGAAAAGCCCGATTTACTGAAGCCCTAGAGGAATCCGAGAGTCCATATAAAGGAGGAAACCCTAGGTCGTGGAGGACACCCCATACCCACGAATTTGCAGCCACCAAAGCCATGTTTTTGCCTCCCCCATGGATCCCATCTCCATGGGGGAGGGCTCCCAAGAAGCCATGAAGGAAGAGGGCTAAGGGGCGGCGCTCCCCCATGGAACCGGCGGCGCAGGAGGAGCCCCTGCGCCACCGCCGGTGCCGGCGCCGCCCTGCGCCTCTCGCTGTCTCTCCGCCATCTTCACCGCCAATTCCTCCTTGTATACAGTGGTTCATCCTCCCACAAACCTCTGTACCGTCCTATGTAAACATGGTGTTTGATGCTATAATATTTATCCTATGATTTACATCATGTTTCCGTAGTTTATTTGTCTTTTGATTGCTTGTTGAATGCATGAGGTTCATTAGAGTTGTATGTCTATATGGTACTGTCCTTTGGTGTCCATTATATTTGTGCGTGCATGGATCAAACACTCAGGGTTGGTAGTATTTGTAAACGAAGCGGGGAAGTTCTGCCGGAGTGACAGAAACCTGAGAACGCGAACCGGTTAGTTGCACGTATGGGAGTAAGAGGACCATGAACTTAAGGCTATGGTTGGGGAAACCTTAATGCATTGTTAGTATTTGCGGATGCTGCTAACAATCCAATCATATAGTACTTGTAATCCCAAGTAGTGGAGTGCATGTATATTTAGCCTCTCCCACATAGAAAACTGCATCGAGGACAATGAACCAAGTACCTTCACTAATTAATCTTGGACAAAGCCATCACAATTACCACCACTTTTCCACACTCATGGTACTGTTATTTTAAGGTTACTTAGTGTATTTTATTGCTGCAGCACTAACATTTACTTTCTTGTATTTATTATCTCGCAAAGCTATCTCTCATACCCGTATTATTACTCTAGTATTATTTCCTAGATAAAGTAAACGTTTAGTGTGCGTAGAGTTGTATCAGTGGTTGATAGAACTTGAGAGAATACTTATCCTACCTTTAGCTCCTCGTTGGGTTCGACACTCTTACTTATCGAAAAGGCTACACGCGATCCCCTATACTTGTGGGTTATCAAGACCTTTTCTGGCGCCGTTGCCGGGGAGCCATAGCGTAGGTTAATGTTCTTGTGCACTTGTTTGCTTTATCTCTAAGTAGTTTTTATTTTCAATATAGGGAATGCGAATTAAAAAAAAATTAGTTGTAGTTGTTATCTAAAAACGTTTTCAAAAAGAAAAGTGATTGGAAAGATGAGTAATGGTTAAATGGGGGTCGACCTTGAACACTTGTGTTCATGCCTATGAAACCAAAACAAATCTTTCCATGGAAGCTTTTCATCAAAAACATGTAAATAAATATTGTGTATATACCTCTGTACATAAAAATAAAATGCTAATTATAGTCTTAGTTAATTGAAAGTTGATAGTTTTGCTTTCTGTCCAGAAACAGATTTTTGTGCTCCACCGTATAAAATGTTTAAAATCACCAGAACGTGATCTTGATCTGAAATTTTTGAGTGCAAAGCAAAGCTTATTACCTTTCTTTCATTAGTTATAACTTTTCTGATTTGAATTATGTAAATATGTCTAAAAATTCGATCTTCACTGACTGTTCAAGTTTAGACAGATTTTGTGCTTCTCTGTAAATAAAATCTCAGAATATTATTTTGACCTGAAATTTTTGTGCATCAACCTGAGATCATATATGTCTTTCATTAGTTTTAAGTTTTTTCATTTGAGCTACGTAACTATCTCGTTGAGTGTCATCTTTACAGACTGTTCAGTTTTGGCAGATTTCTATTCTGTTTATTTAATATTGTACTTAGGTTCAAAAGTTTCCTTAGTTTTTCGACGGACAACGGAAATAATAAGAAACCTCGGTATTACAGTGGCTAATGTTTAATAAATATTATGAAATTTGACAAACTTGAACATGAGTGGATTTTATTTAATGAGTACTAACCCTACTAATGAGTTTTGTGAAGTTTTATGTGGATGTAGCTTATAAGATCTAATTAATATGGTGATATGAGATGAACAAGAAGACGCAAGAGCTCAAGCTTGGGGATGTGTAGGTGCATCCCAAGAACATATTCAAGAAGATACAATCATCTAAGCTTGGGGATGCCCGAGTCATCCCCCTATTCATCAACTAACATGAGGTTGTCTCGTTCATACTCTATATTACCCGTCCACATGATATGTATTGTCTTAACTTGTATTATAATTGTTTTTATATGTCTTGGTTTTACCTTCTTTAGTTTTATTAGGCTCTTTATTTGGTTTTATTGCTTCTTTACTTTCACTTATAAATTCAAAACAACAAAAATATTTTCTTTTGTTTTGCTTCTTTGGTTCTTTATTTTGATTTTATTTGGTTTTTACTTTTGATTTTTATTTAGAGTTTTCCTTGTGTAGCTAGCATGTTTAGGTCTTGCTTAGCCTCTGGTCTCTTAGTTTATAAAAATAAAGTACCAAGTTTTACCCATTTAGCTTAGTTGATACATATGTAAAAAGTGATTTTCTGTTTTCAGCATCTACTGCTCATTGCGCGATTTTACATATTTTACTGGAAGCTCTAAAAATCACGTAAATTTACTGATGTTGTAGCACCTAATCCTCTGCATGCACAAAAATTGGCTAAAATTTCGGGCATGTTTAAGTGCACCTAAAAATTACGTTTTCCAGCTGCTGTTTTTCTGGACAGATTCTGACTTTTGTTGCAAGAGTGGCCTCTTTGCGTTTTCATTTGATTCTTAATGGTTCTTACCTTTCATTTAGAAGTTGGCCATTTAAGCAACCTTCTGTAACTTAGAAACAAAATTTGATTTGGTTTAATAGCAGCACTTTGAAATATTATGTATTGCAATAAGTGCCTAGCTAAAAGGCGTTAAAGAAAACGCTTATGGGAGGCAACCCATTATTTTTATTTCTGCAATTTTTTTTCTTGAGTCAAGGAGTTTGTTTACTTCTGTAGCAACACCTTTATCTTTACTTTCATGCATTGTTGTGCCAAGAGTAGTCTCTAATGATAAGATGTTGCTAAAATTTTGATTGCTGCGCAGGAACAGATTTCTGCTGTTCACTGTACGAAATTCATAAAATCACCAGATTGTGAATTAAATCTGAAATTTTGTGCGTAATCCTAATATGTATACATCTTTTGTTAGTTCAAAGTTTTTCGATCTGAGTAACGTAAGTGCCTCGAAAAAATTCGTCTTTGCGGACTGTTCTGTTTTAGACAGATTATGTCTTTTATTTTGCATTTCTCTTTTACTAGTGTTGAGTGGAATTCTTTTTTGGGTGGAAGAGCTTCACATAACATTAGTGGAGTAGTTAATGTTTAAAGTAACGGTCATATTGCGTCCTTATAGAACATGTGAGTTTTTGATTGTGCACTAACCCTCTAATGAGATTTACTTTGAGTTTGGTGTGACGGAAGTTTTCAAGGGTCAAGAGGGAAGAGTGATATAATAGGATGGAGAAGAGTGAAGAGCTTAAGCTTGGGGATGCTCCCATGGATCTCCCCAGCATATTTCAAGAAGACTCAAGCGTCTAAGCTTGGGGATGCCCAAGGCATCCCCTTCTTCATCGTCAAAATTATCAGGTCATCTCTAGTGAAACTATATTTTTATTCTTTCACATCATATGTGCTGTTCTTGGAGCGTCTGTATCTTATTATTTATTTATCTTAGCATCAAACACCAGTTACATTAATAAGTTGATCGTCACTATTTTATTTATCTCTGTTTCAACGTTTACTTGGTTAATGGATTATTTGTTGAAACTTAAAAATGATGTGTGAATGATATTGTTTAGTAGTTTATGTTTTCTTATGGTTGGCCTCAACTAGCTAATAGTGCATATTATGATATTAACATGCATTGTCCTGTTCATAAGATGGTATGGTATTGTGGTATCCTCTGAATATTCACTTGAATCGACTTGGCACATGCTCACACATGTTATGACTGAAAAATAAAAGTCAATTAAGCCTTGATGATCTATTTTGCCTCAGAGTTTTAGTATCATTTTTATGCCTCCGTTAATTTTATTTTGTCGCAAGCATGATTATGACCGTTATCGCTATCTTGGTTGTCGCTTCCCAGTCTATTGCTAGCCTTCACTTGTACTGAGCGGAATGCTGCTCATGCATCCAAATCCTTAAAACCAAGTTATTCCAAAGAGTCCACCGAAAAATTCCTGTGAGGACCCCTCGTACCGAAGTCCGAGATGTCCACGTTATGTAAGATAGATCAAGATCCCAATGATCAGTGCATCGCAATCACATAACCAACATGGTATCAAGAGTTACATCATTCAAGTCGTACGAATAAAAGTCTTACAACATAAATTGGTCACATGACAAAGTCTGCAAATCAGCGTCGCGCAGGACGAAATTAACTACGATACAGCGGAAGCTCGTGGTTCGCGTAAACCCTCGTCTCCAACGGACACAATCCCACAGAGCAGTTGACCGGTGACACTCAGTTGGCATAGTCATCGTCGTACTCCTCCTCCTCGTCGTAGACCTCCTCGTTGTAATCTGGACGTTTGAATATCCAGGGACACAGCCATATGAGTACATTTACGTCTCGCCATACCACCTCAAGGCTTAAGTTTTCATGGCAATGCAAAAAAACGTTTTTCGAAAACTGGGATAGCTGCTATATATTGCTATAGGGCTTAGTTTTCGCAAACGATGCTTTTAGACAAAGAGATTACCACATCTCTATATCCTTGTTAAACAAAACATTTAGAGACAGAATTCTCTCTTGTAGAAATAGCATGTGCTATCTCCACATCTTTGTAAAAACACTTTTGTGAAACTTTTCAAAGACACTAGGATGGGGATACCCCTTTTTCCTTTTTATGAGATCAGACTGATTGCCTCCCCGAGACCAACCATCTTCTCCCATTTCCGTACCTCCCAGGTACCTTCTTGATGCCTCCTTTTTCTTTGTCGAAAACTGTTTCTTTTTAAAACATAAAAGTGCCCATACGCCTAGATCGGTGGCCTTTCCAACCGTCCATGACGAGGACTCGGATATTCGAATAGATTTACACTCTGCAGAGGTGGTGCACTTTCACCACACCAAACAGTCATTCCGTCGTGATCAGCCACGGTCCTCATACGACAGTATGCAGGGTTCGGATAACATGATCAAAGCTTTTCACTATGTCGACCCTAGTACAGAGCCTCCTCTTCAGTGGGACTGGATCTCCCCGGCACCCAGTGGCGATGGCCATCGTATTGATCCGGTCTCTAAAAGCAACACTGCGCCATGACAGGAGGCCCACTGTTTGCAACCAGCAGCGATCCAGACTCGACTGGATCCCACATTTAGATAACTTGGTTCAGAGAGCCCCGCTCCCCTAAGCATTTTGAGGCGCTCCGTACTAAGATAAACAAGTTTCGGCTAAGCCTACCCATCTCAGGTAGTGTGGTCGCACGGGTTAATTGTTCGGGCGGCCGCTAGGGCTGTACTTTGTTTTTCAAAACATCTCCACCTCCGACTGCTCCCAGCAGCTCGGGTTTTTGTAAACTCTCCGATTGCTCCCAGCAACTCAGGTTTTCGTAAACTCTCCGGTTGCTCCTAGTAACTGGGTTTTATAAAGCACTTTCTCGCCGATTGCTCCCAGCAACTCGGGTTTTCCTCCGAAAACATTTTACTGAAAACAGGCTCCCATCCTAAAGTTTTAAGGTAAGAGTATAAGGATATGCTACTGGAAAAATATAATTTTCTTGATAGCGCCTTCAGTAGAAGGCTTCTCAAGTGAAGTCTTATTTTCCTAAAACCTATTATATACTAGTAGATATATCGTTGGCCAAACAATAAGTTTTGGGAAATAATTTTTTTGGGGTGGCAAAATGCCACATAAAAGATAAAACATGCATTATTTTATTTTGAAAACAAGACATGCATTGTACAAATAGTAGGAGTTCAATAGGGTGTTGAGGTGGCTTGCCTGGCTTGGTAATATGTCCTTGGTCTTGATCTTGATGTTCCTCAGGTTCACTCCTCACTTCCAGTTCCTTCCCGATCGTATCTAACGTCGTAAACAGAGAAAGGAACAACACTCAAAATCCAAGACAATGACACAAGGACATAACAATCAGCAAGCATTGCACAAGACACTAAGCTCACAACCAAAAGCAAGCAATTTACTTAGTTATACAACAACAAGCATCAAGTCCATACAGCTAAGACAAACAACAGACACACCTAAGAAAGTATACACAACAACCCTAATAGTTAAATAGGTAGTTCTAACTAAACACCAAAGCAGAACATCCTTTAGGGTGATTAGGTCAAAAACCAAGGGCTGCTACAAAAGTTCAGGGAATACTTCAGACAAAAGTATCTCTTTAGTTTTCAGGAAATACTTCAGACAAAAGTTAAGTTACTAAATATTTTCTATTACCAAAATATTTCACCAGGCTAAGATAGAGACCTTAACAAACTACTCATGCTAGTATTAAACTTAAAGACTACCAAGTTAACTAACAAGGCAAACATATTAAATCACACAAACATGTTTGGCAACTACAATACAATTTATTATTTATTTACTAATAGGTTAAGGTGATAATTAGACAACCTTTTGGATCCCTTTCAATTTGTCAAACTACCTCACTAATGAACTTAAAACAACCAGTAGCTAAGAAGAACTTTATTAGTGAAGTTTACTTTATTTCATTAATCACGAAATTAAGCAAACAAGCATGATTAATTCATTTTATTTCCTTAGGCACTAAAAGCATTTTTTACAACTACCTTGATTTTGTTTTTACTTAAGCACTAACAGTACTAACATATTAAGAACAACATTACGTAGTGATCTACAGTACCCAAACATTTCACAAACAACAATAGCTACAATTTCATAAAGGACCAAATACTTATTTTATCACTTTTAATAGGCAGGAAACACCATTTTTTAGAGTTTATTAAGTCCAGGGTGTTCTGTTCAACAACAAGTTATGCCAAGATAGGTTTAGGTTCTATGTAAGTATTTTAAACTAATGCAATTGGATTTAGTCCAAAATCTTATTCACAGAAAATTAATTAAATGCTAGAAAACCCTACTGGTCCAACCTTCAAACCCATGCCATTTCAAAACTAAGCATCACAAACACATGAGGTTAATTTCTACAGAAATCTACACTCACAAGTATTCCAGAACAATTGGATTTGTCATTTTTGGATTCATAAAACTCAAGTTAATAAAGATTCTTTGATTCAGACAAGTGGCAGTGCAGTAATTATCATGCTCAAACAAATTAATATTTTTGAGATCGGCAAGTTGGACATGATTCTAAACTCAATGATTTACTACTGTGATTTTTGGTTTACACAAATTCCAAGTTTAAGCATTTTATTTCGATTTAAACTAAGAGGACAGAAACAGATCTACAGGAAAAAGGAATAAAACAGCAGAAGAAAACAAATATCGGGCCAGATCTGGAGCTGGGCCGTGCCGTGCGGGCTGGGCCGGCCCACTGCGCTGCGCGCGCGAGCGAAGGGCTGCGCGGCCGCTGGATCCAGATCGGAGGGCCGAGATTAGATCGCCGCGGTTTCAAACTCAGCTGTCGATATGAGATTTGACGGTTCCTTGAGCTCTTCTTCCTCCCGACCTGGGCAGGCCGAGCGGAAACCCTAGAGGAACAGGGCGCGCAAGCGGGCTCACCTAGGGGACTCGATGGACGACCCAGAGGGGCGGAGGTTGATGCGGAGGCTCGGGGAAAGGCCGGGGTGGGCTCAGCTTGCAGCAGCGTGTGTCGAGACGACAGCACGGTCGTCGACGCCCGCGGCGGACATGGGCATGGTACGGGGAGGTCCAGGCATCTCCGGCGTTGCTAAAACGAACAAAGATGTCTCAGAGGTCTCCCAAGAGGAGGGGAAAGAGGCAGTGCAGAGGGAGAGAGAAAAAAGCGACGGAGTCCATGGCGAGCTTGCTCGCAAGCTCACGGACCCGAGCTCCGGTTCTTCGAGGTTTACGAGCAGAAGAGAGGGGGAGCTCGAGAGATATGGCAAGGGGTGGGAGAGTGGAGGTGCAGGAGGCTAATGGACAAGGTGAGAGGGGCTGTGGTGGTCTCGGGCTTCCTATCCACCGAGGGTGGCCATTTTAGGGCTCACGGACATGGGCAGCTGGGGGAGTGGGCGAGGGCGCTTCCTAATGGCTCGCATGGGCGGTGGGAGAGAGAATAGAGGGGTGTTGGTCGGAATGGCGTGGCCTGGCCAGTGGGAGAAGAGGGAGTGTTCTCCCATAGGTCGGTTTGGAGAAAGGAGGGAGGTGAGTGGAGGAGAGGGGTGGGAGAGGTGCTGGCAAGTGGGCCAGGGGTGGAGTGCTGGTCTCCCTCTTTGTCTCCAGCAGAGTGATTCGTTGGAAAGGGGATATATTAGGTTTTTAGTTGTTGTTAGGTGATTAGGGGAGAGTGTGCAGAAATAATTTGGTGCCATGTTCATCACTAAACATTAAGCAACCAGGGGCTTAATTAGGTCTAATAATAATTCTCCAAGCATGAACATGTGATGGAGAAGAGAGGGATGCAAGTGAATTTCCCAAAGGGATCCTGGTTGGCTTAGGGAGAGAAGTGCAATAGTGAAATAAATAACAGTTTCAGAAAATTCAGACAAAGTGACTTGGAAAAATTCTAAGTCCTGAAATGCTGTTATTGTGGTAGCATCAAAACCATCATGCATTAAATGTTTCTAAAGCTCAAAAGGCCCACTAAAAGATTTGGGGTGCGAGAGATGGTGCCAAGGATGAATTGTGTCGAGATGCGTTGGCACACAGGCCACTATGTCGAAGAAACACAGAGGTGGCAAAATGGTATCAGATACTGGAGCAAATGGTCACCTTATAGAGTAGCACTCAAAACAAGCAAGAATTAGTGATCACATACTTTTGAAATTTAACAATAGAGTTATAGATGGAGAGCAGAGATGATGAATATGATCTTAGGTGAGTTGCATTTCCAAAATGATTAAAAGAAACACAAAAGGTCAAGCTCTAGCAAAGCTAAAAGTTAACAGAAAAGAAGATAGTCACTAGTTGTCATTTGATAAATTTGGAAACTTCTAGAACTGAACCCACTTAAAGGTGGTAAGACACAACACAATCATAAGGACATCAATCCAGCATCTTATATCTCAACAAGATCATACACCCTAGTGAATACTGAAGATCCACCTGATTACTTCAAGACAAACAATATCAATCATAAGTAAAATAGCCCACACAAGCAAACAAATAAAACAAACAACAAACACTTAGGACAAACCAAATATATTTGTGAGGTGGTGACAAACATGATCATGACAAGGTTTTTGAAGAAAGAGGGTTAAAACACTTCTTAGTGATATTTTCCAAAGATTAGTTAATTAAGAGTTCTGAAATAAGAGTTGCTAAACTCAAACCATCATGGTAAAAGATAGGAGAAGATATATGGACTATTTTACTCGTCATAACATTGTTCACAAAGGTCATATTATAACTAGGTTGAACTCCAAGGTTGATAATTAGGGAGGCTAACAACGCAAACCCAACCCACAACATGGCAAACAAAGCACACATGAGTAAAACACACCCATTAACAAGATATTGCAAAAAGTTTTTGACGGCCCTAAATTTTGGGTCTTTTATAATTAAGTTTTTCTAGCTTCCAAAATTTGGGACGTTACAATTCCTATGCATGGTATTTCAAGCCATTCCAAGTAAATTTGCATGTGCTACCTTTAAAACTTTCAAAATATTTCCCTTTTTGTGTCAATGTTTACCAGCTCATGAGGAAGTAGTGGGTTTATCCTTTATTCAACTTGTCAAACAGACTTTTACATCAGGACTAGTGACATATACATCCGCTAATCCAATAATTTTGCAAAAAGAGCTGGCAACGGGGTGTCCAGTTCAAATTAATTACAACTTTAACCAATTAATTCTCTTCACACTTTTGCCCTGATTTATCAGTAAGCAATGACAAACAGTGAAATACCTGCGTGTGTAAACCAAAGAGAAAGAGGGATGATCTGCCTTGCTGGTAGAAATAACGTCCTTCATGGGAGCCGCTCTTAAAAGTCTGTTTGACAAGGGGAATACTGTTTTCATCCGCTACCATTCGTTGACAATTAACAAACACCTCTCAAAACATTTTTAGCTCTGTTTTAAAATAAAAAGCTCTAGCACGTGTTAATCCCTACTTCCCTCTGCGAAGGGCCAATCTTTTATTTTTATGTTGAGTCACCATCCTTTCTTTGAGCACTTCTTCGAGAGCATAGCTGTCGTTCTTAGTGTAATGTGCTTGTCCCATAATACGATTAATTGAGGTATAACTATGATGCTTTTATCTTTGATATCTCTATATCTAGTCTTCACTTGAACTTCAGAGGTGCCTTGGCATTTATGTTTTGCTCCACAATTAAGGGCAAGCGAGATACCACTCTATCATGCTTTATTATGATCATTACAATCTTGTTGATGTTTAGAAATTTCATGTTATGAGCTCTTAGTTCGTTGATACTTTTCATTAGGAAACATGATTGCTAAGTTTTATTATCCATACATCATGCAATTGTTAAAGACCTGATCATAGCATTTACAATCAAAAATTATTTTGTTATCATTTACCTACTCGAGGACGAGCAGGAATTAAGCTTGGGGATGTTGATATGTCCAAAACGCATCTACAATTTTTGATTGTTTCATGCCATTTTTATGCTTTTAGCACTTGTTTTTATATTAAGTTTATTATTTATTTGGACTAACCTACTAATAGTTGCAAAATTGCACAATGTTCTTGTTTTACTCTTTGATGTGTAGAAATTATCAAAAATACAAGAGGAAACATTGTTGTAGTCGAATTTGGACTTTCCTGAAATCTGTCTGAAAACTATTTTCAAAGATCGACCCGTTTCGGCCCGAAGATGACGTCAAATGGAAAAAGTCTAGTCGCGAAAGTTGCAGGGAATTTTCTCCTAATAATTCTAGAATTAAAAGTCGGCCCAATCGGAGTCCGTACGGCGGAGAAAAGCCCGATTTACTGAAGCCCTAGAGGGGAATCCGAGAGTCCATATAAAGGAGGAAACCCTAGGTCGTGGAGGACACTCCATACCCACGAATTTGCAGCCACCAAAGCCATGTTTTTGCCTCCCCATGAATCCCATCTCCATGGGGGAGGGCTCCCAAGAAGCCATGAAGTAAGAGGGCTAAGGGGCGGCGCTCCCCCATGGAACCGGCGGCGCAGGAGGAGCCCCCTGCGCCACCGCCGGTGCCGGCGCCGCCCTGCGCCTCTCGCTGTCCTCTCCACCATCTTCACCGCCATCTCCACCGCCAATTTCTCCTTGTATACAGTGGTTCATCCTCCCACAAACCTCTGTACCGTCCTATGTAAACATGGTGTTCGATGCTATAATATTTATCCTATGATTTACATCATGTTTCCGTAGTTTATTTGTCTTTTGATTGCTTAGTTGAATGCATGAGGTTCATTAGAGTTGTATGTCTATATGGTATTGTCCTTTGGTGTCCATTATATTTGTGCGTGCATGGATCAAACACCCTAGGGTTGGTAGTATTTGTAAACGAAGCGGGGGAAGTTCTGCCGGAGTGATAGAAACCTGAGAACGCGAACCGGTTAGTTGCACGTATGGGAGTAAGAGGACCATGAATTTAAGGCTATGGTTGGGAAAACCTTAATGCATTGTTAGTATTTGCGGATGCCTGGTAACAATCCAATCATATAGTACTTGTAATCCCAAGTAGTGGAGTGCATGTATATTTAGCCTCTCCCACATAGAAAACTGCATCGAGGACAATGAACCAAGTACCTTCACTAATTAATCTTGGACAAAACCATCACAATTACCACCACTTTTCCACACTCATGGTACTTTTATTTTAAGGTTACTTAGTGTATTTTATTGCTGCAGCACTAACATTTACTTTCTTGTATTTATTATCTCGCAAAGTTATCTCTCATACCCGTATTATTACTCTAGCATTATTTCCTAGATAAAGTAAACGATTAATGCGCGTAGAGTTGTATCGGTGGTTGATAAAACTTGAGAGAATACTTATCCTACCTTTAGCTCCTCGTTGGGTTCGACACTCTTACTTATCGAAAAGGCTACACACGACCCCCTATACTTGTGGGTTAAAAAGTCCATTCTTTTACATTGATTAAACAACCACAAACTGCAAACATTATTCCTTTTCATTCTCTGCAATTTACTACTGTTTTCCAGACCATACGTTTAATCCTTTGTTTTCAGCAAGCCGGTGAGATTGATAACCTCACAGTTTCGTTGGGGCAAAGTAGTTTGATTGTGTTGTGTGCAGGTTCCACATCAGCGCCAAATTCCCTGGTGTTGCGCCGCATCATATTTCGCCGTTGACAACCTTCAGAAGCGCTGCTACTCCTACTGGTTCGATTAAACTTTGGTTTCATACTGACGGAAAACTTGCTGCTGGACTGCATCATACCTTCCTCTTGGGGTCTCCCAACGAACGTGTGTTTCATTCCATCAAGCCTATTTTCTGGCGCCGTTGCCGGGGAACTACAAATCTTTATCATCAAATACTCTCCCGTCAAGACGCTAACGAAAATAGCATCAACTATTTTCTGGCGCCGTTGCCGGGGAGTAGAAGCATTTCTGCAAGGGGAGTTTCACGCTTCCAATCTCTTTACTTTGTTTTTGTCTTGCTTAGTTTATTTTATTTTATCTTGTTTGCTTTCAATTATCAAAAACACAAAAAATTAGTTTCTTGCATTTAGTTTATTTCGGTTTGTTATTATGTCTAGTTGTTTATTTGCTATCAATGGGTTTCTCTTTTGAAACAAAATCTTATTGGCTAAGTGGGTTCACGGAGGAACAAAAATAATTATAAGGAATACCGCTTGTCTCAAAAAGGGAAACATTTATGGGAACAAATAATAATTGAATTATTTTGCTAAAAACTTGTGCTCTACTTATGATGAATCCTACTGCTTTAATGAATCTTTTTGTTGTAGAAGGCATAAACACCTCCCTTTCCAATGTGATTATAATGATAATGAAACTTGGCTGCTTATGCTAAAGGAAACTATGACTTTGGTAATCTTGAGCAAATTGAAGAATTTTTGTTTTTAAGGGTGCCTATGAAATTGCTGGTTATATTCAAAATGATGATGCTCCTTGTAAACTGAGAATTATGCTATACTTGGTTATTGCCTTGAATATTACAATGATAATCCTTATATCACTGAATTTCTTGAGAAAACTTATTCTCCAGAACAACTTGCTACCTTTCAGGAACCTGTGGGAGAAGAAATTGCAGAAACTGAAACTCATTGGATGAAAAAGAGGAGGAGAGTGAAGAACAAAAGGAGGATCTACCTTCTAATGATAGTAACTCTTTAACTCTTACATTATTGATTGCCCTCCACGCCTATCTAAGGAGGAAAATGCTATATTGTTGAATGTCATGATTCTATTGAAATATCTCTTTTGATAAATTTGAAGTAACAACTCCTTGACTCAAGAAAAGGAAATTGCAGAAAGTAAAAATGTGCTCCCTAATGTTATATATGATAATGCTCTTGATGATGGTCCTATATTGCCTAATGATATTTATTATACTACTATTGTCAAAAGTGGGTTTAATGACCCCGCTGTTTTTGAGCTTAATAAAAATTATGTGTTTGTAGATCATGAAAAGCATGCTTTATGTGATAGTTATATTGTTGAGTTTGTTCATGATGCTACTGAAAGTTATTATGAGAGAGGAAAATATGGTTGTAAAAGTTTTCAAGTTACTAAAACACCTCTCTTTATGTTGAAAGTTTTGAAGTTGCATTTGTTTCGTCTTTCTATGCTAGTTGCTTTATGCTTCAATAATTTATTTTATTACAAGATTCCTTGCATAGGAAGTGGGTTAGACTTAAATGTGTTTGATATTTGCCTCTTGATGCTCTCTTTTGTTTTTCAACTCTTATTCTTATGAGAGCATCATTAAAATCTTCTAGCCTAGCTAAAAGGCATTAAAGAAAGCGCTTTTGGGAGGCAACCCATTATCTTTTTTTTCAGTTTTTAGTCAAGGAGTTTGTTTACTTCTGTAGCAACTCCTTTGTATCTTTATTTTCTCGCATTGTTGTGCCAAGAGTAGCCTCTAATGTTAAGATGATGCTTAATTTTGATTGCTGCGCAGAAACAGATTTTTGCTGTTCACTGTACGAAATTCCTAAAATCACCAGATTGTTAATTAAATCTGAAATTTTTTGTGCGTAATCTTTATGAATGTCTGAATCTTTCATTAGTTAAAGTTTTTGATCTGAGCGTCGTAAGTGCCTCGAAAAAATTCGTCTTTGCGGACTGTTCTGTTTTAGACAGATTATGCCTTTTTATTTTGCATTCTCTCTTTTACTAGTGTTGAGTGAAATTCTTTTTTGGGTGGAAGAGCTTCACATAACATCAGTGGCTGTAGCTAATGTTTAAAGTAACAAATCATATTGCGTCTTTATAGAACATGTGAGTTTTTGATTATGCACTAACCCTCTAATGAGATTACTTTGAGTTTGGTGTGACGGAAGTTTTCAAGGGTCAAGAGAGAAGGATGATATAATAGGATCAAGAAGAGTGAAGAGCTTAAGCTTGGGGAGGCTCCCATGGATCTCCCCAGCATATTTCAAGAAGACTCAAGCGTCTAAGCTTGGGGATGCCCAAGGCATCCCCTTCTTCATCGTCAAAATTATCAGGTCATCTCTAGTGAAACTATATTTTAATTCTTTCACATCATATGTGCTTTTCTTGGAGCGTCTGTGTGCTTTTATTTTCAGTATTTTATTTTCAATAAAGCTTGACTGGACCCTAGCATTCTTGATTGGGAGAGAGACACGCTCCGCTTTTTCATGAGAATACTCCTATTCTTCACTTATATTTGTTGAGTATTCATATCTAGCGCTGTTCAGCTTTTAGCTCTTGTTTTCATGTATCTCTTGTCAGAGCTATTAGCTTTCTTTTTAGAAAGTACTCTCTTGCTTCACTTATATTTGTTTGGAGAGTTGTTAAATAAATTGATTGGTGTTTGGTTGGTTCAGAAAATGTTGCATGTGGTAATTGGTATAAGGAAAAACTTGCTTAATCTTGTAGATCACTAATTTGGATAACTTGATGCTTGTCAATTGTTTTGAGTTAACAAGTAGATCATGATTAAATTTGCATCATGAGTTAAGCCTATTAGTGAAGAACTACCGTAAAGCTTGTTGAAAATTTGGTTTGCATCGGTGGTATCTCTAAGGTCTAGATATTTTCTAATAAAGGGTTTGGTTAACAAGGAAGACGGTATGAAGTCTTATAACGTTTGCAATATGTTTGTCATATAAAACTTGGTGTACGGGTTGATATTCTTGTTTGCTTACATAACCTTGCTAGCCTAAACTCTGTACTGAGAGGGAATGCTTCTCGTGCATCCAAATCCTTGAGCCAAAATCCATGCCATTTGTGTCCACCATAACTACCTATATGTGGTATTTCCTTGCCACTCCAAGTAAATTTTTCATGTGCTACCTTTAAATTATTCAAAATGTTATTATTCCTTTTTGTGTCAATGTTTATTCGACTTGTCAAATGGACTTTTACACCTGGACTAGTGGCATATACATCCGCTTATCCAATAATTGCAAAAAGAGCTGGCAACGGGGTGCCCAGTCCCAATTAATTACAACTTTAACCAATTAATTCTCTTCACACTTTTGCCCTGATTCATCAGTAAGCAATGACAAACAGTGAAATACCTGAATGTGTAAACCAAAGAGAAAGAGGGATGATCTGCCTTGCTGGTAGAAATAACGTCCTTCATGGGAGCCGCTCTTAAAAGTCCGTTTGACAGGTAGAATACTGTTCTCACCCGCTACCATTCGTTGACAATTAACAAACACCTCTCAAAAATAGATACTCCTCCATGGTATGTGATTGATGGAAGGCACCCGAGGATTCGGTTAGCCATGGCTTGTGTTAGCAAGGTTGGGAGGAGTATCAAATATTTTATGCAATCTCTATATGCTTTCAAAAACCTAAAAGCTCTAGCACATGATTTAATCCCTGCTTCCCTCTGCGAAGGGCCTTTCTTTTACTTTTATGTTGAGTCAGTTTTCCTATTCTTTCTGTCTTCCACAAGCAAACACTAGTGTCAACTTTGTTACAACATGTTATATGCACATATTGGACTTGTTATACTTTTTGTTGACAATATCCATGAGATAAATATGTTGAAAGTTGAAGCAAATGCTGAAACTTAATTCTTCCTTTGTGTTGATTAAATACCTTTTATTAGAAACTATTGCTTTATGAGTTAACACTTATGCAAAACTGTTTGATGCTTGTCTCGAAAGTACTATTCATGAAAACGTTTAGCTTGTGTGATTCATTGTTTACTCATTATCTATTTGGTAGCAAATTATAGACCATTGACTTGGATCACTTCATTCATTTACATGTGCCTTGCAATATTATATGATCAAGATTATGATGGTAGCATGTCACCTCAAAAATTATTTTGTTTTATCGTTTACCTACTCGAGGACGAGTAGGAACTAAGCTTGGGGATGCTGATACGTCTCAAACGTATCTATAATTTTTGATGTTCCATGCTTTTATACCAATTGCTACATGTTTTGCATCTACTTTATATCACTTTTATACATTTTTTGGGACTAACCTATTAACAAGATGCCGAAGTGCCAGTTCCTGTTTTCTGCTGTTTTTGTATTCCAGAAAAGCTAGTCTGGAAATATTCTCGGAATTGGACGAAACTTCACGGGGGTCCTATTTTTCCAGAACACACCAGGAGCCAAAGGAGCAACGAGAGGAGCCAGGAGGGCCCCACACGCACCTAGGGCGCGGGCCCCCTGCGCGCCCTAGGGTGGTGTGGGCCCCTCGGGGTCTCCAGCCGCCGCCCTTTCGCCTACTTATTCCCCCCGCAAAAACCCTAAGTACCTGAGCATATCCACGAAAAGTTCCAGAGACGCCGCCGTCGTCAACCCTAGCTCGGGAGGGTCAGAACCTCTTCCCGGCACCCTGCCGGAGAGGGGAATCGTCACCGGAGGCTTCTACATCGCCATGCCTGCCTCCGGAGTGATGCGTGAGTAGTTCATCCTTGGACTACGGGTCCATAGCAGTAGCTAGATGGTTGTCTCTCCACTTTGTGCCATCATGTTTAGATCTTGTGAGCTGCCCTACATGATCAAGATCATATTATTGTAATGCTACATGTTGTGTTTGCTGGGATCCGATGAATATTGAATATTATGTCAAGTTGATTATCAATCTATATGTTATTTAAGATCTTGCATGCTTTCCGTTACTCGTAGATGCTTTGGCCAAGTAGATGCTTGTAACTCCAAGAGAGAGTATTTATGCTAGATAGTGGGTTCATGCCTCCGTAATCTGGGAGAGTGACAGAAACTTCTAAGGTTGTGGATGTGCTGTTGCCACTAGGGATAACCTAACGATGCTATGTCCACGGTCATATTTGTTTACATTACGCACTTTACTTAATGCAATTATCCGTTGCTTGCAACTTAATACCAACGGGGACTCGGATGACAACCCGGCGGTGGATTATTAGTCATAGATGCTGTTGGATAACGGTCTATGTATTTGTCGTAATGCCCAATTAAATATCATAGTAATCATCATGTCATATATATGCATTGTCATGCGCTCACTATTTGTCAATTGCCCAGCTGTAATTTGTTCACCCAACATGTTAGTTATCTTTTATGGAGAGACACCACTAGTGAACTGTGGACCCCGGTCCATTCTTTTACATGATTAAACAACCACAAACTGCAAACTGTTCCTTTTCATTCTCTGCAATTTACTACTGTTTTCCACACCATACGTTTAATCCTTTGTTTTCAGCAAGCCGGTGAGATTGACAACCTCACTGTTTCGTTGGGCAAAGTAGTTTGATTGTGTTGTGTGCAGGTTCCACGTCAGCGCCGGATTTCCTGATGTTGCGCCACATCATATTTCGCCGTTGACAATCTTCAGAAGCGCTGCTACTCCTACTGGTTCGATTAAACCTTGGTTTCATACTGAGGAAAAACTTGTTGCTGGACTGCATCATACCTTCCTCTTGGGGTCTCCCAACGAACGTGTGTTTCACGCTATCATGCATGCTTGGCCAATGCCGTGGCGTCCGCATGCCCCTGGCACTGGCGTCCTTGGTCCACGGCTTGGCACTCCACCACCCTTCGCCGGCCACGTTGCGCAGTACCAGCCGCCGCCGCAGCAGTAGCTGATGGCACCTCAGCAGTACCAGCCCTCTACACCACCACAGCATGGCGGAGAGGCCTGGGATCAAGCAGCTCTTGTGCAAGCGCTCAACAACATGAGCGTCCAGCAGCACCAGACTCCTACCCCTCCTGCCGGCGAGTGGTATTTCGACATCGGCGCCTCGTCGTACATGTCCAACTCCTCTGGTATGCTCTCCGATCTCTCTCCCTCTCATTCTCGCATTGTAGTTGGCAACGGCTCCATGCTGCCGGTCTCGCACTCCGGCCACCTAGCTATCCTAACCAATTCCACACCCATCCACCTCCAGAACATTCTCGTTTCTCCCTCCCTCATCAAAAATTTGATTTCTGTTAAAACTCTCTATGATGAAAATTCAGTTAATGTTGAGTTTGACAATTTTGGTTTTTCTATCAAGGATCGGGCAACCAAGACGGTGAGCCTCCGCTGTAACTCGAACGGCGACCTATACCCCGTCCGTGTGTCTTCCCCTGCTCGCAGCCTCCACGCCTACGCCACCATCAGCGCCGACGTCTGGCATCAACGACTTGGGCACCCCGGACGCGCTACCTTAGCTCGCGCTCTTCGCGCCATAGATCCTAGCTTATCGAATTTACCTTCACACACTTGTCATGCTTGTCAAATAGGAAAAAATGTTAGGTTTCCCTTTCAAGAATCACAACATATATCATATTTCCCTTTTCAGCTTGTACATTGCGATGTTTGGACGTCGCCTGTGTTAAGTTCTTCTGGTTTCCGCTACTACCTGTTGCTGCTGGATGATTACAGTCACTTTTCTTGGACGTATCCCCTGCGGTTTAAATCAGATGCTTTTGCAGCTATCCGGCGATTTCACGCCTTTGTCACCACACACTTCAATCTCCCTGTCCTCACTCTGCAGGCTGATAATGGCCGCGAGTTCGACAACCACACTGCACGTGACTTCTTCGACAGTCGCGGCATCTCGCTCCGCATGTCCTGTCCGTATACCTCCGCGCAAAATGGCCGCGCTGAGCGCATGCTGCGCACACTAAATGAAACCGTGCGCGCCCAGCTCACCCATGCCTCCATGCCGGCCGCGTTCTGGTCAGAGGCCCTCGCCACTGCCACCTTCCTCCTGAACCGGCGGCCGTGACGTGCCCGCCAAAACCTCACACCGTTCAAGCTCCTCTACTGCACGCCTCCGGACTACAGCAATATGCGTGTATTCGGCTGCCTGTGCTTCCCGAACACGACAACAACTTCCCCGCACAAGCTTGCGCCCCGTTCTGCCCCGTGTGTCTTCCTCGGCTACTCCACCGAACACAAGGGCTACCGCTGCCTTGATCGCGCCACCGGCCGCGTCTTGATCCTGTGGCATGTCTACTTCGACGAAGCACAGTTCCCCTTCGCGCATGACTCGCCCGCTCACCAACCACTTGAGCTCGACGAGTTCATGCCACCCATGGTAACACGACAGCCAGCCGTGCCTGTTCGACAGCCGGCCGTGCCCGCCCACCCGCGCACTGTCTCCGCGCCCCAGCCCGCACCTCTACCGGCTGCCTCAGCTCACCCCTGCAGCCCACCCGCGGCTGGCTCAGCTCCCGCCCCAACAGAGCCTGACTCTGACCCGCCAGCTCCGCGTGCATGTCCTGCCCGCCAGCCCGCTCCCATTCCTACCCACACCATGGTCACCCGTGCACAGTGCGGCACGTTCAAGCCCAATCCCAAGTACGCCCATCTGGCCACAGCTCCACCGCCAATCTCGCCCATCCCAAATCCGTGCGGACCGCGCTGCGTGACCCGTCGTGGCTAACTGCTATGCAGGATGAGTACAGGGCACTGATGAGCAATCACACCTGGGAGATGGTTCCGCGACCGCCGGGCGCCAACATCGTCACCGGCAAATGGTGGTTCCGCCACAAATTCCGCGCGGACGGCACACTGGAACGGTACAAGGCGCGCTGGGTGGTCCGGGGGTTCTCGCAACCCCCCGCCGTGGACTTTGCTGAAACCTTCAGCCCGGTGGTGAAATCGGCGACGGTGCGCGCCGTCCTCGCCATTGCTGCATCGCGGGACTGGCCGGTCCACCAGATGGACGTCAATAATGTGTTTCTGCAGGGACACCTTCGTGAACGTGTGTACTATCAGCAGCCTGTCGGCTTCGTCGACGCGACCGCCCGAACTACGTCTGCTTGCTTGACAAATCCCTCTACGGCCTGAAGCAGGCCCCACGAGCGCTTCGCCGAGTTTCTACACTCCATCGGCTTCACCACCAGCAAATCGGATTGCTCCCTCTTTGTCCTGCGACGGTCCGGACACCGCGTACCTCCTGTTGTACGTGGACGATGTCGTGCTCACCGCGTCGTCCCCAACACTCCTGCACGGCATCATCGACAAGCTGCTGACCGAGTTCTCCATGAAAGACCTGGGGCCTCTACACTACTTCCTCGGCATCCTCGTCGTCCGCAACACCTCGGGCTTCTTCCTGTTGCAGAACAAGTACGCCGAGGAGCTACTGGATCGTGCCAACATGATCGATTGCCGGGCTGTCTACATGCCGGTCGACACACGCGCCAAGCTCTCCGCGGATGCTGGTGACCCTGTTGCCGATGCCTCCGAGTACCGCAACCTCGTCGGCGGCCTCCAGTACCTGACAATGACGAGGCCTGACCTCAGCTACGCCGTGCAGCAGGCGTGTCTGCACATGCATGACCCGCACGCTCACCATCTCGCCATGGTCAAGAGGATCCTGCGCTACATCCGCGGCACTGCAGGGCATGGTCTGAAGATCCACCGCTCCTCGTCGCTCGACTTCTTCGGCTACTCCGACGTGGACTGGGCTGGCTGCCCGGACACCAGGCGGTCTACATCCAGCTATGCCATGTTCCTCGGTGACTCCCTCGTCTCGTGGCCATCCAAGCGGCAGCCCACCGTGTCACGATCAAGCGCAGAGGCAGAATATCGCGTTGTCGCCAACGTCGTGGCCGAATGCTGCTGGCTTCGTCAACTCCTCGGTGAGCTGCATCTTCCCGTGCACAAGGCCACCGTCGTCTACTGCGACAACATCTCCGCGGTCTATATGACAGCGAGCCCCGTTCATCACCGACGGACGAAGCACATCGAGCTCGACATTCATTTTGTCAGAGAGAAGGTCACGCTCGGGCAACTTCGCGTCCTGCATGTTCCAACGACGCAGCAATTTGCATATATTATGATCAAAGGCCTGCCCACTGCTGCCTTCGAGGAGTTCAGGTCCAGCTTATGCGTCCAGGCTCTAGACACACAAGCTGCGGCGGGGTGTTAGCGCAACCTGTTCCTGTGTCAGTCAACACAGTCAATAGCTGCACTCCACGATCACACGTTTCCTGTACACTACGAGCTCAACTGCTCGCACTATCCCTGTGCCCACGATTGTGCACACGATGTACATGTAAACCCCTATATAAGTTGATCAATGCAATGAGAAGCACCAAGGTGCATTGCTAATTCTGTCTTCAACATCAAATGTGTTCTTGATAGGACACTGATTAACCTGGACTGGTGGAGTACAAAGGCTTCTCTGAAAGAGAAGCTTGCTTTGGATTCTCGGAGCAAGTTTGGCCTGATGGTGAGCCTTCTCATTGCTATTCCCGTTGGTATGCTGAATGTTGGTCCTGTGAAAGGAAACAGAAGCTTGAATTTCGGCTAGAATCGGCCTGGTCCGCCAATGTCCGGCAGCCTTGAAGATGGAAGCAGCTCTCGCCACCGAAGCTAGCACCAAGGAGTTTGTCAGGAAGAGGGAATGTCCAATATATATCCGCCATTTTAACCGCCAAGGAGTAGCGCAAAAGCTTCAGCTTGCAGCCGGGAGTAAGCTACAATGTGAATCTGCTTGCAGTGTGTATTGTTATGGAGCACAAAAACTATACCAAGACATGCAGAATAAGCATCTCCGTCTGAATTCTGATGACCATCACCTGCAAAAAAAAAAAATGAATTCTGATGACTATCATTTTTTGTTTGGGCTAAACCCTAAACAGTAAACGTTAAGCAAAATCTCTTCTGCAGTAAGAAATGACATGACTGTCAGTTCGGTACGATTTGTTTTTGTTTTTTTGCGGGGATGCTCGGCACAAATTCTAACAGAAGTTCCAACAGTCAAGAGAAGCTATCTGTATTCCACAACATCTGGGAGCGATTCACACAACACAAGCTGGCTGATCAGATCATATTGGGATTGCGCTGGTGACGCGCGGGTAGACGACCCTGGCCGGGTGTCCCATGATGCGGCGGCCCTTGCGGTGGCGGAAGAGGTACACCACCGCGCCCAGCGGCCATTCCACGACGCCGGTGGCCACGAACGCCACGAACCCCAGCGTCGGGCCGAGCACCTTGCACCGGCACGGGTTGCTCCTCGTCCCGCACTGCACGCACGCCGGCACGAACGGCATAGCTCCTAGCTTCTTGTCGAGAGAACGGTTTCTTCTTCTGTTTGTCGAGAAATTTTGTCTCGGTGGATCGGATGAATGGCCAGGCGTCTCAAGCTAGCTGTTTCTGATTGAGGCATCATGTCGCCAATGCATATATACAGGATTGAGCCTGGGACGCGTGGCGCGACGGGGTCTACGTGGGGCGCTAGTAACTGGTTCTCCTGAGGCTTTGCAAAAGGTCGGCGATGACGAGTCACATTCGGCTGCCACGGCAGAAGCGCAGCATAAATCATTAGCTCACGCGTGTGTTCTTGGAGTTCTCTGGAACTGCTCACGTAATGGGTTCCGTCGGAAGGAAGCTTAAAAATACTGCTTGTGGTTTCTCTCCCTCGGTTCGGCATCTTCCTTCTCTGCAAAGCGTGCACACGCGGCTCACCGCTTTGTACACCTCACAACCCAAGGCCGCCACGTTAATTTTCCTGCTCCTTCTCTTCTAACTTTTATGACACGTCACGTGCTACGTTTCTTTGTCGAGTGAAATGCATGATTAGTCATTTGAACTTGAGTTCAATATCTGTAATATCTGTGATACCATACACCTCGTATGTACCATGGTATCACTACTTATAATTTAAAATTTCAAGTTTTAAAAGATTTCGAAACAAATTTGTGGATGTTGACATACTATGCGTTTAGGATTCCTATAATTTGCAGAACCACATTCGAAAAACACGCATCGAAACAAAAAAAAACGAGAAATCCAACATGAATAGTGTCATAAAAAGACAAAAACATTAAATGACACTATTCACATAGCAAATTATCTTTTTTTCTTCTATGTGTACATTTCGAATTTGGGTATGAAAGGGGAATATAAACACACATCTTGTGAAAACACACCATTTGTTTTGGAATTTTTTAGCACTTCAAAATTTAAATTTTGAAGAGCTATATCATTTTATCATTTACAGTGCGGTACAACTAGATATTTTCCCTTCTCTTGCATCCTATCACTCCTAGTGTATCCTACGTGTAACTTGACTCGAGCATGTCACAAATAATCTTCGCGAGGAAGTATAACTACATCCTATCTGCTCGTCAGAGAGGCTGGCGAGCACAGACTGGATCTCAGCGAGGAAATCGGCGCCTTCAGGGACTAGAGGCACGGGTAGGCCGTCGACGCTCAACCTCCAGTCGTCGGGGTCTCGGGGACGCGCTTGTCGGGCGGCGCCGGGTAGCCCACCTCGTACAACATGCGCGTCTCCCAATCTTGGAGCCAGCGGCGGTCGAAGCCGTTGACCGCCACGCCATCGCCGGGGAAACGCTCGGCCATGTCTTCGGTGCTCGGGGAGTGCGCTAGTCGCAACGCGTTCTTGGTGGAGAAGGAGACACAAGCGTGATGTGCTCTGCCACGGCGAGAGCCAGGAAATTTTATAGCGGCAAAGGGCACGGGGGCGGTGGGCGGTGGTGCGCCACTACTCCGCCGCGTGGCCCGTGATTGGACGCGTCGCCACTCGTCCGAGAAAGGTTGACCATGGCGGCAGACCATTAACTGGCACGGGAGCCGTGGCGATGAGGACGAATGAATTCTCACTTATTTCGCGTGTTTTTTCATCCACTCGCTGACAGGGCGGCCCCCCGTTGTTTCGAGCGCTTTTCCTCTCCGCCGGCGCCCCAAGCGCACCCCAACGCCCTGGGTTCGGCCTGCGCTCGCCGGATGAATTTTCGGCCCAATCCGCCAAAAAACGAGATACTGGGAACGAATGGGAGAAAAATATTGCGCCGGCGTCAATATTATGCCTGGGGGCCTCTCGGGCCCGGGTGGAAATGCTCTTATACTCCGAATTGCAGATGCCGCATCTTCGGGAACTCCTACTGCAACCAGCTTCACACTTCAGTGAGGACCGGCCAGCGTTCTCTGTGTAAGCCAAATGTAAGGAGGTGGTCGTAAGTAGGCCGCATGTCACTCTGAATTTTTTTTTTTTATTGAAGGAGCATGTCACTCTGACTCTTGTGGGCTATGTCCTGCCATGGGCCTATATGTTAAGTAATCACTCTTCGAGCTTTAGCGAGGCATGTACAAGGCCCAAAATGTTAGCACAGCGATGGATCGCTGGTTATGGCACGATACATTGGTATTTTCATTTCAGTACGTTCCCTCCAAGAAGTCATCGACGATTCGACGGTGTTCTCCACTCTTTGGCCTTTGCTATGTCTTTTTGTTGTGATCTGAAGGAACTTTCTTTGATTTTGCACTATGGACCACTTAGCTGGCTTCTAGACATGTGACATTCTGATCCTATCATTCAATGTTGTCCCCTGGAAAATCATTGACCCATTCGCTTAAACCCACTTGCTAGAACCCGCACTTTACCCTCAACCTCATCTTATTCCTGCTCCATTACTTTAAACTTCTTTACTATCTGTCAGTTCGGCTTGACTTCTCTCCTCAGAGAAGTCTATTTGAATCAGAGTATTCGTTAGTCAGTTCTTTAAATTATTGACTGATCTATTTTCGTTCTAGAGGGGTTAAGTAACACGGGATTTTCTAGTGTTCAATTCAGTAGTTATTATGGGGAGTATACGCTAATTGTTCTTCTTGCTACTAGTAGGAGAAAGAACGAAGGAACAACTATTAGTGAAGAGTAACGACTCCATAACTTCGCTCAACAAAAAAAAGGACTCCGTAAGGAGCATCGTCACCAAAGTCGCCTCCTCCAAACCTGAGTCTACCACGAACAACAAATAAGTTTCCATGTTTTTTCTAGAATATATGTATATCATGGTGGAATAGTTATGTGGATTCGAAATTCACTTCAATGTATCAATGAATTAATTACGCGTGCGTAGTTCTGCTATTCTATGTGCTGGTCCATTTTCAGGGAAAAGAGAATTGTTTGCGTCCTAAAAAATATTCCAGTGCTAAAAAGAAGGTAAAATTGCATACATCATATGAACTTGCTTTTCACAAAGGATGCATAACCAATATGTTTCAGGGAAAAGAGAATTTTTTTTCTCACCTGGATTGGCCTGCGCTACGTACAATTGCTTCAGAGTGTAGAAAAAAAGGTGAAGCGTCCACCGCGTTGATTTGCGTCGACGCCAAGCAGAATCCCAATGACCGACGGGAATTCGCTGTAACAGACAGGAATTTCACCCTAGCGTCAGTCTTAGCATCGTGCGTTGTACGTGCCCTAAGGTTGATGCTTGTCAGGTTGATCATTTTGGGTCAACAGTTCGAGATGAGATAATTCATTCTCCTCTGATACATGTCATCACTAGTTACTTGATGTCGACGATCATGCTTCGGGAAACGATAGTGATCGTGTCATGCATGTTACATTTGGTGGCTCTGGTAAAGGCAAACTCATGGGGAGTAAATACCACCAGTCTCACAATGTACCATGTTTGGGTAATAGCTGCAAAATCGGCCAAGGCTAATTTACATGTTCCGTTATCTCAAACTAAACCTCGATGCAACGTTCAACGTTGGTGACCTAACTGGAGCAAACGAAGCAATTATGCATGATAGCCAAGGTAACTTTATCGTAGCTTTGTGAAAATTTATGTCATATGTGGCTTTGGCATCATTTGGCGCAAGCATCTAGTACTATGCAAGTAGGCTTGGAGTACA
Source organism: Poa pratensis (assembly GCA_947311845.1). Taxonomy (NCBI): domain Eukaryota; kingdom Viridiplantae; phylum Streptophyta; class Magnoliopsida; order Poales; family Poaceae; genus Poa; species Poa pratensis. The sequence continues at coordinate 53,722,154 of CAMZMU010000027.1, read as the reverse complement.
CTCGCAAATTGTACTCCTTCCGTTTATAAAAGGATGTCTCTAGCTACTTTATCGAATTTTGCATGTATCTAGACATAATTTAGTGTGTAGATACAGGCAAATATAGACAAAGTAGAGACATCCTTTCATGGACTGAGTGAGTATAAGATAAATGCAACTGAAGCCGAATCAGATTGCCTCGAAGTTATTCAATATTCTTCGGTGAAGTGCAACTGTGGAACGAAGCTACTGCCATGTAGACTATATACTTTTGACTGAAACAATTTTCCTATAGTTTTAAATTAAAAATAAATAAATATTTTTCTGAAACTGATATATAGAAAAAACATCTACCAGCGTCTTCGTGCCAATAGGGGTTCCATAGCAACATGCAAAACGCACAGCAAACTCGTGGCAAGCTAGGACGATCCTGGGTGGCATCAAATCCAGTCACATGCAGCCGCACACACAAGGACAATCTTTCACCAGATCGGAAGCTTCTTCCACCTTTATCAAACTTGGTACGCAGGCGAAGCAAGCTTTTTAACCTAGCTCCCCGTAGTCCTACTCCAATGATCACGAACGCTAGCTTGTTGCTTGACGCGTCGTCGTGCGATCACGAACGGGCAGTCCAACTTGGGCACCAACGAAGACGCACATGTTTCAACGACCGCGTCGGTGCGGTGGCGCCAACGAGGAAGGAATCGCGCGCCTCCATTCCCCGCCGATACCTCCATAATGCACACTGCATGTGGCCGACCTGCCCCGTGGACCCACGGATTTAGGGGCCGCCACATGCTCGTCGCTATCGAGCCCTACTGGAGGAGAGGTTGTCAGGTACTGGTTCTATTCTACCGGAGCACCAGTAGTACAATCATGTTGATCCATGCTTGTAATCCTACCGCAAACCTGCCGCCATTCTAACGAACCCCAACTAATATTCTTCCATACCACGGCCGTTTGTGGACCGTGACAGCATCATAAGAAGGTTGGCGAGAGCAGGGGTTCCTTCTTACCAAGCTAGACACCTTCCACTGCTAGGCTCGTACCGCAGCTAGCCAACGGCCGAACACTCACCGGGGATACGATGCGGCGGCCGGCGGTGCGAAGGGCAGTGGCCCAGCTCCTCGTGCTGGCAGTCCTAGCCGTCGCGGCGGCCACGGCCATCGCGGTCGACGGAGACGTGAAGTGCGCCACGTGTGAGGGCGCGGTGCCTGCTGCGCTGCCTCCGCCGCCGCCTTACTACTACTACAGCCCTCCACCCCCGGCGTCCTACCCCGGCGTGTCCAACTGCCCGCCGCCACCAGGTGGGTACATCGCGATCGGGGGCTCGCCGCCCGGCCGCATGTACCCGCAGGACCCCGGGTTCATGCCATCCAGCGCGCCGCCGAGGCATGCCGCCGTCCCCTTCACGGTATGTGCGTTCGCCGCGCTGGCCACCCTGCGGCTCTTCTTCTGGTGATCGATCTGCAGCAATTGCACGGCCGTCCACCGTACGTCGTCGTCACACACAAGGACGCGCCGAGAAACGCTGGCGTTCCATGGATCTCCCGTCTATGCATTCACCTAGCTTGTAATAATTCTTTCACCCGTCGCGGATATGTCTTGTAGTTCTTCCAATGCATCGAGGTTTCTCGATTTTCGTTTCTTCTTACACAACTTTCACTTGTAACATATTAGTTGCAAAGCAGTGGAGCTAGTAGTTCATGGTGGGTATGATATCTTTGACTTATTCATTAAACAAATTTCCTCCTGTTCGTTTGTCAGAGAAGATTGGCTTCTGAGCTGGCAGATTTCCAGATCTATACTACTTTACAGCTCGATTCGGTAGAATGGTGACTGTTAGTGAATTAATAGTACTACTTCGTACCACGCTACCAACAAGGCAACCATTCTGCTTTAAATTAAGTTTCTGTACCTATTGTAAGACTAGACATAGTGGGAGTAACATAAGTAGTAACATATGTGCCACATAGGTATAAAAGATGATGTGGCATTCAATTAATGAAGAGAGAGGCAAATTGAGTAACATAGGTAGTTACCGTAACATCACATGTTCCAATGCAAAATGAGTCTACAATCTAAGAAATGCACACTTGCATGACACCACATATATGTTACTTTGCACTATGGAGGTAGTAACATAGAGTAGTAACATGTGCATGTTACCACTCTAAGTTACTCCCCACTATGACTAGTCTAAGGAAAACAGTTTCTACATTGTTTTAAAGAGAACACTCTTTTTTTCTCGAAAAAAAATGAACCCAGCTTCTACATCAAACGATACACACAGCTATATATTAATAAAATAATACCAAGCACAGTACACCTCCATGCCTAACAAATCGGCTAAAAAACTCAGAGGCCATGTGCTTCGAGACAACATCTCAACAAATCTATAACAAGCCATATGACAAAAAATTGAAACAACTAAAAATACACAACTCATATACAAATCTTTGAACAATCTAGGTTTTGTCACGTGCGTCGGTAACGAGGAGTCCAACCAACAATCTCAATATTTTCATCCAAAAAACAATAATGTGCGTCAGCATTGATCGGCCTTGTGTTTGCACCGGAATTGCGAATAATTGTCATCGGAATTTTCACTGCTAGCTACCGACCTCACTTCCGGCTGAAACTTCTTGCAAATCGGGTCTCGGTGCTGACGGAGTGAGATCCTCACCCAAAGTAGTTTGAGACCCTATGGCTCGCTTCCATTCACCGCCGCCCTCCTTCAAAATCGTCGATTGGAGTGCGCAAAACCGGTTACCATTGCAGCCATCCCACTGACATCCTCCAGCACCTACCCATCGACCGAATCAGAAAAACACTGCTAGGTCGCCCTTCGACAAGTCAACGTGGGCCTAGATCTTGCCCGACGGGCCTGCGCGCTGTATGCATCCGTCTCTAGCGACAAATCAGAGCCTCGACAAAAGCGTCGCCACAACTGACAACAATCATATCTACGAGCCTTTCTATACATAACATTAGTTATTTGGTGTCAGTGCAATTTTCTCTAGTTATGAACAATTATTGTATATGTATGAAACAAATATTTTTCCAATGATTTTTATTCAAGCTAAAGAATCGCCATCACCTCCCAACTTAGCAAGCACCTCCTCGCTAGCCGATGAGGATATTCTCAACTCGTACTGCCAAGTGTGTCTCGGCCATCATTGATGTTGTATGCTCACATTTTTGCCGCAAACACGGTCATCGATGGCAATCTCGCACGTGGCGTTGAGAAGGTGTGTAATCGTCTGGTTGCTGCTCTCATGTAGTGGTGTATCTTGTTCATTCTACGTGTGTTCAAGGGTTCAATGGTGGTGACTTCGGCTCTCGGTCGTTGGTCATATGGGGCACGTGCACGAAGAATTCCCCGTTGTCATCAACAACATCAGGCGATCTCCAGTAAGAGAGTGGTGCGTCGGTGGCTGGCTCTAGCGGCAATGGTCGTTAGGTGGTCAAAGGAGGTCGATGTAATCTATACTTCTTATAAAGAAAAACCCCACTAAGCGTAATTAATATTTTTCTATATCCACATGCAATCTATCCACATCACTTGCTCTTTTAGCCAATCAAGTATCCATGTCATCCCACTAACATTCACTAATTATTTTCTATCTCTAGCTGCAAGCATCCACATCATCTTTTTTAGCCCATCAAATTGTCCACATTTTTTTTTCTGTTTGAACGATAAGATCTCACCATGTCGCTATGTAGTTACACAAGTAAAGATATTTTTTATGTAGTTACACAACATGATCGCAGTCAATCAGATACACCCATAAATCATAACGATCTTTAAATTATAAATCACACCACATATATTCGATGTCTAAATTTTTAGCTATTTTATTAAATTTCTTAAGAGATACCCATTGCAATGCACACGGGGTGTCGCTCTAGTTTTTATTATGTTTGAGGTGTTTTGTACCTTTTGTGAACTTCTATAATGGATCTAGATCTTTCTTGCGTTGTTGGAGTTTTTTTTTTTACTTTGTAGAGATGGAAATAAATCTGGATGTTTGGATTATGTGGAGTCTGAATAGAATATGCTGGATGTCTTTGATATTTACATGCTAGTTTATTTTGGACACTAGCTAGCTAGGTTTTTTTTATTTTGAGAATTGCTAGCTACTCAGCTAGCTAGGACATATTATTTTCAGTTCAGCTTTTTTTAGGGAAATTTTCAGTTCAACTTAGCAAGTCGCGTGGAGGCGCGGACGAAGTTCGTGGGCCGGCCCAGGGCGAGCTGCGATACGATGCTACGACCCGCTACAAAGCGGTATATGGGTGCGATTAGCTAGAGGGTTCCCTTTGAGAAGGTCGATCCGTGTGTCCCGCGTGACTCTGTTGCCGCCACGTGGCGAGCTCCAACCAGACCGGACGAGGCAAAAACGAAATTGGTCACGTCGCTTTCCTTCGGCCGGCAAACGCTCGCGTGTAGCACCCGCGGCATACGAGACAGCCCCGCGACGTACGTGATCGTTCCAAAGAAGTACGCTGCTCGTTCTAGAGAAGCCAGTGCACAGTATACAGATTAGTAAACTAGAAAAAAGAGATATACAAAATATACGGAATAGCTAGTGCACAACACCCAGAGCTCTAAACGTTTACGACGTACAACTACACAAACCTGTACAATTATTCATATACATGTTGTACAACTACACATGCACAGATTGTACCACTACGCAGACACATGTTGGACAACTATACAGACACATGTTGTACAACTAACACAGAAATAGATTGTACAACTAACAGGTTGTACAATTACACAGACACATGTTATACAACTACACAGAATCTTGTTGTACAACTAACAGGTTGTACAACTACACATGACAGGGAGTGCAAACTACACTAACACGAAGTATAAAAGTACACATACACAAGTTATACAACTGCACAGACACAGTTGTACAACTATACATAACCGAGAGTACAAAAAAACACGCTGCTACTAAATGTACAAACTGCTACTACTACTGGATGTACACACGCTGCTACTGAATGTACACGATCTTACTAGATGTACATCCACGATGCTACTGGTTGTACATGATGCTACTGGATATACACCCACGCACAGCTACTGGATGTACGCTCACACCGCTACTGCATGTACACGCTGCTACTGGATGTACAAGTATACATAACTAGTAGTACAAAATACGAGAAAAAAAGTTTCTCAAAACTTATCAACATGGGATCTACTTTTGAATATCTCGACGCGAGGATCTCATATATGAAAACCGTTCTTAATTTGGACAAACGGTTCTAAAGATATTTAATTTTAAAAAACGAATCTTGAAATAAATGTCCGCTACAACCACCGGACGTGAGAAGGAAAAAACCCACCAAAACTATCTGCTGCTGCCACTTGTCGCAAAAATAAGCCCCCACAGGGTACCGCATCGAACGAGAAGCCGCCACTTGTCGACACGGCAGCGCACGCGGGTTCCCTTTGCGAATGGAACTCTTTTATTAGTGATTTCGGCGGTATATAGGTTCCCTTGTGGTGTGCGGGCCAAGTTTAGATATTTCAGAGGAAGAGTAGGTGCCACGTAAAAGCCCAGGACTTACCCGTGACAACGAGTGGCCCAGACCTCAACTGGGAGCGAGTCCACCGCCTCACAGCGCATTCCCGAAACTATCCATTCGTTGGAGCAGATCGGACGGCGCCAGAACGCGGAGCCTCTCGCCACACTGCTGGACAGACGGCCCCGATTTGCCTCGCCTCCCCAGAACCGTCGCCCCCATGCAGCCGATAAATACCCCCCACAGGGAATCGCCTGGGGTTCTCCTGGAGCTTCTCTCTGCGCAGCGGCGGCGGCTCATCGTCTCGTTCCCTCCCCTGATCGCTGGGCGAAATTCAAGGTGAGACGCCATCTTTCATCCTCGTTCTCGATCTGGTCGCTGTAGTTCGTCCGCGCGATGAGCTTGCTGCCTTACAAGTTAGCGGATCCGTAATTCTAGTGGAGCCGGGGGCGTTTTGGTTTCATCTCGCTGCGTAAGGTGTTGGTTTTGGTCTAGATCGCAAGGGTCTTGGTGCTTCTAGTGGTTCGAAATTAGAGCATTGGGTTCAGGTATATGTCCTGTGTGCCGGATTTAGATTTACTTTTGGTGGATGTATTTTTGTGCCATGTCTCGTAGATAGTTTTTTCTTCCTGATTCGATTTACCCTTTTTTAGACGTGCGTGATATAAATGCCGTTCTATTGTTATGGTATAGGTGCTATTTTAAATTCGATTTTATTTCTGGTATGGAGGATCCGAGGATGGATCAGTCATCTTTACTTAGTAGGGCGCAAATTATATACGATTTAGACGTTCTAATAGGAATCACTTCTATATACGTGGCTGTAGATACATTGTTTCTGCATGAACATACGATTGGCGTTTAGGACCATGTATTTTGTTTAAGAGATATGTGTTCTGTTAGATATCAACCTCTGTTACGTTAGTTTTCTGCTACAGGTTCATGTGATTCACATGAGTAATCAAACTTGATGGTGTTTTGGCAGTGTCTTTCTGGTACATTGGGCTATGCCGAATAGATTTAGTTTCCTCTCTTGATTTTTATTGATGCTTGCTTGCAACAATCATGGGAATTTCCTTCTGAGGCTTACATCTTCTGTGTCATCTCTAATCTTGCAATATAAATAATGATGTTGTGTGTCACAGTCTACAGTTTGTCTTATTCTGTGATATAAATATTATTGATGTTTTACTTAGCTGTCGTCAGAATGCAATATTAACTGAAGTATTACCTGGGTTGCATTATATTACCGCCCTTGTACTTGCTTTAAATCTGTGCTTCCCTTTACTTTTAAACCATTTTCGAAGTATCTTTTACAGTTCACATGCTCCTTTACTTATGTAGTTTAGTATAAAAACATAAGAGCTACCAAATCTGGTTACTTGATTAGGACTGTCAGGCATTTCTTTCTTAGGGTTGTTTAGTAATTTCAGGTGCAGTTTATCAGTTATAGACCTGGTATGCGCTCTAACTTTGTTACTCCTTGTAAAAACAGGATTTTATATTTGCAGTGTGATATTCAAAAACACTCAAGATGGTGAAGTTCACAGTAGAAGGGCTTCGTGGGATTATGGACAAACAAAATAATATTCGCAACATGTCTGTTATTGCTCATGTGGACCATGGTATGTGCTTTGAAATATACTGCTTGGTTGCATAAGTATTGATGTTTTATTCATTATATGTCTTGTGTCTTTTAGCTGGTTCATATTGTATCTTGTTTGTACAAACAGTTGCCCAGTTCAGATTGGTGGGATATTATGTCGCACAACATAGCTTGTTTGCATTCCTGTTGTCAGATTATGTTTTCATCTTTGATTGTGTAAATATGTTCATATATTATCTCTGTATTGATGCTTTATAACTTCTTTATACCATCGCTGTATTGTTACAACACATATCCATTCTAGATTGGTGTAATATTTTTATTCTACGTTTGTGTTGCCGGATTGTATTTTGATTCAGAAAATTTCAGCCTGTGACTTCTGGAAAATACTCCATTCAACATGATTGGCATAGTAACGTAAAATTCAATGCATAATCTGTTTGTTCCTTTCATTTTAAGGATCTAATCATTCAGGATTTTTAATTCTACTTTCGTGTTGTCCTTAAGTAAATGGATCTGATTATTTCGATATGTATCTGTTGTATTTTGCATTAGTGTATACTTGTGGCGTTAGATAGTTTAATCTCAGTTTATCATGTGTGCTCATCAAGTCACGCTCTTTTGCTTGTCTTTAATTTGATCTTTTTATTAATCCTTGAAATTCCAACATTTGTGTGATGTCCTTTTATGAAGACTGCTCTAACACTGCAATTTTAATTCTTTGTTTCTTGTTGGATATTAAGAGCATGCACCGCAAATTACAAGTTAGTGACTCATGTTTTGACCGTGTTCATGGTTTTTACTCTCCACAGGCAAGTCTACGCTTACCGATTCCCTTGTGGCAGCTGCTGGCATTATAGCACAGGAAGTTGCTGGTGACGTTCGCATGACTGATACTCGTGCTGATGAAGCAGAGCGCGGTATTACAATCAAATCCACCGGTATCTCTCTTTTCTATGAGATGTCTGATGAATCACTCAGGGCTTATAAGGGCGAGAGAGATGGGAATGAGTACCTGATAAACCTTATTGATTCACCTGGGCACATTGATTTCTCTTCGGAAGTCACAGCTGCTCTTCGGATTACTGATGGTGCTTTGGTCGTGGTTGACTGTATTGAGGGTGTCTGTGTGCAAACTGAAACTGTGCTCCGCCAAGCCCTTGGTGAGAGGATTAGGCCTGTCCTGACTGTGAATAAGATGGACAGATGTTTCCTTGAGCTTCAAGTTGAAGGTGAGGAAGCCTACCAGACTTTCTCCCGAGTCATTGAGAATGCCAATGTCATTATGGCGACATATGAAGATGCAAAACTTGGCGATGTGCAAGTCTACCCAGAGAAGGAACTGTTGCCTTCTCTGCTGGTTTACATGGCTGGGCATTTACTCTCACGAGCTTTGCTAAGATGTATGCCTCCAAGTTTGGAGTTGATGAATCTAAAATGATGGAGAGGCTCTGGGGCGAGAACTTCTTTGATCCAACCACACAAAAAATGGACCAACAAGCACACTGGCTCGCCTACTTGTAAGAGGTTTTGTTCAGTTCTGCTATGAGCCAATCAAGCAAATCATCAATATTTGCATGAATGACCAGAAGGATAGATTGTGGCCTATGTTACAGAAGCTTGGTGTGACCATGAAGACTGATGAGAAGGAGCTAATGGGCAAACCTTTAATGAAGCGTGTAATGCAAACTTGGCTGCCAGCGAGTACTGCTCTGCTTGAGATGATGATATTCCATCTTCCTTCTCCTTCGAAAGCACAGAAGTATCGTGTGGAGAACTTGTATGAGGGCCCCCTTGATGACGTCTACGCAACTGCCATAAGGAACTGTGACTCAGAAGGTCCTCTTATGTTGTATGTTTCGAAGATGATCCCTGCATCTGACAAGGGCAGATTCTTTGCGTTTGGCCGTGTCTTCTCTGGGAGAATTGCAACTGGCATGAAGGTCCGGATCATGGGCTCCAACTATGTTCCTGGCCAGAAGAAGGATCTGTATACAAAGAGTGTCCAACGTACAGTTATATGGATGGGAAAGAAGCATACAACATAAGGATGTTCCCTGTGGTAACACTGTTGCTTTGGTTGGCTTAGATCAGTTCATCACAAAGAATGCTACCCTGACAAACGAGAAGGAGGTTGATGCATGCCCAATCAGAGCAATGAAATTTTCTGTATCCCCTGTTGTACGTGTTGCTGTTCAGTGCAAGGTTGCTTCAGATCTTCCCAAGCTTGTGGAAGGTTTGAAGCGTCTGGCAAAATCTGATCCTATGGTCCTTTGTTCCATCGAAGAGTCTGGTGAGCATATTATTGCTGGAGCTGGAGAGCTGCACCTTGAAATTTGTTTGAAGGATCTGCAGGACGACTTCATGGGTGGTGCTGAAATTGTTGTTTCCCCTCCTGTTGTCTCTTTCCGTGAGACTGTTCTTGAGAAATCGTGCTGTACTGTGATGAGCAAGTCCTCGAACAAGCACAACCGTCTTTATATGGAAGCTCGCCCCTTGGAGGAAGGACTGCCTGAGGCCATTGATGATGGCCGCATTGGCCCACGTGACGATCCCAAGGTGTGCTCCAAGATCCTGTCTGAGGAGTTCGGTTGGGACAAGGATCTCGCCAAGAAGATTTGGTGTTTTGGACCTGAAACCACTGGCCCAAATATGGTTGTTGATATGTGCAAGGGAGTACAGTATCTGAATGAAATCAAGGATTCTGTTGTGGCTGACTTCCAGTGGGCGTCAAAAGAAGGTGCATTGGCGGATGAAAATATGCGAGGCATTTGCTTTGAGGTCTGCGATGTTGTTCTCCACACAGATGCTATTCACAGGGGCGGTGGTCAGGTCATCCCAACTGCTAGGAGGGTCATTTTTGCTTCTCAGCTCACAGCTAAGCCAAGGTTACTAGAGCCTGTATACCTAGTGGAGATCCAGGCACCTGAGAATGCACTTGGTGGTATCTATGGTGTTCTTAATCAGAAGAGAGGGCACGTGTTTGAGGAGATGCAGAGGCCTGGTACCCCACTGTACAACATCAAGGCTTACCTCGCTGTTATCGAGTCCTTCGGTTTCTCCAGCACACTTAGAGCTGCAACCTCTGGTCAGGCCTTTCCTCAGTGTGTGTTTGATCACTGGGACATGATGTCTTCTGATCCTTTGGAGGCAGGATCGCAGTCGGCGCAGCTGGTATTGGATATCCGCAAGAGGAAGGGGCTGAAGGAACAGATGACCCCTCTCTCCGACTTCGAGGACAAGCTCTAAATGTTCTCCCTCATGTTATCTGCTTTTGCCCCGTTTTTTATCCTCTCTATTGTCAAGATCAGTACTCTTTTTAGTGTTCCTGTTAATTGGGTTGTGATGTGCTACTTTTGTATGGTAGCGTGCTACTAAGCCTATTTTGTTGTCTGTCCGATTTAGCAAACAATTTACCTAAATGATATGCATGGTTGAGTAGTTCATTTCACCTTCTTGCATCTCCTGTTTTCAATTTCTATTTATCTTAGATAAATGCGCCCAGTTTTTTTTCTTGATTTCACTTGTGCTTTAAGGCTATCCTGATTCTGTTTAGTCTGTGGTATCAGGTCTGTGGTCACATCATATTGTTAAACGTGTTTTGTAGGCTGATAGCCATTCTTGGTACTCTTAAATTTTTAGTTGGTTCTGTTGTTTTGCTATTTCTAGGGATAAGAGTAGCACGTCCAATTAACTGACCAGTGCTTCTAGGCGTCCCACAGTTTTCTGTCCGATACTCGTACGATGTTGAAATCATCTGTTTGCCTTTGATTGCTGGTCCTTCTCACGGCCCAAAGGAAACGTAGTACAGAAATTGAATGTAAACCATTGTACGCAGCATTTTTGTTGACTGTCAGCTCTCTGAAAAGTCGTGGCAGAAGTCGTAAGCAGCATGAATGATGGTTTATCGCTATTCATTTCACCTAGTGACAGTTTCATATCTCCCAAGTATGTTCGAATACTATCATGAACTTTACGTGTTTACACATATTCCGCACGTATGTTTGCAAAAGGAGGTGTTTTTTTCTCCGTATGTTTATTGACATGTTGCTCATGATTACTGTCAGGACAACCAAAACTGCTGCCGAAAGAACACACAATTGGACTTAAAACGACAAAAGTTAAATTGATAACAATGACTGGTTAAGCACAGGTTTGTACACGCCGCCATAAATTTATTTACCCGATCGATCTGACTAAATCCCCAACGCCTGGGCAGCAAAGTCAAACATAGGCAATCGTCACTATAACCGTATTATCCCGAATTCCCGACTCATCATGTCAATTTGAACAAGTTAGCAAGCAATTTACCCTCCATCATGTCAATTCAAACATAGCCTATTTCGTTGTCTGTCAGATTTAGCAAACAATTTACCTTAGATGATATATTTATATTCTTGATTGAGTAGTTCATTTTACCTTCTATCGCATTGCATCTCTTGGTTGCAACTTCTACTGAATTAACTTTGATAATTGCATCCTGTTTTTTTCTTGAATTAACTTGTGTTATCAGGTTATATCCAGTTCTGGTTAGTCTGTGGTCAACGCATATATTGTTAAATGTGTTTTGCAGGCTACTAGCCACTTCGTATACTCGGTACTCTTCAAATTTTAGTTGGTCCTGGTGTTTTTTTTTTTTTTTTTTGAAACAAGGCAAAAGATTTGCCTCTTTTGCCATTTTTATTGATAAAGGAGAAGTTTTTTAGAGGTTTTGTTGGTCGTTTATTTCTAGCGATAAGAGTATACATACCCTGACGCCACTTGAAACGGAGATTGTTTACCATGTGACTTACGCAGTATGTATGTTGGTATATCCTGGCTCTGGTTAGTCTGTGGTATCGGCTCTCTGAAAATTGTGGCCGAAGTCGTAAGCAGAATGAATCATGGTTTCTTGCTATTCATTTCACCTAGTACCAGTTTCATAAACTTTACGTGGTTTGCACAGTGCATCTTCCCCACGTGATGTTTGGAAAAGGAGGTGTTTGTTCTCCTTATGTTTATTGACATGTTGCTTATGATTACTGTCTGGCTGGACAAACAAAATTGCTGCTGAAAAAAAGCACACAATTGGATTTGAAACGACAAAACTTAAACTAAGAAAACTGTTTAAGCGCAGATTTGTCACGCCGCCAAAATATTTTATTGACCCTATCGATCTGACTAAATTGCCAACGCCTGGGCAGCTATGTCAACCATACTCATCATGTCAATTTGAACAAGTTAATTTACTCAAACAGTCGGCTCCGAAAAAACAAAAATCTACTCAAACAGTCTGGGACCGCGTCAATTTCTGACCACGACCATGCAACCACAGCTTATTTTATACTTCAAGCGCCAATACAAATCCTGAATTCTGAAGACCCGTTCGCGCCCGGAACGTCAGGTTGAATAATTTGGCGTGGTCAGATATGCCCATCTCTATCTTCTCCATAACTTGACACCAGAGAACACCTCACCTGATTATACTGATCTACACCTCAACACTCACCGGGCACCTTCCATGAAATTGAAATGTTTATTACAACTTGACCATCTTATTTATGTTCGCACGTGGCGGAAGCAGCTCTTGCCAACGAGTGCATAAAAGGAGATCAAGGTAGGATTAGCATTCAGCAAAATCCAAGTTCTTTTGAGTCACCAAACATACACCAACCTCGACGAAACCAAGCAACAGGGAGAGCGTGCACGACGCCGATGGAAGCCGAGGCCTTCCCGATACGGTTCACCAAGGGCATACGGTCCTACTGGCGCCGGAGCAAGTACCAGCGCGCGGACGGCAGCGCTGGCACGGCCGGCCGAGGCACGCGCCATCTGGTGCGGCTCGGGGACGGCGGCAGCGGCGACGCCAGGCCGTGGGGCCTGCGTCTCGGCGGCATGTTCCGGGTGCGCGTCAAGGCGCCGGCCGCGGCCGTGGCTGCGGCAGCGGTACCGAAGCGCGTGCTCGGGGGGATGCGGGACGCGTACGTGGACGCCATGCTCGGCGCGGCGAAGAAGCACTCGGCCGCCACGCACGCGAAGATACCGAGCGGGCCGGCGCCAGAGGCGCTGTGGCAGAAGCGGGTGCCCGTGCGCCGGTCGCGCAGCCAGGCGCAGGTGCGGCAGAAGGCGGATGAGCTGGGGCAGATGCTCGTCCTCGAAATGTACAAGTCCGTGCGCGCGTCGAGGGACCTCACTGGCATGCTCCAAGCATCTTCAAGGGCGCGGTAGCATGCATGCAGCGGCAACTTCGAGATATAGCATACAATACCTAGTTATGTGTGTTACTACATACGGCCATCAAGATTAGTACTCTGTAGTATATGTAAATCTGTTCATAACCATACGGTTTGCTCTGCAGTAAATTCTCAATAATTCCGGGACTGTTTGCTTCTGAGATTAGAGACGACGACGCTCAGAAGTCAAAACTTTCTCGGCCAGATTGTAAACTGATTGCTCGGATCAGATGATCACACGATCAAACTCTACAGTAAAATGTTCATCAGGAGAACTTTTTTTTTTTTGATAAATTGTAACTTCACGGACGCACACATGTACACTTTCCCACGTGTGTAGAAAATATGTACAAAGGGTAATGAAAAAATATCAAAAGATTACTAAAGTTGGGTTTGCAGCCAAGATTGGTATTGCTGATCAAATTTATTTTCCATTCTATGCTTCAGCCATCTGAGTCCAGTCAAGTAAATTCCTTTCTCTCAAACGTAGGTCTTTCATTCTTGAAGATTTTGTTGTTTATGATTATCCAAATCCCCCAAGACGCTAAGATAATGATTTCCATGAAGAAAGGAAACTCAAACTTCTCCTTAATATCATATAAAGCCTCCAATAAGGAAATATTCTTGCCTCCACGGGGGCACACATCCCAACAGTGAGCAGAGTTTCCTCTGGGGTGTAGCATAGGAGGAGAACGTATCCTGTGCACCCAAGTAATTGGTGCACCCGGTGCACCCATACTCGGTTGACCACTAATTATTTTTTCAAAAAATATGAAAAAAAAGGTGGACATTGCCATAACACAAATGTCAATCATCACAAAATTTAAAGTCTAAATTTGAAACCCAGCATCAACAGAGAAAATGAAAAATTTCTAATACTGACAATGGGCGAAATTTAAAGCCCAGCTTTAATTTTGTACTATTCATTGTCGGGTTTTGTCTGTTTGTTTTCTTTATCTATGGTATGAATATCAATATGAAGTTTTTTGACACGTTAGACACGAGCATTATCTATGGCTAAACTTTGTTTTCAGATTTTTAAAAACTATTTTGGTGGTCAACCGAAGGTGGGTGCACCGGGTGCACCAGTTGGTTGGGTGCACTCGATACGTCCTCAGCATAAGAGTATGATTGAAGTTGGAAGTTTTTCCTGCCAAGAATATTTCTTGTTATCTTCTTGTACTAGTAGGAAAATCCATACAGTGGCGCGCTGATTTGGCCCTTAATGGCGCGTTTTTCGCACACCACTTGTTATGCACCACTGCTAATCGCTACTGGTGGCGCGCGGCCCCGTGCCACATGTAACATACAAACAAATAGCGCACATGTTTCTGCGCACCACCGGCCGTGCTAGTAGTGGCGCGTGCTTCGAACAACACCAGAAAAAGAGACTAGTGGCGAACCCCCTGGGACGCCACTGAGACTACGTTGCACCGTCACTATGTTATTTTTGTTAACGGGACACGACAGTAGTTTTTGGCTATCCTGGCAGCGCGATGGCCACGTATTTTCTGACCTGGCAGCATATTTTATACATAACACATGCAAAGACTATAATAAAGATCTCTACATAGTTTTTAAGATGCCAAGTACAAATTAACCAATCACTCTCTCAAAAAATAGGTTCATTATCATAACTAATATCTTCATCACATAGGGGAGTATGATCACACATTATTCTGGTTAGGTCGCACACAGTTAAGACAACAACAAATACGATATCAGGACGTCCTGGACGAGGATTATGAAGTTTTTGAACCTACGAGGCACGATCTGAGGACGATCTGAGCTGGACCCTTCTTCGTCCCACCTTTATTAGCCAAGTAGCTTGCTTCTGCCTCCTGTCTCGTCTTGAACGACTTGTAGTTGTTGCTCTCGAACTGGTCTAGTTGCGTGAACTTGGAATCTTGTCTGGAAGCAGCTCTTTCACCAGTCATCTTCTTCCGAAGCACCTCAAGAACATGAGGATCCTGCACTATTGAAGCCATCAACGAGGGGTCCTGCGTAGTGCCACCGTGTTCTTCATCAAATCCGTCCTCTTCTTCATATTCGGCCTCTTCTTCATGTTCGTTGATACATCCAAAACGTATCTATAATTTTTGATGTTTCATGCTACTTTTATGCCTTTGACACTCGTTTTTATATTAAGCTTATGATTTATTTGGACTAACCTATTACTCCCTCCGTTCAACAATATAAAATGTTTTAGTCTTTTTCCATATGCACATGTACACACATGTATCTAGACATGTTTAAGTGCATGTGTCCATTCTTTTTAGTATGAATCTAGACATGCATGTGTAACACCTAAAACATCTTACATTGTGGAATGGAGGAAGTAATAGTTACAAAAGTTCACAATTTCTTGTTTTACATTTTGATGTGTACAATTGCTTGGAAATTGACAAAAATGTAAAAAGAGTCTTGTTGGAGGTGGACTCTTCCACCATACAGATTTCAGAGATCGTCGGTTTTACCCTTGAAGACGACGTCAACTGAAAATCTAGTTAACTACACAGTTGTTGGCAATGTTCATACCTTTAATTCAAGCACAAGAACAGCCCTATAGGAGTTAGGATGCGACCTGGAGACCCGTTCTACTGAAGGCAAAATATCTTATTACAGGAATCCGAAAGTTTGTGAAGTGATTGTGTAACATCCCAAAATTCTTATCAGGCTTATATTCCAAAAATGAGAGCCAACAAAAACTTTTGTTGTTTATTGTATGTTAATTGCCTTTTGTTACTTGAGATGTTGTTCTTGCTGTTTGTGTGAGTGTTTGCTCTAGTGAACACTAGTAAGAAAGAAAGAAAGCAAAATATAAAATCAAAGCAAGAAAAATAAAAGTGACAAGTTGTCACATAAAAATCTTCAAGTGACAAACTCAATTAATTTCAAACCAAAGTCAGTGGAGTTGTAATGTAAACACTCCCCATTTTGTTCCTACCACTTTCCCCTCTCAAATATTATTTTTGAACTAGTTTTAAAAATTCAAAAATAAAAACAAATGAAATAAATTAAAATAACATAAACAAAGTACTTTAAAAGAAAATGTTTCAAAACATTTTATTATTTTATGCCAATTTTTGTGGAGCCTCTACATGTTAGGGGAAGGCCCCACAAATTTTTGCAAATTTTTCTAAAATGTTTAAGTGCCCTAATTAAATCCTAGAAAACCTTCTGGTTTTTAAAAAGAAACAGAGAAGGACCTAGTTGTGATAAAAGAAAAGAAGGAGCAGGGGGTTTTCTGCAAAACCGTCGTCGACTCCAGCCCCGACGACCATCGCCGTGTCGCCGCGACCGTGCTCGCCGTTTCCGCGCTCCCCAGGCCCCCCTGGCCGCGCACCCCCTCGCCCCCGTGCCTCTGCAGCCGCGGCGCCGCAGAGGAGAGCAGTTACGCCGCCCTTCGCCTCGATTTCCCTCCACCGTCGCCGTGGCAAGCTCGCCGTCGTCGACCAAATTGGCCCTGCTCGCTGCTCCCCGACACGCCGCGCTTGGCCGAGATCTTCTAGAAAACGTCCGGACCCCGGTGAACGCCTTGTCTCCACGTCCCTCGCACCGCCGCGTCGGATTGGGGAGAAATATCTCCGCCGTGTCGCCATGGACGTCGCCGTGCACTCCGTCCACCGTACGCCGCATCCCGCGCTATAAAACCACCCCCGCACCCTCTGCGAACACCACACCACCCCACTCCCTCACTGACCCCTCTCAATTCGCCGTGCACCGCCAGGAGGGCGTGCTGTGCCGTAGCCACTGCCGCCGTCGAGGTCCGTCGTGGCCACGACGCCACACTGCCCCATTCTTCCCTCTTTGGCCTGCACTTGCTTCCCTCTGCTTCACCGCACTCACCGCACCCTTTTTCCCTTTGATCAGTGCCCAGACGCGGCCGTGGAACCTCGCCGGAGCTGCTGTCCGTGGCCGAGGAAGACGGAGACCTCGCCGCCGACGAACCACTCCACCCCAGCAAGTGTAACTCGGCCAGAAGCTTCCACCTCACCACCGCCGTCGATCTGCATCATCTCCGCGACCTTCCGAGCCCTCTAGGTGAGAGATTCATCCACCTCGCCGTCGCCGGCGCGGCAGCGCCGCTCGTTTTAGGTCGTCGCCGATGGCGACCTCCGTGAGCCGTTGGATCGAAGATCTACGGCCACGTACCGCTTCGTGTTAAGTTAGACTGCCATGTGGGTCCCACTGTCATAATTTTAATCTTTTCCCTCGCGCGCGTACCGTTTCGCTGAGTCACTGACGGGTAGGACCCACCCGTCAGGGATTTCAACATTATCCACAACAGTGGATTTTTCTAATTTAAATTCTCTGAAATTCTCAGTACTGATGTCAACTTTAAAATTAAATATCTCGAGATTTAGGAATCCAAATAAATCAAACTCAAATGTTCTGGAAAGCTTATGAAATTGTTTAACCAACACAATTGGTCTCATGTCATTTAATTAAATAATTAAAAAGTATTATTGAAAATTCCACAGAATGTTTAAAATCTAAACTTGTTTGTTTCTGATACTCTGTTAGTCCAAATAATTCCAAACCAATTTTGCTAGCTTAGTACTGCCTTGTGTTACTCCCCTAATTTTGGTAGAATTAATTAAGCAGTATTAATTGCTGACTTTAAAATAAACCCTTCTGGACTAAGACAGACAAATATGTTTATTGGTTGATCCAAATGAGTTAGGACCAATTTTGTTAGCTCACATATATCCATGTTTAGTTACCCCTAAAAGGGTTTAATTTTTGGAACAATATAATTTAAATGGTAGCTAAAACTTGATTTTAAGCTACTGGATTCAATCCAATGTGTAGGGAGTTTGGTAACTCCAAATGATCCAATTCAAATTGGGTTGTATTCTACACATCAGTAGCTTTCTATAGAATTTAGTTTGTATTTTTGTGACCAACAGAACTCAAGTTGTGGAATTAAACATGAATAACTAGTTTCTGCCATAATTTGGACTTAATTAAATAATGTTTAATTCAATTTATTTGAAAACCAAATTGTGTGGTTTGATGTGTGCAGTAGCCAATTGTGATGTTAATGATGGTTATGTTGAGGTGATTGCTTGTATAGCTTAGTGATTGTTTGTATTGTTTGTTTGTTAATTAGACGAGAACGTTGTCGGATATATCGAGGAAGGAGAGTTTGCTGAATTTGAAGAACAAGAGCAAGATCACTTTGCCAAGCAAGGCAAGCTATTCTCTGAGCTTGCACTACCAACATATGCATCTACTTTCATAATATGTTTACTCTCAAAGCAAGATTTACAAAACCCATTTCAAAAATATATGGATATTATTTTGCCACCCTATGTAGTAGTTTATATAAAACTTTAGGATGGGAAAACAATGTTGTTTATTCAAAACTCCTTTGAAATGTTTTGTGAGTTTATGGAACGCCGAGATGTCGGTGCTGTGTTGGAAAGTGGAAAAATGGTGATGTTTGTGAAAAATGCACAGTGTCCTAGTACTATGGAAACCAATCCTACCCTGTGCGACCACATTTACCACATATGGGAAAAGGCGTAGTCATGTAGTTTGCTCTTATTAGTATGGGATACCTCATCGACGGAGATGACTCCGTTATGCATGAGGGGATGGTCCGAGGATCTACCCCCTGACCCGGGTCCTCACACAAGTTGGTGGGGAGGATAGAAGGTTCCACCATAAACCGCCGGACAAAACTATGAGTCCTCACACTTAGGGTTTCTGACGGGAAACCGGACTGGGTGTCGATGGAAAGTGTCATATGGGAAGGATCCTATACTAGCATGAGCAAATAAGAGGCTATGGCCGGCGGCTTACTTCGCATACACCTGGTATGGCGAGACGTGGCAGACACGATGAGTTGCCGGATGGATGTGGGTTAAAAGCGTGCTACCTCTGCAGAGTGTTTAAAACTATTCGAATAGCCGAGTCCTCGGATATGGACAATTGGGAGACTGTCCTAAGACCTTGTGCAAGTTTTAAAAAGGTTTGAGTTTTTAAAAGAAAAATGAAGTGGAGATTGTTTCCTACACCTATACCAACGGATCGGTATGAGGTGGTTGGATAAAGTGGACCATGACGGGCTATGGTCGGAAAAAGGAGGAGTTTTGGAAAAACAGATGAAAACGGTGACTTCTTTAAAATAGTTATAAAACTCTTCTTACCTTTTTCAATAAAGATATAGAGATGTTTAAATAAGAAAAGTTGTCAACTAAAATAAAACTGGTGCATACTCATGTTGGGATAGTTTGCGAGTACATTCAAATGTACTCATATTGGTTTCGTCCCTGGCTATTGTCCTAGCCAGACTACGAGGAGGAACACTACGCAGAGCAGGAATATGGCGACTTCTACGCCAACTAAGGATCTCCACAAGTCAGCTGCCTGTCGGGTCGTCATCGTTAGAATATGATGTCGATTCGCCGTAGCTTCCGCTGATATATATTTGGTTTGGCCCATGAAGGCACCTATGTAAGAACTTGGTCTAAATGACCATTTATGTAAGACTTTTATTCGGTACTGTAATGGATGTAAACTTTGGTATCCAATTCGGATTATGTGCAACGACAGACTGATCACGGGATCGTTGTGTTAAGCATAATCGGGTATTTCGGACAGCTAGTCCGGGGTCCCCACAGACTTGGTATCAGAGCCATCCTGACTTTAGGAAACCTTAGTTAGCATGGTCGTTTGTCAAATGTTACAAAAGATGAGTTTCTAAAAAGAAAGGAATAAGTATTTTTGAAAACTGCTTATCTCCAATCCTCTTACTTATGCAAAATTTTACTCTCATTAAATGTTACATTTTCCTTAGTATCCCTAAAATTTTGTACACCTCTCATTAAGTTTAAAATTTGACTCACTTGTTGCCCTACTATATTAAAATTTTGATATACTTGTCACCTAACTAACTTAAAATTTTGCTTAAAAACTGTAGATGGCACTCCACTGGACCGAGTTCGTTCAGCTGGAGAAGGACAGCAAGCTGACGTTTGAGAGGGACTTGTTCGAGTTGACCAAGCTGTTAGGTCGCCCCGCTCCAGAGTTTGAGGGAGCTCAGATTGATGTTCACGGTGTTGGAAGGCTGAGCTGGCTCATCAGTCGTCAGTTCGCAGGAACATCAAGTCTCCCAATTCCAGGACGCTCATCTTCACCACCAAGGAGGCCACCTGGGTTGACGGTCTCTGTACTGCTACACAGAGGATGCTAGCCCGACTTTGTGAGGAGCACAAGGCGGAGTTAGTAGACTCCCGTTTCCGGTTCTACGGGAGGCGCAACTGTGATGGACACCCTACTCCTTCACCTTACCACCCGATGTTTGGGAGCTACATCATGGACATGGAGATCTTACTTCAGTGCACTCAGGATGATCTGTTGCGCACTAGGATTCAGCTCACTTTGACCGCGAGTCGCTCGTTGAGCTTCGCGAGAACGAGATGAAGCTGATGGTGGAGAAGGTTGCTCTTCTCAGGAAGAGGGCCCAGCTGAGGAAGACTATCGTGAAGCTCCGCACGAAGGTGGCAGAGCAGGATGGACTGATTGAGGATCTTGAGCACCATACTGACGAGATGGAGGAGGAGGGCGAGGATCTCCGCAAGGAGAACGACGCTTTCCTCAGTGACGATGATGACTTCGTGGAGGAGATGGACTGTGAGGAGGAGGATGATGAGGAGGAGTTAGTTGACGAGGAGGAGGAGCCACTCGAGCCAGTTCTCGAGGATGAGGAGGAGGATCCCGAGGAGCCAGCCTACCAGTCAGATGCTGACGTGTTAGAGCTGGAGGTTCCACCTCAGTAGGCGAGTGACTTGATCACTACCGCAGGATTAGGTTGACCCCTATAGCTAGTCGAGTAGTAGTAGTGGTTCTTTTGGAAACCAGATGTTATGTATCCTAGATGTAAGCTTGATGTTGTTGTGAACTCCTTGATGTATTGTTTGTGAAATATAAGTATGTTTGTCTTGTTTAAATCTGTGTGAATATTTTCATATAAACTTAAATTAATCACTTGAGAGATCGTCTTTTCCCTTAGTCGAACTTTTCTTGCCTTGTCTCTTATACCCGGTGTGCTTCAGGATGCCACCCCGTCGCAGCAATGCGGAAGGATCAGGATCAGCACCACCACCACCGACCCAACCCCCACCCAACTTCTCGCACTTATCATGGAGGAGCGTGAAAATGCCCGGCAAGAGCGCCAAGCTCATCTCGCTGCCTTACAACAACTCGCAGCCGCTATAACAACAACAACAATAACAACAACAACAACAACAATGGTGGCAATGGCAATGAGAACCAGCGATCACCTTGGGATTTTCAGAAGACCAACCCACCCACCTACTCCAAGGGACTTCACCCACTAGAAGCCGATGATTGGCTTCGCACCATCGGCAATAATCTTGAAGTTGCTGCTGTGGGAGAAAATGAGAAGGTGCTGTATGCAACCCACTATCTCGCTGGACCTGCAAGAGCTTGGTGGGAAACTACCAAGACTCTCCAGCAGCTGGTCATGTCATCACTGGGCTGAGTTCCAGGAGAAGTTCCGCAAGAAGCATATTCCCAGTGGCTCATTGAGAGGAAGAAGGATGAGTTCCGTAAGCTGAGGCAGGGAAGTAGAGATGTGGTCGGTTATCTTGAGGAGTTTACCGACTTATCTCGGTATGCTCCTGATGACACCGACAAGGAAGAGAAGAAGATGGAGCGTTTCATGAGTGGACTTCATGATGAACTTCAGTGTGCTTTGGTTATCCATGACTTCCGTGATCTGGAGTCACTTGTGGACAAAGCCATCCAGCTGGAGACCAAGCGCAAGTCGATGTATGAAGGTCGCAAGAGGAGGATGAATGCTCAGGAAGGCTCGAGCAGCCAGAAACCTCGTATCTTTCAGCAGAACACCAGGCCTGCCTATCGTCCACCCCAAGCTCCACGCCCCAATTACCCTAACCGCCCAAACAACTTCAACCGTCCCAATGACAATAACCGTCCCGGAGGAAACTTCAACAACTTCAACCGCAATCCCAATGTGATCTGCTTTGAATGCGGCAACAAGGGTCACTACTCCAAAGAATGTCCCAATCCCAAGAGGAATGTCCAGCGCCCCAATGCGCCGGCACAGAACAATGGTCAAGGCCGCAATGGAAATGGAAATGGCAAGAATGCCGCACCTCGCGGAAATGCTGCTGTTGCCAAGGGTCGTCTGCACCACATCAATGCTGAAGAAGCTCAGGATGCTCCGGATGTTGTGCTGGGTACGTTCCTTGTCAACTCAGTACCTGCAACTGTTCTGTTTGATTCTGGTGCTACCCATTCATTTGTTACCCAAGAATTTGTTGCTAAGGGAGGTTTAGTTAAGAGCCTCTTACCCAAACCCATGGTCATCCAAATCCCAGAATCCACCGTAGAGACCAGATGTTTTGCTCCGATGTACCCCTTGAGATCAAAGGAGAAAAGTTTCCAGTTAACTTAATTGTTCTGGGAACCCAAGGCATCGATGTTATACTCGGTATGAATTGGTTAGCCAAGTACCATGGTCGAATTGACTGTGCCAGAAGAGCTGTATCCATCACCACCGACAAAGAAGTAGAAGTGGAGTATGTGTCTAAAACTAGTCAACCTCACCCAGGCTGCCATGAGAGCATAGCTCGACCCGCCCTAGATGAGATCCGTGTTGTTCATCTGTTCAAGGATGTTTTCCCAGAAGAATTGCCTGGTATGCCGCCAGATAGGGATATTGAGTTCATAATTGAGCTTATCCCAGGAACATCCCCCATATCCCAAAAGCCTTATCGGATGAATCCGGAAGAACTGGTTGAGTTGAAGAAGCAGTTGGCTGATATGCTAAGCAAAGGTCTTGTCCGCCCAAGCGCTTCACCATGGGGATCACCCATTATTTTTGTGGACAAGAGAGACGGTACCACACGCCTGTGTGTGGATTATCGCAAGCTGAATGACGTGACCATTAAAAATAAGTACCCTCTTCCCAAGATCGAGGATCTGTTCGATCAAATGAACGGAGCCCGAGTCTTTTCAAAGATCGATCTTCGGACAGGTTACCATCAGTTGAAGATCAGAGAGACAGATATTCCCAAGACCGCCTTCACCACTCGTTACGGTTTGTTTGAATACACCGTGATGTCTTTTGGTCTGACCAATGCCCCAGCCTATTTCATGAATCTCATGAACAAGATTTTCATGGAGTACCTCGACAAGTTCGTGGTAGTTTTCCTTGATGACATCCTTATTTATTCCAAGACCGAAGAAGAGCATGCTGAACACCTGCGTCTAGTTTTGGAGACCCTCCGAGAGCACCAGCTGTATGCCAACTTAGCAAGTGTGAGTTTTGGCTCAGTGAAGTGGCATTTCTGGACATATTGTATCCGCTGGAGGAATTTCTGTTGACCCTGAGAAGATACAAGCCATTCTTGACTGGTTATCCCCAACCAATGTTTTTGAAATCCGAAGCTTTCTCGGACTTGCCGGTTATTACCGCAAGTTCGTTGAAGGATTTTCCAGTATAGCCAAACCTCTGACCCAACTGTTGAAGAAGGACAAGAAATTTGAATGGACTCAGAAGTGTGAGGATAGTTTCCAAGAACTGAAGAAGAGACTAACCTCAGCCCCAATCCTGATCATGCCAGACGTCACCCAGAGTTTCGACGTGTATTGCGATGCATCACGCCTCGGACTTGGTTGCGTTCTGATGCAAGAAGGCAAAGTTGTGTCGTATCTGTCCCGGCAGTTGCGACCGCATGAAGAGAATTACCCAACCCATGACTTGGAGTTAGCTGCTGTAGTCTTTGCTCTTAAGAAGTGGCGTCCCTATCTTGCGGGACATCGCTGCGAGGTCTATACGATCACAAAAGCTTGAAGTATATTTTCACCCAGAAAGATCTGAACCTGCGACAGAGGAGATGGATGGAATTAATCAAGGATTATGATATTGGAATCCATTATCACCCGGAAAGGCTAATGTAGTTGCCGATGCCCTTAGTCGCAAACCTTGCACCCTGAATGCCCTGATCCAAGCCGAACAGCCAGCCTTGTTCAAAGACTTCCAAGATTTTGGACTAGAGCTTGTTAGCCATGGTTATCTCGCCAATCTAGAGTTAACCCCAACCCTGATGGATCAAATCAAAGAAGCCCAAAAGGTCATGAAAGCATAGAGGGAATTAGGAAGAAAATTTCCCTCGGCAAAGCACCCGGTTTTACCGAAGATGCTGAAGGAGTGCTGAAATTCAATGACCGTATCTGTGTGCCCAATGTCACGGAACTTAAGGAGTTAATCCTGAAGGAGGCCCATGAGACCCCTTATTCAATCCACCCCGGCGGAACCAAAATGTACCAAGACCTTCGAGAAAGATTTTGGTGGCATGGAATGAAGCGAGAGATTGGTTCATTGTAGCCAAGTGTGATATCTGTCAGCGAGTCAAGGCTGAACATCAGCGACCCGCTGGATTGCTTCAACCTTTGAAAATTCCCGAGTGGAAGTGGGACGAGATTGGAATGGATTTTATTACCGGACTTCCAAGATCCAACCGAGGCCATGATTCCATCTGGGTCATCGTTGATCGACTGACCAAGGTTGCCCACTTTGTTCCTGTCAAGACCACTCATACCGGAGCTCAGTTAGCAGACCTGTATATTTCCAGAATAGTGAGCCTGCATGGTGTGCCTAAGAAGATTGTATCTGATAGAGGCACGCAATTCACCTCAAGTTCTGGAAATCCCTTCATGAAGCCCTCGGAACCAAGTTAGCCTTTAGCACAGCTTATCATCCCCAGACCGATGGCCAGAGCTGAGTGAACCAGATATTGGAGGACATGCTTCGCGCATGTGTTCTATCCTATGGTTCCAAGTGGGAAGATTGTCTTCCGTTTGCAGAGTTCTCGTACAACAACAGTTATCAGTCTAGTCTGCAAATGGCCCCTTTTGAAGCCCTTTACGGCAAGAAGTGTCGTACACCCCTGAATTGGTCCGATACCGGAGAGAGCAAATTGTTCGGACCAGATACCCTCCGAGAAGCTGAAGAGCAAGTTCAGCTTATTCGTGAACGCCTCAAAACTGCCCAATCCCGTCAGAAGAGTTACGCTGACACCAAGCGCCGTGATCTCACTTTCAGTATCGGAGATTATGTGTATCTCCGAGTGACACCCCTCAAGGGAATGCAGCGTTTCCATGTCAAAGGAAAGTTAGCACCAAGGTATATTGGACCCTTCAAGGTCATTGCTCGTCGAGGAGAAGTATCCTATCAGCTGGAGTTACCCCAGGAGTTAGGAGATTATCATGATGTCTTCCACATTTCCTTGCTCCGGAAGTGTCTTGAAGTTCCTGACCAGCCTGATGTTTTCAAAAACATCGACCACCTCTCCATCGACCTGAACCAAGACCTGACTTATCGTGAGAGACCCCTCAAAATTCTCGAAGAAGATGTTCGTGTTACCCGAAGACGTGCGATCAAGTTTTACAAAGTCCAGTGGACTAACCACTCTGAAGAAGAAGCAACTTGGGAACGCGAAGATTATCTTAGAAGCGAATTCCAGACCTCCTTAAACCAGCCTAGCAAATCTCGGGACGAGATTTATTTTAAGGGGGGAAGGATTGTAACATCCCAAAATTATTATCAGGTTATATTCCAAAAATGAGAGCCAACAAAAACTTTTGTTGTTTATTGTATGTTAATTGCTTTTGTTACTTGAGATGTTGTTCTTGCTGTTTGTGTGAGTGTTTGCTCTAGTGAACACTAGTAAGAAAGAAAGAAACAAAATATAAAATCAAAGCAAGAAAAATAAAAGTGACAAGTTGTCACATAAAAATCTTCAAGTGACAAACTCAATTAATTTCAAACCAAAGTCAGTGGAGTTGTAATGTAAACACTCCCCATTTTGTTCCTACCACTTTCCCCTCTCAAATATTATTTTTGAACTAGTTTTAAAATTCAAAATAAAAACAAATGAAATAAATTAAAATAACATAAACAAAGTACTTTAAAAGAAAATGTTTCAAAACATTTTATTATTTTATGCCAATTTTTGTGGAGCCTCTACATGTTAGGGAAGGCCCCACAAATTTTTGCAAATTTTTCTAAAATGTTTAAGTGCCCTAATTAAATCCTAGAAAACCTTCTGGTTTTTAAAAAGAAACAGAGAAGGACCTAGTTGTGATAAAAGAAAAGAAGGAGCAGGGGGTTTTCTGCAAAACCGTCGTCGACTCCAGCCCCGACGACCATCGCCGTGTCGCCGCGACCGTGCTCGCCGTTTCCGCGCTCCCCAGGCCCCCCTGGCCGCGCACCCCCTCGCCCCCGTGCCTCTGCAGCCGCGGCGCCGCAGAGGAGAGCAGTTACGCCGCCCTTCGCCTCGATTTCCCTCCACCGTCGCCGTGGCAAGCTCGCCGTCGTCGACCAAATTGGCCCTGCTCGCTGCTCCCCGACACGCCGCGCTTGGCCGAGATCTTCTAGAAACGTCCGGACCCCGGTGAACGCCTTGTCTCCACGTCCCTCGCACCGCCGCGTCGGATTGGGGAGAAATATCTCCGCCGTGTCGCCATGGACGTCGCCGTGCACTCCGTCCACCGTACGCCGCATCCCGCGCTATAAAACCACCCCCGCACCCTCTGCGAACACCACACCACCCCACTCCCTCACTGACCCCTCTCAATTCGCCGTGCACCGCCAGGAGGGCGTGCTGTGCCGTAGCCACTGCCGCCGTCGAGGTCCGTCGTGGCCACGACGCCACACTGCCCCATTCTTCCCTCTTTGGCCTGCACTTGCTTCCCTCTGCTTCACCGCACTCACCGCACCCTTTTTCCCTTTGATCAGTGCCCAGACGCGGCCGTGGAACCTCGCCGGAGCTGCTGTCCGTGGCCGAGGAAGACGGAGACCTCGCCGCCGACGAACCACTCCACCCCAGCAAGTGTAACTCGGCCAGAAGCTTCCACCTCACCACCGCCGTCGATCTGCATCATCTCCGCGACCTTCCGAGCCCTCTAGGTGAGAGATTCATCCACCTCGCCGTCGCCGGCGCGGCAGCGCCGCTCGTTTTAGGTCGTCGCCGATGGCGACCTCGTGAGCCGTTGGATCGAAGATCTACGGCCACGTACCGCTTCGTGTTAAGTTAGACTGCCATGTGGGTCCCACTGTCATAATTTTAATCTTTTCCCTCGCGCGCGTACCGTTTCGCTGAGTCACTGACGGGTAGGACCCACCCGTCAGGGATTTCAACATTATCCACAACAGTGGATTTTTCTAATTTAAATTCTCTGAAATTCTCAGTACTGATGTCAACTTTAAAATTAAATATCTCGAGATTTAGGAATCCAAATAAATCAAACTCAAATGTTCTGGAAAGCTTATGAAATTGTTTAACCAACACAATTGGTCTCATGTCATTTAATTAAATAATTAAAAAGTATTATTGAAAATTCCACAGAATGTTTAAAATCTAAACTTGTTTGTTTCTGATACTCTGTTAGTCCAAATAATTCCAAACCAATTTTGCTAGCTTAGTACTGCCTTGTGTTAACTCCCCTAATTTTGGTAGAATTAATTAAGCAGTATTAATTGCTGACTTTAAAATAAACCCTTCTGGACTAAGACACAAATATGTTTATTGGTTGATCCAAATGAGTTAGGACCAATTTTGTTAGCTCACATATATCCATGTTCAGTTACCCCTAAAAGGGTTTAATTTTTGGAACAATATAATTTAAATGGTAGCTAAAACTTGATTTTTAAGCTACTGGATTCAATCCAATGTGTAGGGAGTTTGGTAACTCCAAATGATCCAATTCAAATTGGGTTGTATTCTACACATCAGTAGCTTTCTATAGAAATTTAGTTTGTATTTTTGTGACCAACAGAACTCAAGTTGTGGAATTAAACATGAATAACTAGTTTCTGCCATAATTTGGACTTAATTAAATAATGTTTAATTCAATTTATTTGAAAACCAAATTGTGTGGTTTGATGTGTGCAGTAGCCAATTGTGATGTTAATGATGGTTATGTTGAGGTGATTGCTTGTATAGCTTAGTGATTGTTTGTATTGTTTGTTTGTTAATTAGACGAGAACGTTGTCGGATATATCGAGGCAGGAGAGTTTGCTGAATTTGAAGAACAAGAGCAAGATCACTTTGCCAAGCAAGGCAAGCTATTCTCTGAGCTTGCACTACCAACATATGCATCTACTTTCATAATATGTTTACTCTCAAAGCAAGATTTACAAAACCCATTTCAAAAATATATGGATATTATTTTGCCACCCTATGTAGTAGTTTATATAAAACTTTAGGATGGGAAAACAATGTTGTTTATTCAAAACTCCTTTGAAATGTTTTGTGAGTTTATGGAACGCCGAGATGTCGGTGCTGTGTTGGAAAGATGGAAAAATGGTGATGTTTGTGAAAAATGCACAGTGTCCTAGTACTATGGAAACCAATCCTACCCTGTGCGACCACATTTACCACATATGGGAAAAGGCGTAGTCACGTAGTTTGCTCTTATTAGTATGGGATACCTCATCGACGGAGATGACTCCGTTATGCATGAGGGGATGGTCCGAGGATCTACCCCCTGACCCGGGTCCTCACACAAGTTGGTGGGGAGGATAGAAGGTTCCACCATAAACCGCCGGACAAAACTATGAGTCCTCACACTTAGGGTTTCTGACGGGAAACCGGACTGGGTGTCGATGGAAAGTGTCATATGGGAAGGATCCTATACTAGCATGAGCAAATAAGAGGCTATGGCCGGCGGCTTACTTCGCATACACCTGGTATGGCGAGACGTGGCAGACACGATGAGTTGCCGGATGGATGTGGGTTAAAAGCGTGCTACCTCTGCAGAGTGTTTAAAACTATTCGAATAGCCGAGTCCTCGGATATGGACAATTGGGAGACTGTCCTAAGACCTTGTGCAAGTTTTAAAAAGGGTTTTGAGTTTTTTTTTTAAAAGAAAAATGAAGTGGAGATTGTTTCCTAAACCTATACCAACGGATCGGTATGAGGTGGTTGGATAAAAGTGGACCATGACGGGCTATGGTCGGAGAAAGGAGGAGTTTTGGAAAAACAGATGAAAACGGTGACTTCTTTAAAAATAGTTATAAAACTCTTCTTACCTTTTTCAATAAAGATATAGAGATGCTTTAAATAAGAAAAGTTGTCAACTAAAATAAAACTGGTGCATACTCATGTTGGGATAGTTTGCGAGTACATTCAAATGTACTCATATTGGTTTCGTCCCTGGCTATTGTCCTAGCCAGACTACGAGGAGGAACACTACGCAGAGCAGGAATATGGCGACTTCTACGCCAACTAAGGATCTCCACAAGTCAGCTGCCTGTCGGGTCGTCGTCGTTAGAATATGATGTCGATTGCGCCGTAGCTTCCGCTGATATATATATTTGGTTTGGCCCATGAAGGCACCTATGTAAGAACTTGGTCTAAATGACCATTTATGTAAGACTTTTATTCGGTACTGTAATGGATGTAAACTTTGGTATCCAATTCGGATTATGTGCAACGACAGACTGATCACGGGATCGTTGTGTTAAGCATAATCGGGTATTTCGGACAGCTAGTCCGGGGTCCCCAAA